>JALBWW010000079.1:0-600000 GCA_023212625.1 Styphnolobium japonicum
GTGCATGGCGAACATCTATTGACACTCTCATACATTCTACTACTCATTCCAATCATGAAATTATCATTCACTTCGCCTAGAAGTTCTTTTATTCCAAGATGAACCGAAAATAATCAAATGGGCTACAACTCTTAAACCATGATAGCTTGAGTCTTCAACCTCATTAGGTGCATTGCGAACATCTATTGACACTCTCATACATTCTATTACTCATTGCAATCATGAAATTGTCATTCACTTGGCCTAGAAGTTCTTTTAATCCAAGATGAACCGAAAATGATCCAATGGGCTACAACTTATAAACCATGATAGTTTGAGTCTTCAACCTCCTTAGGTGCATGGCGAACATCTATTGACACTCTCATACATTCTATTACTCATTCCAATCATGAAATTATCATTCACTTCGCCTAGAAGTTCTTTTATTCCAAGATGAACCGAAAATAATCAAATGGGCTACAACTCTTAAACCGTGATAGCTTGAGTCTTCAACCTCCTTAGGTGCATGGCGAACATCTATTGACAATCTCATACATTCTCTTGCTCATTCCAATCATGAAATTATCATTCACTTGGTCTAGAAGTTCTTTTAATCCTTGCTATACGAAAAAGGTATAAATGGGCTTATAACTCTTAAACCATGATAACTAGAGTCTTCAACCTCATTAGGTGCATGGCGAACATCTATTGACACTCTCATACATTCTATTACTCATTCCAATCATGAAATTATCATTCACTTGGCCTAGAAGTTCTTTTAATCCAAGATGAACCGAAAATGATCCAATGGGCTACAACTCATAAACCATGATAGTTTGAGTGTTCAACCTCCTTAGGTGCATGGCGAACATCTATTGACAATCTCATACATTCTCTTGCTCATTCCAATCATGAAATTATCATTCACTTGGCCTAGAAGTTCTTTTAATCCTTGCTATACCAAAAAGGAATAAATGGGCTTATAACTCTTAAACCATGATAGTTTGAGTCTTCAACCTCCTTATGTGCATGGCGAACATCTATTTACACTCTCATACATTCTCTTACTCATTCCAATCATGAAATTATCATTGACTTGGCCTGGAAGTTCTTTTAATCCTTGATATACCGAAAAGGAACAAATGGGCTTAGAACTCTTAAACCATGATAACTTGAGTCTTCAACCTCCGTAGGTGCATGGAGAACATCTATTGACACTCTCATACATTCTCTTACTCATTCCAATCATGAAATTATCATTCACTTGGCCTAGAAGTTCTTTTAATCCAAGATGAACCGAAAATGATCCAATGGGCTACAACTGATAAACCATGATAGTTTGAGTCTTCAACCTCCGTAGGTGCATGGAGAACATCTATTGACACTCTCATACATTCTCTTACTCATTCCAATCATGAAATTATCATTCACTTGGCCTAGAAGTTCTTTTAATCCAAGATGAACCGAAAATGATCCAATGGGCTACAACTCATAAACCATGATAGTTTGAGTCTTCAACCTCCTTAGGTGCATGGCGAACATCTATTGACACTCTCATACATTCTACTACTCATTCCAATCATGAAATTATCATTCACTTCGCCTAGAAGTTCTTTTATTCCAAGATGAACCGAAAATAATCAAATGGGCTACAACTCTTAAACCATGATAGCTTGAGTCTTCAACCTCATTAGGTGCATTGCGAACATCTATTGACACTCTCATACATTCTATTACTCATTGCAATCATGAAATTGTCATTCACCTGGCCTAGAAGTTCTTTTAATCCAAGATGAACCGAAAATGATCCAATGGGCTACAACTTATAAAACATGATAGTTTGAGTCTTCAACCTCCTTAGGTGCATGGCGAACATCTATTGACACTCTCATACATTCTATTACTCATTCCAATCATGACATTATCATTCACTTCGCCTAGAAGTTCTTTTATTCCAATATGAACCGAAAATAATCAAATGGGCTACAACTCTTAAACCGTGATAGCTTGAGTCTTCAACCTCCTTAGGTGCATGGCGAACATCTATTGACAATCTCATACATTCTCTTGCTCATTCCAATCATGAAATTATCATTCACTTGGCCTAGAAGTTCTTTTAATCCTTGATATGACGAAAAGGAACAAATGGGCTTATAACTCTTAAACCATGATAACTAGAGTCTTCAACCTCAATAGGTGCATGGCGAACATCTATTGACACTCTCATACATTCTATTACTCATTCCAATCTTGAAATTATCATTCACTTGGCCTAGAAGTTCTTTTAATCCAAGATGAACCGAAAATGATCCAATGGGCTACAACTCATAAACCATGATAGTTTGAGTCTTCAACCTCCTTAGGTGCATGGCGAACATCTATTGACACTCTCATACATTCTATTACTCATTCCAATCATGAAATTATCATTCACTTCGCCTAGAAGTTCTTTTAATCCATTATATACCGAAAATGATCAAATGGGCTTATAACTCTTAAACCATGATAGCTTGAGTCTTCAACCTCCTTAGGTGCATGGCGAACATCTATTGACAATCTCATACATTCTCTTGCTCATTCCAATCATGAAATTATCATTCACTTGGCCTAGAAGTTCTTTTAATCCTTGCTATACGAAAAAGGAATAAATGGGCTTATAACTCTTAAACCATGATAACTAGAGTCTTCAACCTCATTAGGTGCATGGCGAACATCTAT
Organism: Styphnolobium japonicum; assembly: GCA_023212625.1. NCBI lineage: Eukaryota > Viridiplantae > Streptophyta > Magnoliopsida > Fabales > Fabaceae > Styphnolobium > Styphnolobium japonicum. The sequence goes on from JALBWW010000079.1 coordinate 2,698, forward strand.
TGACACTCTCATACATTCTATTACTCATTCCAATCTTGAAATTATCATTCACTTGGCCTAGAAGTTCTTTTAATCCAAGATGAACCGAAAATGATCCAATGGGCTACAACTCATAAACCATGATAGTTTGAGTGTTCAACCTCCTTAGGTGCATGGCGAACATCTATTGACAATCTCATACATTCTCTTGCTCATTCCAATCATGAAATTATCATTCACTTGGCCTAGAAGTTCTTTTAATCCTTGCTATACCAAAAAGGAATAAATGGGCTTATAACTCTTAAACCATGATAGTTTGAGTCTTCAACCTCCTTAGGTGCATGGCGAACATCTATTGACACTCTCAGACATTCTCTTACTCATTCCAATCATGAAATTATCATTCACTTGGCTTAGAAATTCTTTTAATCCTTGCTATACCAAAAAGGAATAAATGGGCTTGAAACTCTTAAACCATGATAGCTAGAGTCTTCAACCTCATTAGGTGCATGGCGAACATCTATTGACACTCTCATACATTCTATTAGTCATTCCAATCATGAAATTATCATTCACTTGGCCTAGAGGTTCTTTTAATCCAAGATGAACCGAAAATTATCCAATGGGCTACAACTCATAAACCATGATAGTTTGAGTCTTCAACCTCCTTAGGTGCATGGCGAACATCTATTGACACTCTCATACATTCTATTACTCATTCCAATCATGAAATTATCATTCACTTCCCCTAGAAGTTCTTTTATTCCAAGATGAACCGAAAATAATCAAATGGGCTACAACTCTTAAACCATGATAGCTTGAGTCTTCAACCTCCTTCGGTGCATGGCGAATATCTATTGACACTCTCATACATTCTACTACTCATTCCAATCATGAAATTATCATTCACTTCGCCTAGAAGTTCTATTAATCCATGATATTGCAAAAAGGAACAAATGGGCTTACAACTCTTAAACCATGATTGCTTGAGCCTTCAACCTCCTTAGGTGCATGGCGAACATCTATTGACACTCTCAGACATTCTCTTACTCATTGCAATCATGAAATTATCATTCACTTGGCCTAGAAGTTTTATTAATCCATGATATACCGAAAACGAACAAATGGGCTTATAACTCTTAAACCATGATAGCTTGATCCTTCAACCTCCTTAGGTGCATGTAGAACATCTATTGACACTCTCATACATTCTCTTACTCATTCCAATCATGAAATTATCATTCACTTCACCTAGAAGTTCTTTGATTCCAAGATGAACCGAAAATGATCAAATGGGCTTATAACTCTTAAACCATGATAGCTTAAGCCATCAACCTCCTTAGGTGCATGGCGAACATCTATTGACACTCTCAGACATTCTCTTACTCATTCCAATCATGAAATAATCATTCACTTAGCCTAGAAGTTCTTTTAATCCAATATGAACCGAAAATGATCAAATGGGCTACAACTCTTAAACCGTGATAGCTTGAGTCTTCAACCTCCTTAGGCGCATGGCGAACATCTATTGACAATCTCATACATTCTCTTGCTCATTCCAATCATCAAATTATCATTCACTTGGCCTAGAAGTTCTTTTAATCCTTGCTATACCAAAAAGGAATAAATGGGCTTATAACTCTTAAACCATGATAGCTAGAGTCTTCAACCTCATTAGGTGCATGGCGAACATCTATTGACACTCTCATACATTCTATTAGTCATTCCAATCATGAAATTATCATTCACTTGGCCTAGAGGTTCTTTTAATCCAAGATGAACCGAAAATTATCCAATGGGCTACAACTCATAAACCATGATAGTTTGAGTCTTCAACCTCCTTAGGTGCATGGCGAACATCTATTGACACTCTCATACATTCTATTACTCATTCCAATCATGAAATTATCATTCACTTCCCCTAGAAGTTCTTTTATTCCAAGATGAACCGAAAATAATCAAATGGGCTACAACTCTTAAACCATGATAGCTTGAGTCTTCAACCTCCTTAGGTGCATGGCGAACATCTATTGACACTCTCATACATTCTATTACTCATTCCAATCATGAAATTATCATTCACTTCGCCTAGAAGTTCTTTTATTCCAAGATGAACCGAAAATAATCAAATGGGCTACAACTCTTAAACCATGATAGCTTGAGTCTTCAACCTCATTAGGTGCATTGCGAACATCTATTGACACTCTCATACATTCTATTACTCATTGCAATCATGAAATTGTCATTCACCTGGCCTAGAAGTTCTTTTAATCCAAGATGAACCGAAAATGATCCAATGGGCTACAACTTATAAAACATGATAGTTTGAGTCTTCAACCTCCTTAGGTGCATGGCGAACATCTATTGACACTCTCATACATTCTATTACTCATTCCAATCATGAAATTATCATTCACTTCGCCTAGAAGTTCTTTTATTCCAAGATGAACCGAAAATAATCAAATGGGCTACAACTCTTAAACCGTGATAGCTTGAGTCTTCAACCTCCTTAGGTGCATGGCGAACATCTATTGACAATCTCATACATTCTCTTGCTCATTCCAATCATGAAATTATCATTCACTTGGCCTAGAAGTTCTTTTAATCCTTGCTATACGAAAAAGGAATAAATGGGCTTATAACTCTTAAACCATGATAACTAGAGTCTTCAACCTCAATAGGTGCATGGCGAACATCTATTGACACTCTCATACATTCTATTACTCATTCCAATCTTGAAATTATCATTCACTTGGCCTAGAAGTTCTTTTAATCCAAGATGAACCGAAAATGATCCAATGGGCTACAACTCATAAACCATGATAGTTTGAGTGTTCAACCTCCTTAGGTGCATGGCGAACATCTATTGACACTCTCATACATTCTATTACTCATTCCAATCATGAAATTATCATTCACTTCGCCTAGAAGTTCTTTTAATCCAATATGAACCGAAAATGATCAAATGGGCTACAACTCTTAAACCGTGATAACTTGAGTCTTCAACCTCCTTAGGTGCATGGCGAACATCTATTGACAATCTCATACATTCTCTTGCTCATTCCAATCATGAAATTATCATTCACTTGGCCTAGAAGTTCTTTTAATCCTTGCTATACGAAAAAGGAATAAATGGGCTTATAACTCTTAAACCATGATAACTAGAGTCTTCAACCTCATTAGGTGCATGGCGAACATCTATTGACACTCTCATACATTCTATTACTCATTCCAATCTTGAAATTATCATTCACTTGGCCTAGAAGTTCTTTTAATCCAAGATGAACCGAAAATGATCCAATGGGCTACAACTCATAAACCATGATAGTTTGAGTGTTCAACCTCCTTAGGTGCATGGCGAACATCTATTGACAATCTCATACATTCTCTTGCTCATTCCAATCATGAAATTATCATTCACTTGGCCTAGAAGTTCTTTTAATCCTTGCTATACCAAAAAGGAATAAATGGGCTTATAACTCTTAAACCATGATAGTTTGAGTCTTCAACCTCCTTAGGTGCATGGCGAACATCTATTGACACTCTCAGACATTCTCTTACTCATTCCAATCATGAAATTATCATTCACTTGGCTTAGAAATTCTTTTAATCCTTGCTATACCAAAAAGGAATAAATGGGCTTGAAACTCTTAAACCATGATAGCTAGAGTCTTCAACCTCATTAGGTGCATGGCGAACATCTATTGACACTCTCATACATTCTATTAGTCATTCCAATCATGAAATTATCATTCACTTGGCCTAGAGGTTCTTTTAATCCAAGATGAACCGAAAATTATCCAATGGGCTACAACTCATAAACCATGATAGTTTGAGTCTTCAACCTCCTTAGGTGCATGGCGAACATCTATTGACACTCTCATACATTCTATTACTCATTCCAATCATGAAATTATCATTCACTTCCCCGAGAAGTTCTTTTATTCCAAGATGAACCGAAAATAATCAAATGGGCTACAACTCTTAAACCATGATAGCTTGAGTCTTCAACCTCCTTCGGTGCATTGCGAATATCTATTGACACTCTCATACATTCTACTACTCATTCCAATCATGAAATTATCATTCACTTCGCCTAGAAGTTCTATTAATCCATGATATTGCAAAAAGGAACAAATGGGCTTACAACTCTTAAACCATGATTGCTTGAGCCTTCAACCTCCTTAGGTGCATGGCGAACATCTATTGACACTCTCAGACATTCTCTTACTCATTGCAATCATGAAATTATCATTCACTTGGCCTAGAAGTTTTATTAATCCATGATATACCGAAAACGAACAAATTGGCTTATAACTCTTAAACCATGATAGCTTGATCCTTCAACCTCCTTAGGTGCATGTAGAACATCTATTGACACTCTCATACATTCTCTTACTCATTCCAATCATGAAATTATCATTCACTTGGCCTAGAAGTTCTTTAATTCCAAGATGAACCGAAAATAATCAAATGGGCTACAACTCTTAAACCATGATAGCTTGAGTCTTCAACCTCCTTAGGTGCATGGCGAACATCTATTGACACTGTCAGACATTCTCTTACTCATTCCAATCATGAAATAATCATTCACTTGGCCTAGAAGTTCTTTTAATCCAAGATGAACCGAAAATGATCAAATGGCTACAACTCTTAAACCGTGATAGCTTGAGTCTTCAACCTCCTTAGGTGAATGGCGAACATCTATTGACAATCTCATACATTCTCTTGCTCATTCCAATCATGAAATTATCATTCACTTGGCCTAGAAGTTCTTTTAATCGTTGCTATACCGAAAAGGAACAAATGGGCTTATAACTCTTAAACCATGATAGCTAGAGTATTCCACCTCATTAGGTGCATGGCGAACATCTATTGACACTCTCATACATTCTCTTACTCATTCCAATCATGAAATTATCATTCACTTGGCCTAGAGGTTCTTTTAATCCAAGATGAACCGAAAATTATCCAATGGGCTACAACTCATAAACCATGATAGTTTGAGTCTTCAACCTCCTTAGGTGCATGGCGAACATCTATTGACACTCTCATACATTCTAATACTCATTCCAATCATGAAATTATCATTCACTTCGCCTAGAAGTTCTTTTATTCCACGATAAACCGAAAATAATCAAATTGGCTACAACTCTTAAACCATGATAGCTTGAGTCTTCAACCTCCTTAGGTGCATGGCGAACATCTATTGACACTCTCACACTTTCTCTTACACATTGCAATCATGAAATTATCATTCACTTGGCTTAGAAGTTCTATTAATCCATGATATTCCAAAAAGGAACAAATGGGCTTATAATTCTTAAACCATGATAGCTTAAGCCATCAACCTCCTTAGGTGCATGGCGAACATCTATTGACAATCTCATACATTCTCTTGCTCATTGCAATCATGAAGTTATCATTCACTTGGCCTAGAAGTTTTATTAATCCATGATATACCGAATAGGAACGAATGGGCTTATAACTCTTAACCATGATAGCTTGATCCTACAACCTTCTTAGGTGCAGGGAGAACATCTATTAACACTCTCATACATTCTCTTACTCATTCCAATCATGAAATTATCATTCACTTGGCCTAGAAGTTCTTTTAATCCAAGATGAACCGAAAATAATCAAATAGGCTACAACTCTTAAACCGTGATAGCTTGAGTCTTCAACCTCCTTAGGTGCATGGCGAACATCTATTGACAATCTCATACATTCTCTTGCTCATTCCAATCATGAAATTATCATTCACTTGGCCTAGAAGTTCTTTTAATCCTTGCTATACCGAAAAGGAACAAATGGGCTTATAACTCTTAAACCATGATAGCTAGAGTCTTCAACCTCATTAGGTGCATGGCGAACATCTATTGACACTCTCATACATTCTATTAGTCATTCCAATCATGAAATTATCATTCACTTGGCCTAGAGGTTCTTTTAATCCAAGATGAACCGAAAATTATCCAATGGGCTACAACTCATAAACCATGATAGTTTGAGTCTTCAACCTCCTTAGGTGCATGGCGAACATCTATTGACACTCTCATACATTCTAATACTCATTCCAATCATGAAATTATCATTCACTTCGCCTAGAAGTTCTTTTATTCCACGATAAACCGAAAATAATCAAATGGGCTACAACTCTTAAACCATGATAGCTTGAGTCTTCAACCTCCTTAAGTGCATGGCGAACATCTATTGACACTCTCATACTTTCTCTTACTGATTGCAATCATGAAATTATCATTCCCTTGGCCTAGAAGTTCTATTAATCCATGATATTGCAAAAAGGAACAAATGGGCTTACATCTCTTAAACCATGATTGCTTGAGCCTTCAACCTCCTTAGGTGCATGGCGAACATCTATTGACACTCTCAGACATTCTCTTACTCATTCCAATCATGAAATTATCATTCACTTGGCCTAGAGGTTCTTTTAATTTAAGATGAATCGAAAATTATCCAATGGGCTACAACTCATAAACCATGATAGTTTGAGTCTTCAACCTCCTTAGGTGCATGGCGAACATCTATTGACACTCTCATACATTCTATTACTCATTCCAATCATGAAATTATCATTCACTTCGCCTTGAAGTTCTTTTATTCCAAGATGAACCGAAAATAATCAAATGGGCTACAACTCTTAAACCATGATAGCTTGAGTCTTCAACCTCCTTAAGTGCATGGTGAACATCTATTGACACTCTAATACTTTCTCTTACTGATTGCAATCATGAAATTATCATTCACTTGGCCAAGAAGTTCTATTAATCAATGATATTCCAAAAAGGAACAAATGGGCTTACAACTCTTAAACCATGATAGCTTGAGCCTTCAACCTCCTTAGGTGCATGGCGAACATCTATTGACACTCTCAGACATTCTCTTACTCATTCCAATCATGAAATTATCATTCACTTGGCCTAGAAGTTCTTTTAATCCAAGATGAACCGAAAATGATCAAATGGGCTACAACTCTTAAACCGTGATAGCTTGAGTCTTCAACCTCCGTAGGTGCATGGCGAACATCTATTGACACTCTCATACATTCTCTTACTCATTCCAATCATGAAATTATCATTCACTTGGCCTAGAAGTTCTTTTAATCCAAGATGAACCGAAAATGATCCAATGGGCTACAACTCATAAACCATGATAGTTTGAGTCTTCAACCTCCTTAGGTGCATGGCGAACATCTATTGACCCTGTCATACTCTCTCTTACTGATTGCAATCATGAAATTATCATTCCCTTGGCCTAGAAGTTCTATTAATCCATGATATTGCAAAAAGGAACAAATGGGCTTACATCTCTTAAACCATGATAGCTTGAGCCTTCAACCACCTTAGGTGCATGTCGAACATCTATTGACACTCTCAGACATTCTCTTACTCATTCCAATCATGAAATTATCATTCACTTGGCCTAGAAGTTCTTTTAATCCAAGATGAACCGAAAATGATCAAATGGGCTACAACTCATAAACCGTGATAGCTTGAGTCTTCAACCTCCGTAGGTGCATGGAGAACATCTATTGACACTCTCATACATTCAATTACTCATTCCAATCATGAAATTATCATTCACTTCGCGTAGAAGTTCTTTTATTCCAAGATGAACCGAAAATAATCAAATGGGCTACAACTCTTAAACCATGATAACTTGAGTCTTGAACCTCATTAGGTGCATGGCGAACATCTATTGACACTCTCATACTTTCACTTACTGATTGCAATCATGAAATTATCATTGACTTGGCCAAGAAGTTCTATTAATCCGTGATATTCCAAAAAGGAACAAATGGGCTTATAACTCTTAAACCATGATTGCTTGAGCCTTCAACCTCCTTAGGTGCATGGCGAAAATCTATTGACACTCTTAGACATTCTCTTACTCATTCCAATCATGAAATAATCATTCACTTGGCCTAGAAGTTCTTTTATTCCAAGATGAACCGAAAATAATCAAATGGGCTACAACTCTTAAACCATGATAGCTAGAGTCTTCAACCTCCTTAGGTGCATGGCGAACATCTATTGACACTCTCATACTTTCACTTACTGATTGGAATCATGAAATTATCATTCACTTGGCCTAGAAGTTCTATTAATCCGTGATATTCCAAAAAGGAACAAATGGGCTTATAACTCTTAAACCATGATAGCTTGAGCCTTCAACCTACTTAGGTCCATGGCGAACATCTATTGACACTCTCATACATTCTCTTACTCATTCCAATCATGAAATAATCATTCACTTGGCCTAGAAGTTCTTTTAATCCAAGATGAACCGAAAATGATCAAATGGGCTACAACTCTTAAACCGTGATAGCTTGAGTCTTCAACCTCCTTAGGTGCATGGCGAACATCTATTGACAATCTCATACATTCTCTTGCTCATTCCAATCATGAAATTATCATTCACTTGGCCTAGAAGTTCTTTTAATCCTTGCTATACCGAAAAGGAACAAATGGGCTTACATCTCTTAAACCATGATAGCTTGAGCCTACAACCTCCTTAGGTGCATGGCGAACATCTATTGACACTCTCATACATTCTACTACTCATTCCAATCATAAAATTATCATTCACTTCGCCATGAAGTTCTTTTATTCCACGATGAACTGAAAATAATCAAATCGGCTACAACTCTTAAACCTTGATAGCTTTAGTCTTCAACCTCCTAAAGTGCATGGCGAACATCTATTGACACTCTCATACTTTCTCTTACTGATTGCAATCATGAAATTATCATTTACTTGGCCTAGAAGTTCTATTAATCCATGATATTGCAAAAAGGAACAAACGGGCTTACAACTCTTAAACCATGATTGCTTGAGCCTTCAACCTCCTTAGGTGCATGGCGAACATCTATTGACACTCTCATACATTCTATTACTCATTCCAATCATGAAATTATCATTCACTTCGCCTAGAAGTTCTTTTATTCCACGATAAACCGAAAATAATCAAATGGGCTACAACTCTTAAACCATGATAGCTTGAGTCTTCAACCTCCTTAAGTGCATGGCGAACATCTATTGACACTCTCATACTTTCTCTTACTGATTGCAATCATGAAATTATCATTCCCTTGGCCAAGAAGTTCTATTAATCCATGATATTGCAAAAAGGAACAAGTGGGCTTACATCTCTTATACCATGATAGCTTGAGCCTTCAACCTCCTTAGGTGCACGGCGAACATCTATTGACACTCTCAGACATTCTCTTACTCATTCCAATCATGAAATTATCATTCACTTGGCCTAGAGGTTCTTTTAATTTAAGATGAACCGAAAATTATCCAATGGGCTACAACTCATAAACCATGATAGTTTGAGTCTTCAACCTCCTTAGGTGCATGGCGAACATCTATTGACACTCTCATACATTCTATTACTCATTCCAATCATGAAATTATCATTCACTTCGCCTTGAAGTTCTTTTATTCCACGATGAACCGAAAATAATCAAATGGGCTACAACTCTTAAACCATGATAGCTTGAGTCTTCAACCTCCTTAAGTGCATGGTGAACATCTATTGACACTCTCATACTTTCTCTTACTGATTGCAATCATGAAATTATCATTCCCTTGGCCTAGAAGTTCTATTAATCCATGATATTGCAAAAAGGAACAAATGGGCTTACATCTCTTATACCATGATAGCTTGGGCCTTCAACCTCCTTAGGTGCATGGCGAACATCTATTGACACTCTCAGACATTCTCTTACTCATTCCAATCATGAAATTATCATTCACTTGGCCTAGAAGTTCTTTTAATCCAAGATGAACCGAAAATGATCAAATGGGCTACAACTCATAAACCGTGATAGCTTGAGTCTTCAACCTCCGTAGGTGCATGGAGAACATCTATTGACACTCTCATACATTCTCTTACTCATTCCAATCATGAAATTATCATTCACTTGGCCTAGAAGTTCTTTTAATCCAAGATGAACCGAAAATGATCCAATGGGCTACAACTCTTAAACCATGATAGTTTGAGTCTTCAACCTCCTTAGGTGCATGGCGAACATCTATTGACACTCTCATACTCTCTCTTACTGATTGCAATCATGAAATTATCATTCCCTTGGCCTAGAAGTTCTATTAATCCATGATATTGCAAAAAGGAACAAATGGGCTTACATCTCTTAAACCAAGATAGCTTGAGCCTACAACCTCCTTAGGTGCATGGCGAACATCTATTGACACTCTCATACATTCTATTACTCATTCCAATCATGAAATTATCATTCACTTGGCCTAGAAGTTCTTTTAATCCAAGATGAACCGAAAATGATCAAATGGGCTACAACTCATAAACCGTGATAGCTTGAGTCTTCAACCTCCGTAGGTGCATGGAGAACATCTATTGACACTCTCATACATTCTCTTACTCATTCCAATCATGAAATTATCATTCACTTGGCCTAGAAGTTCTTTTAATCCAAGATGAACCGAAAATGATCCAATGGGCTACAACTCATAAACCATGATAGTTTGAGTCTTCAACCTCCTTAGGTGCATGGCGAACATCTGTTGACACTCGCATACTCTCTCTTACTGATTGCAATCATGAAATTATCATTCCCTTGGCCTAGAAGTTCTATTAATCCATGATATTGCAAAAAGGAACAAATGGGCTTACATCTCTTAAACCAAGATAGCTTGAGCCTACAACCTCCTTAGGTGCATGGCGAACATCTATTGACACTCTCATACATTCTATTACTCATTCCAATCATGAAATTATCATTCACTTGGCCTAGAAGTTCTTTTAATCCAAGATGAACCGAAAATTATCCAATGGGCTACAACTCATAAACCATGATAGTTTGAGTCTTCAACCTCCTTAGGTGCATGGCGAACATCTATTGACACTCTCATACATTCTACTACTCATTCCAATCATGAAATTATCATTCACTTCGCCTTGAAGTTCTTTTATTCCACGATGAACTGAAAATAATCAAATGGGCTACAACTCTTAAACCTTGATAGCTTGAGTCTTCAACCTCCTTAAGTGCATGGCGAACATCTATTGACACTCTCATACTTTCTCTTACTGATTGCAATCATGAATTTATCATTTACTTGGCCTAGAAGTTCTATTAATCCATGATATTGCAAAAAGGAACAAATGGGCTTACAACTCTTAAACCATGATTGCTTGAGCCTTCAACCTCCTTAGGTGCATGGCGAACATCTATTGACACTCTCATACATTCTATTACTCATTCCAATCATGAAATTATCATTCACTTCGCCTAGATGTTCTTTTATTCCACGATGAACCGAAAATAATCAAATGGGCTACAACTCTTAAACCATGATAGCTTGAGTCTTCAACCTCCTTAAGTGCATGGCGAACATCTATTGACACTCTCATACTTTCTCTTACTGATTGCAATCATGAAATTATCATTCCCTTGGCCTAGAAGTTCTATTAATCCATGATATTGCAAAAAGGAACAAATGGGCTTACATCTCTTAAACCATGATAGCTTGAGCCTTCAACCTCCTTAGGTGCATGGCGAACATCTATTGACACTCTCAGACATTCTCTTACTCATTCCAATCTTGAAATTATCATTCACTTGGCCTAGAAGTTCTTTTAATCCAAGATGAACCGAAAATGATCAAATGGGCTACAACTCATAAACCGTGATAGCTTGAGTCTTCAACCTCCGTAGGTGCATGGAGAACATCTATTGACACTCCCATACATTCTATTACTCATTCCAATCATGAAATTATCATTCACTGCGCCTAGAAGTTCTTTTATTCCACGATGAACCGAAAATAATCAAATGGGCTACAACTCTTAAACCATGATAGCTTGAGTCTTCAACCTCCTTAAGTGCATGGCGAACATCTATTGACACTCTCATACTTTCTCTTACTGATTGCAATCATGAAATTATCATTTACTTGGCCTAGAAGTTCTATTAATCCATGATATTGCAAAAAGGAACAAATGGGCTTACAACTCTTAAACCATGATTGCTTGAGCCTTCAACCTCCTTAGGTGCATGGCGAACATCTATTGACTATCTCATACATTCTATTACTCATTCCAATCATGAAATTATCATTCACTTCGCCTAGAAGTTCTTTTATTCCAAGATGAACCGAAAATAATCAAATGGGCTACAACTCTTAAACCATGATAGCTTGAGTCTTCAACCTCCTTAGGTGCATGGCGAACATCTATTGACACTCTCATACTTTCTCTTACTGATTGCAATCATGAAATTATCATTCCCTTGGCCTAGAAGTTCTATTAATCCATGATATTGCAACAAGGAACAAATGGGCTTACATCTCTTAAACCATGATAGCTTGAGCCTTCAACCTCCTTAGGTGCATGGCGAACATCTATTGACACTCTCAGACATTCTCTTACTCATTCCAATCATGAAATTATCATTCACTTGGCCTAGAAGTTCTTTTAATCCAAGATGAACCGAAAATGATCAAATGGGCTACAACTCATAAACCGTGATAGCTTGAGTCTTCAACCTCCGTAGGTGCATGGAGAACATCTATTGACACTCTCATACATTCTATTACTCATTCCAATCATGATATTATCATTCACTTCGCGTAGAAGTTCTTTTATACCAAGATGAACTGAAAATAATCAAATGCGCTACAACTCTTAAACCATGATAACTTCAGTCTTCAACCTCCTTAGGTTCATGGCGAACATCTATTGACACTCTCATACTTTCACTTACTGATTGCAATCATGAAATTATCATTCACTTGGCCTTGAAGTTCTATTAATCCGTGATATTCCAAAAAGGAACAAATGGGCCTATAACCCTTAAACCATGATAGCTAGAGTCTTCAACCTCATTAGGTGCATGGCGAACATCCATTGACACTCTCATACATTCTATTACTCATTCCAATCATGAAATTATCATTCACTTGGCCTAGAAGTTCTTTTAATCCAAGATGAACCGAAAATTATCCAATGGGCTACAACTCATAAACCATGATAGTTTGAGTCTTCAACCTCCTTAGGTGCATGGCGAACATCTATTGACACTCTCATACATTCTACTACTCATTCCAATCATGAAATTGTCATTCACTTCGCCTAGAAGTTCTTTTATTCCAAGATGAACCGAAAATAATCAAATGGGCTACAACTCATAAACCATGATAGTTTGAGTCTTCAACCTCCTTAGGTGCATGGCGAACATCTATTGACACTCTCATACATTCTACTACTCATTCCAATCATGAAATTATCATTCACTTCGCCTAGAAGTTCTTTTATTCCAAGATGAACCGAAAATAATCAAATGGGCTACAACTCTTAAACCATGATAGCTTGAGTCTTCAACCTCATTAGGTGCATGGCGAATGTAACATCCCTAAATTTCCTATGTTATGATTTAGCTAAATTCTTTGAATGGATTGCACGACAGAAATGGTGATAGATTTAGTTAGAATGATTAATTCGAGATTCTGGCTATACCGGTGAACTCGATAGAACCTAAGGAAGAGATAGGTGGAATCTAAACTCTTATATTTACTCTGGCTAAGTTAGGACCTACTGGTAAATTTAATTTTCTTCAGGACCTATTGGGAATTCTTAGAAATCACGAGGGTATTTTAGTCTTTTCACACCCTCAGTGGCAATTTGGTATTTTATCATTTGAGTGAGGGGCAAAATGGACAATTCACACCCCCTCCCTCTTGCTTAAGTGAACCGGCCCTAGGGGGGGAGAGACCATTTGGTCATCTTCTCCAAATTGCTAAGTTCTCCATAGCCAAAGGTTGCTCCAAGTTCAAGGGTCCAAAGTAAGTATTTTTATGCACCTTTTGGCTTAAGTTCTTTGATAGTTATTGATCACTATGATCTCTTCTTCAATCCTATGGTGTTAGTTTCTTGAGAAACTCATTTTCATCCCTAAGAATCAAGAACACCCATGTCTAAAAGTTGGTTGTTTTGCTTGAGTGTTTTGAAGGAAGTTGAAGGGAAGATTGTCTTGACTACCAATACCATCTTGGAATCAAGTTAGGAGCATTTCAAGGTGAGTGTGGATTTACTTGTGCTATTGTATGATGTACTTAGAGTGAAAGTGTATGATGTAGGATTAAGCTTGAATCTAGGGTTTTCACCTATGCTTGAGGTTGGATGTGTTTGTATTACATGTTTTCAAGGATTAGGGTTTAGGAAAAATGAGTGTTATGGTTGGTATACTTGATGGATTTGAGGACATGAATTCTAAGGGGAAAACTTGGGTTTTAGGGATGTGTTGGGCGTGGCACTATTCCTGCCCAGAAGGCCAACCACGGGCGTGGTCCCCACCACGGCCCGGCCGTGGTCCTCTCTGGATAGGAAATGTTGGTGTCTCGTGCCCAACCACGGCCGTGGTCCCCACCACGGGCTGGCCGTGGTTGGCTCTGGAAAGAAAAATGTTGTGTGCTGAAATCTGACCACGGGTGTGGTGGCCACCAGGGGCTGGCCGTGGTCCAGACCACGGGCGTGGTGCCAACCAGGGGCAGGCCGTGGTTGTCTCTGTTTTCAATTTGTTGAGTTTTGTTTTCTGAACCGTGGCCGTGGTTACCACCACGGGCTGGCCGTGGTTACCACCACGGGCTGGCCGTGGTTACCACCACGGGCTGGCCGTGGTTGACTCTGTTTGTGATATTGTGATGCTTATGCCTAGGGTCTTGATACCATATGCTAGGTTTAGGATGAAGAGTGACTTAGCATTAGAATGAGATGTGTAGCTAAGTAAGAATGCTTGATAGAAGTGACTTAGCACTAATGTAACTAAGTAAGAATGCTTGATAGAGTTGAGTTGATGGTCATGTGTTGTATGTACTTGAATTGATTACATGTAATGCTATTATGATGATATTATGAATGAGCATGATATGAGTATGAGAACATTGCATTGCATAGCGAGATGGCCTAACCGGAAGGGGTTAGTGTACAAAACAGAGGGGTGCCTAGCTGATGAGCTAGATGGAAATGAAATAGCATACTTAATTGCATTGCATTGCGAGGTGACCTAACCGGAAAGGGTTAGTGTACAAAACAGAGGGGTGCCTAGCTTATTAGCTAGAAGGAAACGGAATTGGCATAACACATTCATATGCATATTGCGAGGGCCTAACCGAAAGGGGTTAGTGCACAACAAGAGGAGTGGAGAAAGAAAAAGTGTGAATAAAAGGTGTGAACATCATGTGCATTCATTCATTGCATTGGTTGGTTGGTGTTACTTGACATATTGTGAATTGTGTTATACTTGCTCTTTACTTACATTTATACTTTATCTGCAAGTGATTCATATTCACTGGGAAGTTGTTCTCACCACCTCTTTCTCAGATTCGCAGGAACACCCCGGACCCTCTACGGGTTAAGTACGGAGGATTCTGTTGGTTATTTTGGGATTGATATTTTTGGTGGAGTTAAGCTCCGTGATGTAACTATAACAGGATGTGTATTATTCTGATGTAGATGTTACAGGGAACTGAATACTACTTTTGATGTACTCGGTTCTGTATATATTTAGTGTGCTCAGTCAGGATAGTGTTTAGATTACACTTGTATAACGTTGCATACTCTGATAATATTTTTGGTTGAGATCTGAGATCTCTTGATGATATATGTGTATGTGTATATATATAATATATGTACTCTGGTTGGTTTGAATTGGTTGTTGGAAATCCGCTGCTTACGTTATATTTTGTGGTAATGTTCAAGAAACAAATGAAACGCTGCCGAATTTTCTATATATATATATTCCACGTAAGGCTTATGGTTGGTAAATAACATAGTAACTAATAGGTCTTACAGCGAACATCTATTGACACTCTCATACATTCTATTACTCATTGCAATCATGAAATTGTCATTCACTTGGCCTAGAAGTTCTTTTAATCCAAGATGAACCGAAAATGATCCAATGGGCTACAACACATAAACCATGATAGTTTGAGTCTTCAACCTCCTTAGGTGCATGGCAAACATCTATTGACACTCTCATACATTCTATTACTCATTCCAATCATGAAATTATCATTCACTTCGCCTAGAAGTTCTTTTATTCCAAGTTGAACCGAAAATGATAAAATGGGCTACAACTCTTAAACCGTGATAGCTTGAGTCTTCAACCTCCTTAGGTGCATGGGGAACATCTATTGACACTCTCATACTTTCTCTTACTGATTGCAATCATGAAATTATCATTCCCTTGGCCTAGAAGTTCTATTAATCCATGATATTGCAAAAAGGAACAAATGGGATTACATCTCTTAAACCATGATAGCTTGAGCCTTCAACCTCCTTAGGTGCATGGCGAACATCTATTGACACTCTCAGACATTCTCTTACTCATTCCAATCATGAAATTATCATTCACTTGGCCTAGAAGTTCTTTTAATCCAAGATGAACCGAAAATGATCAAATGGGCTACAACTCTTAAACCGTGATAGCTTGAGTCTTCAACCTCCTTAGGTGCATGGCGAACATCTATTGACAATCTCATACATTCTCTTGCTCAATCCAATCATGAAATTATCATTCACTTGGCCTAGAAGTTCTTTTAATCCTTTCTATACCAAAAAGGAATAAATGGGCTTATAACTCTTAAACCATGATAGCTAGAGTCTTCAACCTCATTAGGTGCATGGCGAACATCTATTGACACTCTCATACATTCTATTACTCATTCCAATCATGAAATTATCATTCACTTCGCCTAGAGGTTCTTTTAATCCAAGATGAACCGAAAATTATCCAATGGGCTACAACTCATAAACCCTGATAGTTTGAGTCTTCAACCTCCTTAGGTGCATGGCGAACATCTATTGACACTCTCATACATTCTATTACTCATTACAAACATGAAATTATCATTCACATCGCCTAGAAGTTCTTTTATTCCACGATGAACCGAAAATAATCAAATGGGTAACAACTCTTAAACCATGATAGCTTGAGTCTTCAACCTCCTTAAGTGCATGGCGAACATCTATTGACACTCTCATACTCTCTCTTACTGATTGCAATCATGAAATTATCATTCCCTTGGCCTAGAAGTTCTATTAATCCAAGATATTGCAAAAAGGAACAAATGGGCTTATATCTCTTAAACCATGATAGCTTGAGCCTTCAACCTCCTTAAGTGCATGGCGAACATCAATTGACACTCTCAGACATTCTCTTACTCATTCCAATCATGAAATTATCATTCACTTGGCCTAGAAGTTCTTTTAATCCAAGATGAACCGAAAATGATCAAATGGGCTACAACTCATAAACTGTGATAGCTTGAGTCTTGAACCTCCGTAGGTGCATGGAGAACATCTATTGACACTCTCATACATTCTATTACTCATTCCAATCATGAAATTATCATTCACTTCGCCTAGAAGTTCTTTTATTCCAAGATGAACCGAAAATAATCAAATGGGCTACAACTCTCAAACCATGATAACTTGAGTCTTCAACCTCCTTAGGTGCATGGCAAACATCTATTGACACTCTCATACTTTCACTTACTGATTGCAATCATGAAATTATCATTCACTTGGCTCTATTAATCCGTGATATTGCAAAAAGGAACAAATAGGCTTATAACTCTTAAACCATGATAGCTTGAGCCTTCAACCTCCTTAGGTGCATGGCGAACATCTATTGACACTCTCATACATTCTACTACTCATTCCAATCCTGAAATTATCATTCACTTGGCCTAGAAGTTCTTTTAATCCAAGATGAACCGAAAATTATCCAATGGGCTACAACTCACAAACCATGATAGTTTGAGTCTTCAACCTCCTTAGGTGCATGGCGAACATCTATTGACACTCTCATACATTCTACTACTCATTCCAATCCTGAAATTATCATTCACTTTGCCTAGAAGTTCTTTTAATCCAAGATGAACCGAAAATTATCAAATGGGCTACAACTCTTAAACCATGATAGCTTGAGTCTTGAACCTCATTAGGTGCATGGCGAACATCTATTGACACTCTCATACATTCTATTACTCATTGCAATCATGAAATTGTCATTCACTTGGCCTAGAAGTTCTTTTAATCCAAGATGAACCGAAAATGATCCAATGGGCTACAACTCATAAACCATGATAGTTTGAGTCTTCAACCTCCTTAGGTGCATGGCGAACATCTATTGACACTCTCATACATTCTATTACTCATTCCAATCATGAAATTATCATTCACTTCGCCTAGAAGTTCTTTTATTCCAAGATGAACCGAAAATAATCAAATGGGCTACAACTCTTAAACCATGATAGCTTGAGTCTTCAACCTCCTTAGGTGCATGGCGAACATCAATTGACACTCTCATACTTTCCCTTACTGATTGCAATCATGAAATTATCATTCACTTGGCCTAGAAGTTCTATTAATCCATGATATTGCAAAAAGGAACAAATGGGCTTACAACTCTTAAACCATAATAGCTTGAGCCTTCAACCTCCTTAGGTGAATGGCGAACATCTATTGACACTCTCAGACATTCTCTTACTCATTCCAATCATGAAATTATCATTCACTTGGCCTAGAAGTTCTTTTAATCCAAGATGAACCGAAAATGATCAAATGGGCTACAACTCATAAACCGTGATAGCTTGAGTCTTCAACCTCCGTAGGTGCATGAAGAACATCTATTGACACTCTCATACATTCTCTTACTCATTCCAATCATGAAATTATCATTCACTTGGCCTAGAAGTTCTTTTAATCCAAGATGAACCGAAAATGATCCAATGGGCTACAACTCATAACCCATGATAGTTTGAGTCTTCAACCTCCTTAGGTGCATGGCGAACATCTATTGACACTCTCATACATTCTATTACTCATTCCAATCATGATATTATCATTCAATTGGCCTAGAAGTTCTTTTAATCCAAGACGAACCGAAAATTATCCAATGGGCTACAACTCATAAACCATGATAGTTTGAGTCTTCAACCTCCTTAGGTGCATGGCGAACATCTATTGACACTCTCATACATTCTACTACTCATTCCAATCATGAAATTATCATTCACTTCGCCTTGAAGTTCTTTTATTCCACGATGAACTGAAAATAATCAAATGGGCTACAACTCATAAACCGTGATAGCTTGAGTCTTCAACCTCCGTAGGTGCATGAAGAACATCTATTGACACTCTCATACATTCTCTTACTCATTCCAATCATGAAATTATCATTCACTTGGCCTAGAAGTTCTTTTAATCCAAGATGAACCGAAAATGATCAAATGGGCTACAACTCATAAACCGTGATAGCTTAAGTCTTCAACCTCCGTAGGTGCATGAAGAACATCTATTGACACTCTCATACATTCTCTTACTCATTCCAATCATGAAATTATCATTCACTTGGCCTAGAAGTTCTTTTAATCCAAGATGAACCGAAAATGATCCAATGGGCTACAACTCATAAACCATGATAGTTTGAGTCTTCAACCTCCTTAGGTGCATGGCGAACATCTATTGACACTCTCATACATTCTACTACTCATTCCAATCATGAAATTATCATTCACTTCGGCTAGAAGTTCTTTTTTTCCAAGGTGAACCGAAAATAATCAAATGGGCTACAACTCATAAACCATGATAGTTTGAGTCTTCAACCTCCTTAGGTGCATGGCGAACATCTATTGACACTCTCATACATTCTACTACTCATTCCAATCCTGAAATTATCATTCACTTCGCCTAGAAGTTCTTTTATTCCAAGATGAACCGAAAATAATCAAATGGGCTACAACTCTTAAACCATGATAGCTTGAGTCTTGAACCTCATTAGGTGCATGGCGAACATCTATTGACACTATCATACATTCTCTTACTCATTGCAATCATGAAATTGTCATTCACTTGGCCTAGAAGTTCTTTTAATCCAAGATGAACCGAAAATGATCCAATGGGCTACAACTCATAAACCATGATAGTTTGAGTCTTCAACCTCCTTAGGTGCATGGCGAACATCTATTGACACTCTCATACATTCAATTACTCATTCCAATCATGAAATTATCATTCACTTCGCCTAGAAGTTCTGTTATTTCTAGATGAACCGAAAATAATCAAATGGGCTACAACTCTTAAACCATGATAGTTTGAGTCTTCAACCTCCTTAGGTGCATGGCGAACATCTATTGACACTCTCATACATTCTATTACTCATTCCAATCATGAAATTATCATTCACTTCGCCTAGAAGTTCTGTTATTTCTAGATGAACCGAAAATAATCAAATGGGCTACAACTCTTAAACCATGATAGCTTGAGTCTTCAACCTCCTTAGGTGCATGGCGAACATCTATTGACACTCTCATACATTCTATTACTCATTCCAATCATGAAATTATCATTCACTTCGCCTAGAAGTTACATTATTTCTAGATGAACCGAAAATAATCAAATGGGCTACAACTCTTAAACCATGATAGCTTGAGTCTTCAACCTCCTTAGGTGCATGGCGAACATCTATTGACACTCTCATACATTCTATTACTCATTCCAATCATGAAATTATCATTCACTTCGCCTAGAAGTTCTGTTATTTCTAGATGAACCGAAAATAATCAAATGGGCTACAACTCTTAAACCATGATAGCTTGAGTCTTGAACCTCATTAGGTGCATGGCGAACATCTATTGACACTCTCATACATTCTATTACTCATTCCAATCATGAAATTATCATTCACTTCGCCTAGAAGTTCTTTTATTCCAAGATGAACCGAAAATAATCAAATGGGCTACAACTCTTAAACCATGATAGCTTGAGTCTTGAACCTCATTAGGTGCATGGCGAACATCTATTGACACTCTCATACATTCTATTACTCATTCCAATCATGAAATTATCATTCACTTCGCCTAGAAGTTCTTTTATTCCAAGATGAACCGAAAATAATCAAATGGGCTACAACTCTTAAACCATGATAGCTTGAGTCTTGAACCTCATTAGGTGCATGGCGAACATCTATTGACACTCTCATACATTCTATTACTCATTGCAATCATGAAATTGTCATTCACTTGGCCTAGAAGTTCTTTTAATCCAAGATGAACCGAAAATTATCCAATGGGCTACAACTCATAAACCATGATAGTTTGAGTCTTCAACCACCTTAGGTGCATGGCGAACATCTATTGACACTCTCATACATTCTACTACTCATTCCAATCATGAAATTATCATTCACTTCGCCTAGAAGTTCTTTTTTTCCAAGGTGAACCGAAAATAATGAAATGGGCTACAACTCATAAACCATGATAGTTTGAGTCTTCAACCTCCTTAGGTGCATGGCGAACATCTATTGACACTCTCATACATTCTACTACTCATTCCAATCCTGAAATTATCATTCACTTCGCCTAGAAGTTCTTTTTTTCCAAGGTGAACCGAAAATAATGAAATGGGCTACAACTCATAAACCATGATAGCTTGAGTCTTGAACCTCATTAGGTGCATGGCGAACATATATTGACACTCTCATACTTTCTCTTACTGATTGCAATCATGAAATTATCATTCACTTGGCCTAGAAGTTCTATTAATCCATGATATTGCAAAAAGGAACAAATGGGCTTACAACTCTTAAACCATAAAAGCTTGAGCCTTCAACCTCCTTAGGTGAATGGCGAACATCTATTGACACTCTCAGACATTCTCTTACTCATTCCAATCATGAAATTATCATTCACTTGGCCTAGAAGTTCTTTTAATCCAAGATGAACCGAAAATGATCAAATGGGCTACAACTCATAAACCGTGATAGCTTGAGTCTTCAACCTCCGTAGGTGCATGAAGAACATCTATTGACACTCTCATACATTCTCTTACTCATTCCAATCATGAAATTATCATTCACTTGGCCTAGAAGTTCTTTTAATCCAAGATGAACCGAAAATGATCCAATGGGCTACAACTCATAAACCATGATAGTTTGAGTCTTCAACCTCCTTAGGTGCATGGCGAACATCTATTGACACTCTCATACATTCTATTACTCATTCCAATCATGATATTATCATTCAATTGGCCTAGAAGTTCTTTTAATCCAAGACGAACCGAAAATTATCCAATGGGCTACAACTCATAAACCATGATAGTTTGAGTCTTCAACCTTCTTAGGTGCATGGCGAACATCTATTGACACTCTCATACATTCTACTACTCATTCCAATCATGAAATTATCATTCACTTCGCCTAGAAGTTCTTTTTTTCCAAGGTGAACCGAAAATAATCAAATGGGCTACAACTCATAAACCATGATAGTTTGAGTCTTCAACCTCCTTAGGTGCATGACGAACATCTATTGACACTCTCATACATTCTACTACTCATTCCAATCATGAAATTATCATTCACTTCGCCTAGAAGTTCTTTTTTTCCAAGGTGAACCGAAAATAATCAAATGGGCTACAACTCATAAACCATGATAGTTTGAGTCTTCAACCTCCTTAGGTGCATGACGAACATCTATTGACACTCTCATACATTCTACTACTCATTCCAATCCTGAAATTATCATTCACTTCGCCTAGAAGTTCTTTTTTTCCAAGGTGAACCGAAAATAATCAAATGGGCTACAACTCATAAACCATGATAGTTTGAGTCTTCAACCTCCCTAGGTGCATGACGAACATCTATTGACACTCTCATACATTCTACTACTCATTCCAATCATGAAATTATCATTCACTTCGCCTAGAAGTTCTATTAATCCATGATATTGCAAAAAGGAACAAATGGGCTTACAACTCTTAAACCATAATAGCTTGAGCCTTCAACCTCCTTAGGTGAATGGCGAACATCTATTCACACTCTCAGACATTCTCTTACTCATTCCAATCATGAAATTATCATTCACTTGGCCTAGAAGTTCTTTTAATCCAAGATGAACCGAAAATGATCCAATGGGCTACAACTCATAAACCATGATAGTTTGAGTCTTCAACCTTCTTAGGTGCATGGCGAACATCTATTCACACTCTCATACATTCTACTACTCATTCCAATCATGAAATTATCATTCACTTCGCCTAGAAGTTCTTTTTTTCCAAGGTGAACCGAAAATAATCAAATGGGCTACAACTCATAAACCATGAAAGTTTGAGTCTTCAACCTCCTTAGGTGCATGGCGAACATCTATTGACACTCTCATACATTCTACTACTCATTCCAATCCTGAAATTATCATTCACTTCGCCTAGAAGTTCTTTTATTCCAAGATGAACCGAAAATAATCGAATGGGCTACAACTCTTAAACCATGATAGCTTGAGTCTTGAACCTCATTAGGTGCATGGCGAACATCTATTGACACTCTCATACATTCTATTACTCATTGCAATCATGAAATTGTCATTCACTTGGCCTAGAAGTTCTTTTAATCCAAGATGAACCGAAAATGATCCAATGGGCTACAACTCATAAACCATGATAGTTTGAGTCTTCAACCTCCTTAGGTGCATGGCGAACATCTATTGACACTCTCATACATTCTACTACTCATTCCAATCCTGAAATTATCATTCACTTAGCCTAGAAGTTCTTTTAATCCAAGATGAACCGAAAATTATCCAATGGGCTACAACTCATAAACCATGATAGTTTGAGTCTTCAACCTCCTTAGGTGCATGGCGAACATCTATTGACACTCTCATACATTCTACTACTCATTCCAATCATGAAATTATCATTCACTTCGGCTAGAAGTTCTTTTTTTCCAAGGTGAACCGAAAATAATCAAATGGGCTACAACTCATAAACCATGATAGTTTGAGTCTTCAACCTCCTTAGGTGCATGGCGAACATCTATTGACACTCTCATGCATTCTACTACTCATTCCAATCCAGAAATTATCATTCACTTCGCGTAGAAGTTCTTTTATTCCAAGGTGAACCGAAAATAATCAAATGGGCTACAACTCATAAACCATGATAGTTTGAGTCTTCAACCTCCTTAGGTGCATGGCGAACATCTATTGACACTCTCATACATTCTACTACTCATTCCAATCCTGAAATTATCATTCACTTCGCCTAGAAGTTCTTTTATTCCAAGATGAACCGAAAATAATCAAATGGGCTACAACTCTTAAACCATGATAGCTTGAGTCTTGAACCTCAGTAGGTGCATGGCGAACATCTATTGACACTCTCATACATTCTATTACTCATTGCAATCATGAAATTGTCATTCACTTGGCCTAGAAGTTCTTTTAATCCAAGATGAACCGAAAATGATCCAATGGGCTACAACTCATAAACCATGATAGTTTGAGTCTTCAACCTCCTTAGGTGCATGGCGAACATCTATTGACACTCTCATACATTCTATTACTCATTCCAATCATGAAATTATCATTCACTTCGCCTAGAAGTTCTGTTATTCCAAGATGAACCGAAAATAATCAAATGGGCTACAACTCTTAAACCATGATAGCTTGAGTCTTCAACCTCCTTAGGTGCATGGCGAACATATATTGACACTCTCATACTTTCTCTTACTGATTGCAATCATGAAATTATCATTCACTTGGCCTAGAAGTTCTATTAATCCATGATATTGCAAAAAGGAACAAATGGGCTTACAACTCTTAAACCATAATAGCTTGAGCCTTCAACCTCCTTAGGTGAATGGCGAACATCTATTGACACTCTCAGACATTCTCTTACTCATTCCAATCATGAAATTATCATTCACTTGGCCTAGAAGTTCTTTTAATCCAAGATGAACCGAAAATGATCCAATGGGCTACAACTCATAAACCATGATAGTTTGAGTCTTCAACCTCCTTAGGTGCATGGCGAACATCTATTGACACTCTCATACATTCTATTACTCATTCCAATCATGATATTATCATTCAATTGGCCTAGAAGTTCTTTTAATCCAAGACGAACCGAAAATTATCCAATGGGCTACAACTCATAAACCATGATAGTTTGAGTCTTCAACCTTCTTAGGTGCATGGCGAACATCTATTCACACTCTCATACATTCTACTACTCATTCCAATCATGAAATTATCATTCACTTCGGCTAGAAGTTCTTTTTTTCCAAGGTGAACCGAAAATAATCAAATGGGCTACAACTCATAAACCATGATAGTTTGAGTCTTCAACCTCCTTAGGTGCATGACGAACATCTATTCACACTCTCATACATTCTACTACTCATTCCAATCATGAAATTATCATTCACTTCGCCTAGAAGTTCTTTTTTTCCAAGGTGAACCGAAAATAATCAAATGGGCTACAACTCATAAACCATGATAGTTTGAGTCTTCAACCTCCTTAGGTGCATGACGAACATCTATTGACACTCTCATACATTCTACTACTCATTCCAATCCTGAAATTATCATTCACTTCGCCTAGAAGTTCTTTTATTCCAAGATGAACCGAAAATAACCAAATGGGCTACAACTCTTAAACCATGATAGCTTGAGTCTTGAACCTCATTAGGTGCATGGCGAACATCTATTGACACTCTCATACATTCTACTACTCATTCCAATCATGAAATTATCATTCACTTCGCCTAGAAGTTCTTTTTTTCCAAGGTGAACCGAAAATAATCAAATGGGCTACAACTCATAAACCATGAAAGTTTGAGTCTTCAACCTCCTTAGGTGCATGGCGAACATCTATTGACACTCTCATACATTCTACTACTCATTCCAATCCTGAAATTATCATTCACTTCGCCTAGAAGTTCTTTTATTCCAAGATGAACCGAAAATAATCGAATGGGCTACAACTCTTAAACCATGATAGCTTGAGTCTTGAACCTCATTAGGTGCATGGCGAACATCTATTGACACTCTCATACATTCTATTACTCATTGCAATCATGAAATTGTCATTCACTTGGCCTAGAAGTTCTTTTAATCCAAGATGAACCGAAAATGATCCAATGGGCTACAACTCATAAACCATGATAGTTTGAGTCTTCAACCTCCTTAGGTGCATGGCGAACATCTATTGACACTCTCATACATTCTACTACTCATTCCAATCATGAAATTATCATTCACTTCGCCTAGAAGTTCTTTTTTTCCAAGGTGAACCGAAAATAATCAAATGGGCTACAACTCATAAACCATGATAGTTTGAGTCTTCAACCTCCTTAGGTGCATGGCGAACATCTATTGACACTCTCATACATTCTACTACTCATTCCAATCCTGAAATTATCATTCACTTAGCCTAGAAGTTCTTTTAATCCAAGATGAACCGAAAATTATCCAATGGGCTACAACTCATAAACCATGATAGTTTGAGTCTTCAACCTCCTTAGGTGCATGGCGAACATCTATTGACACTCTCATACATTCTACTACTCATTCCAATCATGAAATTATCATTCACTTCGGCTAGAAGTTCTTTTTTTCCAAGGTGAACCGAAAATAATCAAATGGGCTACAACTCATAAACCATGATAGTTTGAGTCTTCAACCTCCTTAGGTGCATGGCGAACATCTATTGACACTCTCATGCATTCTACTACTCATTCCAATCCAGAAATTATCATTCACTTCGCGTAGAAGTTCTTTTATTCCAAGGTGAACCGAAAATAATCAAATGGGCTACAACTCATAAACCATGATAGTTTGAGTCTTCAACCTCCTTAGGTGCATGGCGAACATCTATTGACACTCTCATACATTCTACTACTCATTCCAATCCTGAAATTATCATTCACTTCGCCTAGAAGTTCTTTTATTCCAAGATGAACCGAAAATAATCAAATGGGCTACAACTCTTAAACCATGATAGCTTGAGTCTTGAACCTCAGTAGGTGCATGGCGAACATCTATTGACACTCTCATACATTATATTACTCATTGCAATCATGAAATTGTCATTCACTTGGCCTAGAAGTTCTTTTAATCCAAGATGAACCGAAAATGATCCAATGGGCTACAACTCATAAACCATGATAGTTTGAGTCTTCAACCTCCTTAGGTGCATGGCGAACATCTATTGACACTCTCATACATTCTATTACTCATTCCAATCATGAAATTATCATTCACTTCGCCTAGAAGTTCTTTGATTCCAAGATGAACCGAAAATAATCAAATGGGCTACAACTCTTAAACCATGATAGCTTGAGTCTTCAACCTCCTTAGGTGCATGGCGAACATCTATTGACACTCTCATACTTTCTCTTACTCATTGCAATCATGAAATTATCATTCACTTGGCCTAGAAGTTCTATTAATCCATGATATTCCAAAAAGGAACAAATGGGCTTATAACTCTTAAACCATGATAGCTTGAGCCTTCAACCTCCTTAGGTGAATGGCGAACATCTATTGACACTCTCAGACATTCTCTTACTCATTCCAATCATGAAATTATCATTCACTTGGCCTAGAAGTTCTTTTAATCCAAGATGAACCGAAAATGATCAAATGGGCTACAACTCATAAACCGTGATAGCTTGAGTCTTCAACCTCCGTAGGTGCATGAAGAACATCTATTGACACTCTCATACATTCTCTTACTCATTCCAATCATGAAATTATCATTCGCTTGGCCTAGAAGTTCTTTTAATCCAAGATGAACCGAAAATGATCCAATGGGCTACAACTCATAAACCATGATAGTTTGAGTCTTCAACCTCCTTAGGTGCATGGCGAACATCTATTGACACTCTCATACATTCTATTACTCATTCCAATCATGATATTATCATTCAATTGGCCTAGAAGTTCTTTTTAATCCAAGACGAACCGAAAATTATCCAATGGGCTACAACTCATAAACCATGATAGTTTGAGTCTTCAACCTCCTTAGGTGCATGACGAACATCTATTGACACTCTCATACATTCTACTACTCATTCCAATCCTGAAATTATCATTCACTTCGCCTAGAAGTTCTTTTATTCCAAGATGAACCGAAAATAATCAAATGGGCTACAACTCTTAAACCATGATAGCTTGAGTCTTGAACCTCATTAGGTGCATGGCGAACATCTATTGACACTCTCATACATTCTACTACTCATTCCAATCATGAAATTATCATTCACTTCGCCTAGAAGTTCTTTTTTTCCAAGGTGAACCGAAAATAATCAAATGGGCTACAACTCATAAACCATGAAAGTTTGAGTCTTCAACCTCCTTAGGTGCATGGCGAACATCTATTGACACTCTCATACATTCTACTACTCATTCCAATCCTGAAATTATCATTCACTTCGCCTAGAAGTTCTTTTATTCCAAGATGAACCGAAAATAATCGAATGGGCTACAACTCTTAAACCATGATAGCTTGAGTCTTGAACCTCATTAGGTGCATGGCGAACATCTATTGACACTCTCATACATTCTATTACTCATTGCAATCATGAAATTGTCATTCACTTGGCCTAGAAGTTCTTTTAATCCAAGATGAACCGAAAATGATCCAATGGGCTACAACTCATAAACCATGAGAGTTTGAGTCTTCAACCTCCTTAGGTGCATGGCGAACATCTATTGACACTCTCATACATTCTACTACTCATTCCAATCCTGAAATTATCATTCACTTCGCCTAGAAGTTCTTTTATTCCAAGATGAACCGAAAATAATCAAATGGGCTACAACTCTTAAACCATGATAGCTTGAGTCTTGAACCTCAGTAGGTGCATGGCGAACATCTATTGACACTCTCATACATTATATTACTCATTGCAATCATGAAATTGTCATTCACTTGGCCTAGAAGTTCTTTTAATCCAAGATGAACCGAAAATGATCCAATGGGCTACAACTCATAAACCATGATAGTTTGAGTCTTCAACCTCCTTAGGTGCATGGCGAACATCTATTGACACTCTCATACATTCTATTACTCATTCCAATCATGAAATTATCATTCACTTCGCCTAGAAGTTCTGTTATTCCAAGATGAACCGAAAATAATCAAATGGGCTACAACTCTTAAACCATGATAGCTTGAGTCTTCAACCTCCTTAGGTGCATGGCGAACATATATTGACACTCTCATACTTTCTCTTACAGATTGCAATCATGAAATTATCATTCACTTGGCCTAGAAGTTCTATTAATCCATGATATTGCAAAAAGGAACAAATGGGCTTACAACTCTTAAACCATAATAGCTTGAGCCTTCAACCTCCTTAGGTGAATGGCGAACATCTATTGACACTCTCAGACATTCTCTTACTCATTCCAATCATGAAATTATCATTCACTTGGCCTAGAAGTTCTTTTAATCCAAGATGAACCGAAAATGATCAAATGGGCTACAACTCATAAACCGTGATAGCTTGAGTCTTCAACCTCCGTAGGTGCATGAAGAACATCTATTGACACTCTCATACATTCTCTTACTCATTCCAATCATGAAATTATCATTCGCTTGGCCTAGAAGTTCTTTTAATCCAAGATGAACCGAAAATGATCCAATGGGCTACAACTCATAAACCATGATAGTTTGAGTCTTCAACCTCCTTAGGTGCATGGCGAACATCTATTGACACTCTCATACATTCTATTACTCATTCCAATCATGATATTATCATTCAATTGGCCTAGAAGTTCTTTTAATCCAAGACGAACCGAAAATTATCCAATGGGCTACAACTCATAAACCATGATAGTTTGAGTCTTCAACCTCCTTAGGTGCATGACGAACATCTATTGACACTCTCATACATTCTACTACTCATTCCAATCCTGAAATTATCATTCACTTCGCCTAGAAGTTCTTTTATTCCAAGATGAACCGAAAATAATCAAATGGGCTACAACTCTTAAACCATGATAGCTTGAGTCTTGAACCTCATTAGGTGCATGGCGAACATCTATTGACACTCTCATACATTCTACTACTCATTCCAATCATGAAATTATCATTCACTTCGCCTAGAAGTTCTTTTTTTCCAAGGTGAACCGAAAATAATCAAATGGGCTACAACTCATAAACCATGAAAGTTTGAGTCTTCAACCTCCTTAGGTGCATGGCGAACATCTATTGACACTCTCATACATTCTACTACTCATTCCAATCCTGAAATTATCATTCACTTCGCCTAGAAGTTCTTTTATTCCAAGATGAACCGAAAATAATCGAATGGGCTACAACTCTTAAACCATGATAGCTTGAGTCTTGAACCTCATTAGGTGCATGGCGAACATCTATTGACACTCTCATACATTCTATTACTCATTGCAATCATGAAATTGTCATTCACTTGGCCTAGAAGTTCTTTTAATCCAAGATGAACCGAAAATGATCCAATGGGCTACAACTCATAAACCATGAGAGTTTGAGTCTTCAACCTCCTTAGGTGCATGGCGAACATCTATTGACACTCTCATACATTCTACTACTCATTCCAATCATGAAATTATCATTCACTTCGCCTAGAAGTTCTTTTTTTCCAAGGTGAACCGAAAATAATCAAATGGGCTACAACTCATAAACCATGATAGTTTGAGTCTTCAACCTCCTTAGGTGCATGGCGAACATCTATTGACACTCTCATACATTCTACTACTCATTCCAATCCTGAAATTATCATTCACTTAGCCTAGAAGTTCTTTTAATCCAAGATGAACCGAAAATTATCCAATGGGCTACAACTCATAAACCATGATAGTTTGAGTCTTCAACCTCCTTAGGTGCATGGCGAACATCTATTGACACTCTCATACATTCTACTACTCATTCCAATCATGAAATTATCATTCACTTCGGCTAGAAGTTCTTTTTTTCCAAGGTGAACCGAAAATAATCAAATGGCCTACAACTCATAAACCATGATAGTTTGAGTCTTCAACCTCCTTAGGTGCATGGCGAACATCTATTGACACTCTCATGCATTCTACTACTCATTCCAATCCAGAAATTATCATTCACTTCGCGTAGAATTTCTTTTATTCCAAGATGAACCGAAAATAATCAAATGGGCTACAACTCTTAAACCATGATAGCTTGAGTCTTCAACCTCATTAGGTGCATGGCGAACATCTATTGACACTCTCATACATTCTATTACTCATTCCAATCATGAAATTATCATTCACTTCGCCTAGAAGTTCTTTTATTCCAAGATGAACCGAAAATAATCAAATGGGCTACAACTCTTAAACCATGATAGCTTGAGTCTTGAACCTCATTAGGTGCATGGCGAACATCTATTGACACTCTCATACATTCTATTACTCATTGCAATCATGAAATCGTCATTCACTTGGCCTAGAAGTTCTTTTAATCCAAGATGAACCGAAAATTAGCCAATGGGCTACAACTCATAAACCATGATAGTTTGAGTCTTCAACCTCCTTAGGTGCATGGCGAACATCTATTGACACTCTCATACATTCTCTTACTGATTGCAATCATGAAATTATCATTCACTTGGCCTAGAAGTTCTATTAATCCATGATATTGCAAAAAGGAACAAATGGGCTTACAGCTCTTAAACCATAATAGCTTGAGCCTTCAACCTCCTTAGGTGAATGGCGAACATCTATTGACACTCTCAGACATTCTCTTACTCATTCCAATCATGAAATTATCATTCACTTGGCCTAGAAGTTCTTTTAATCCAAGATGAACCGAAAATGATCAAATGGGCTACAACTCATAAACCGTGATAGCTTGAGTCTTCAACCTCCGTAGGTGCATGAAGAACATCTATTGACACTCTCATACATTCTCTTACTCATTCCAATCATGAAATTATCATTCGCTTGGCCTAGAAGTTCTTTTAATCCAAGATGAACCGAAAATGATCCAATGGGCTACAACTCATAAACCATGATAGTTTGAGTCTTCAACCTCCTTAGGTGCATGGCGAACATCTATTGACACTCTCATACATTCTATTACTCATTCCAATCATGAAATTATCATTCACTTCGCCTAGAAGTTCTGTTATTCCAAGATGAACCGAAAATAATCAAATGGGCTACAACTCTTAAACCATGATAGCTTGAGTCTTCAACCTCCTTAAGTGCATGGTGAACATCTATTGACACTCTCATACTTTCTCTTACTGATTGCAATCATGAAATTATCATTCCCTTGGCCTAGAAGTTCTATTAATCCATCATATTGCAAAAAGGAACAAATGGGCTTAGAACTCTTAAACCATGATAGCTTGAGCCTTCAACCTCCTTAGGTGCATGGCGAACATCTATTGACACTCTCAGACATTCTCTTACTCATTCCAATCCTGAAATTATCATTCACTTGGCCTAGAAGTTCTTTTAATCCAAGATGAACCGAAAATTATCCAATGGGCTACAACTCATAAACCATGATAGTTTGAGTCTTCAACCTCCTTAGGTGCATGGCGAACATCTATTGACACTCTCATACATTCTACTACTCATTCCAATCCTGAAATTATCATTCACTTCGGCTAGAAGTTCTTTTTTTCCAAGGTGAACCGAAAATAATCAAATGGGCTACAACTCATAAACCATGATAGTTTGAGTCTTCAACCTCCTTAGGTGCATGGCGAACATCTATTGACACTCTCATACATTCTACTACTCATTCCAATCCTGAAATTATCATTCACTTCGCCTAGAAGTTCTTTTATTCCAAGATGAACCGAAAATAATCAAATGGGCTACAACTCTTAAACCATGATAGCTTGAGTCTTGAACCTCATTAGGTGCATGGCGAACATCTATTGACACTCTCATACATTCTATTACTCATTGCAATCATGAAATTATCATTCACTTGGCCTAGAAGTTCTTTTAATCCAAGATAAACCGAAAATGATCCAATGGGCTACAACTCATAAACCATGATAGTTTGAGTCTTCAACCTCCTTAGGTGCATGGCGAACATCTATTGACACTCTCATACATTCTATTACTCATTCCAATCATGAAATTATCATTCACTTCGCCTAGAAGTTCTTTTATTCCAAGATGAACCGAAAATAATCAAATGGGCTACAACTCTTAAACCATGATAGCTTGAGTCTTCAACCTCCTTAGGTGCATGGCGAACATCTATTGACACTCTCATACTTTCCCTTACTGATTGCAATCATGAAATTATCATTCACTTGGCCAAGAAGTTCTATTAATCAATGATATTCCAAAAAGGAACAAATGGGCTTACAACTCTTAAACCATGATAGCTTGAGCCTTCAACCTCCTTAGGTGCATGGCGAACATCTATTGACACTCTCAGACATTCTCTTACTCATTCCAATCATGAAATTATCATTCACTTGGCCTAGAAGTTCTTTTAATCCAAGATGAACCGAAAATGATCAAATGGGCTACAACTCTTAAACCGTGATAGCTTGAGTCTTCAACCTCCGTAGGTGCATGAAGAACATCTATTGACACTCTCATACATTCTCTTACTCATTCCAATCATGAAATTATCATTCACTTGGGCTAGAAGTTCTTTTAATCCAAGATGAACCGAAAATGATCCAATGGGCTACAACTCATAAACCATGATAGTTTGAGTCTTCAACCTCCTTAGGTGCATGGCGAACATCTATTGACACTCTCATACATTCTATTACTCATTCCAATCATGAAATTATCATTCATTTCGCCTAGAAGTTCTTTTATTCCAAGATGAACCGAAAATAATCAAATGAGCTACAACTCTTAAACCATGATAGCTTGAGTCTTCAACCTCCTTAGGTGCATGGCGAACATCTATTGACACTCTCATACTTTCTCTTACTGATTGCAATCATGAAATTATCATTCACTTGGCCTAGAAGTTCTATTAATCCATGATATTGCAAAAAGGAACAAATGGGCTTACAACTCTTAAATCATGATTGCTTGAGCCTTCAACCTCCTTAGGTGCGTGGCGAACATCTATTGACACTCTCAGACATTCTCTTACTCATTGCAATCATGAAATTATCATTCACTTGGCCTAGAAGTTTTATTAATCCATGATATACCGAAAACGAACAAATGGGCTTATAACTGTTAAACCATGATATCTTGATCCTTCAACCTCCTTAGGTGCATGTAGAACATCTATTGACACTCTCATACATTCTCGTACTCATTCCAATCATGAAATTATCATTCACTTGGCCTAGAAGTTCTTTAATTCCAAGATGAACCGAAAATAATCAAATGGGCTACAACTCTTAAACCATGATAGCTTGAGTCTTCAACCTCCTTAGGTGCATGGCGAACATCTATTGACACTCTTATTGTAAGACCTATTAGTTACTATGTTATTTACCAACCATAAGCCTTACGTGGAATATATAAATATAGAAAATTCGGCAGCGTTTCATTTGTTTCTTGAGCATTACCACAAAATATAACATAAGCAGCGGATTTCCAACAACCGTTTCAAACCGACCAGAGTACATATATCATCAAGAGATCTCAGATCTCAACCAAACTATTATCAGAGTATGCAACGTTATAAAAGTGTAATCTAAACACTATCCTGACTGAGCACACTAAACATATACGGAACCGAGTACATCAAAGGTAGTATTCAGTTCCCTGTCATATTTACATCAAAAGAATGTGATACTCTTCCTATTATAGTTACATCACGGAGCTCAACCCCACCAAAATATGAATCTCAAAATAAATCTACAGAATCCTCCGTACTTAACCCGTAGAGGGTCCGGGGTGTTCCTGCGAAACTGAGAAAGAGGTGGTGAGAACAACTTCCCAGTGAATATGAATAAACTTGCAAATAAAGTATAACTGTAAGTAGAGAGCAAGTATAACACAATTCACAATATGTCAAGTAACACCAACCAACCAATGCAATGAATGAATGCACATGATGTTCACACCTTTTATTCATACTTTTTCTTTCTCCACTCCTCTTGTTGTGCACTAACCCCTTTCGGTTAGGCCCTCGCAATATGCATATGAATGTGTTATGCCAATTCCGTTTCCTTCTAGCTAATAAGCTAGGCACCCCTCTGTTTTGTACACTAACCCTTTCCGGTTAGGTCACCTCGCAATGCAATGCAAATAAGTATGCCATTTCATTTCCATCTAGCTCATCAGCTAGGCACCCCTCTGTTTTGTACACTAACCCCTTCCGGTTAGGCCATCTCGCTATGCAATGCAATGTTCTCATACTCATATCATGCTCATTCATAATATCATCATAATCACATTACATGTAAATAATTCAAGCATATACAACACATAACCATCATGCTCAACCCTAGCAAGCATCCTTACTTAGTTACACATCTCATTCTAATGCTAAGTCATTCTTCATCCTAAACCTAGCATATGGTATCAAGACCCTAGGCATAAACATCACAATATCACAAACAGAGACAACCACGACCAGCCCGTGGTGGTAACCACGACCCGCAGTTCGAAAACAAAACTCAACAAATTGAAAAGCAGAGACAACCACGGCTGCCCACCTGGTTGCCACCACGCCCGTGTCTGGACCACGGCGATACAGTGGCCACCACACCGTGGTCGATTTGACACACAACATTTTTCTTTCCGGAGCCAACCACGGCCGGCAGTGGTGGGGACCACGCCGTGGTTGGGCACGAGACACCAACATTTCCTATCCGCAGAGAGAGGACCACGGCCGGGCGTGGTGGGGACACGCCCGTGGTTGGCCTTACAGGCGGGAATAGTGCCACGCCCAACACATCCCTAAAACCCAAGTTTTCCCCTTAGAATTCATGTCCTCAAATCCATCAAGTATACCAACCATAACACTCATTTTTCCTAAACCCTAATCCTTGAAAACATGTAATAAAAACACATCCAACCTCAAGCATAGGTGAAAACCCTAGATTCAAGCTTAATCCTACATCATACACTTTCACTCTAAGAACATCATACAATAGCACAAGTAAATCCACACTCACCTTGAAGTGCTCCTAACTTGATTCCAAGATGGGATTGTTAGTCAAGACAACCTTCTCTTCAACTTCCTTCAAAACACTCAAGCAAAACAACCAACTTTTAAGCATGGGTGTTCTTGATTCTTAGGGATGGAAATGAGTTTATCAAGAAACTAATACCATAGGATTGAAGAAGAGATCATAGTGATCAATAACCATCAAATAACCTAAGCCATAAGGTGTATAAAAATACTTACTTTGGGCCCTTGAACCTTGGAGCAAGCTTAGCTATGGAAAACTTAGAGATTTTGGAGAAGATGAGCCCTTTGGCTCCCTAGGCTGGCCGGTTCCCCATTTCAAGAGGGAGGGGAGTGTGAAATGTCCATTTTGCCCCTCACTTAAAGGAAGAATCACTAATTTGCCACTGAGGTGTAAAAAGACTAAAATACCCTTGTGATTTCTAAGAATTCCCAATAGGTCCTGAAGAAAAATTAAATTTACCAGTAGGTCCTAACTTAGCCAGAGTAAATATAAGAGTTTAGATTTCACCTATTTCTTCCTTAGGTTCTACCGAGTTTACCGGTAAAGCCAGAATTTCGAATTAATCATTCTAACTCAATCTATTACCATTTCTGTAACAGCACATATAAATCATCTAATTAATTTAACTAAGTCATAACATATGAAATTTAGGGATGTTACACTCATTCTTTCACTTACTCATTGCAATCATGAAATTATCATTCACTTGGCCTAGAAGTTCTTTTAATCCATGATATTCCAAAAAGGAACAAATGGGCTTATAACTCTTAAACCATGATAGCTTAAGCCATCAACCTCCTTAGGTGCATGGCGAACATCTATTGACACTCTCATTCATTCTCTTACGCATTCCAATCATGAAATTATCATTCACTTGGCCTAGAAGTTCTTTTAATCCAAGATGAACCGAAAATGATCAAATGGGCTACAACTCTTAAACCGTGATAGCTTGAGTCTTCAACCTCCTTAGGTGCATGGCGAACATCTATTGACAATCTCATACATTCTCTTGCTCATTCCAATCATGAAATTATCATTCACTTGGCCTAGAAGTTCTTTTAATCCTTGATATACCGAATAGGAACAAATGGGCTTATAACTCTTAAACCATGATAGCTAGAGTCTTCAACCTCATTAGGTGCATGGCGAACATCTATTGACACTCTCATACATTCTCTTACTCATTCCAATCATGAAATTATCATTCACTTGGCCTAGAAGTTCTTTTAATCCAAGATGAACCGAAAATGATCAAATGGGCTACAACTCATAAACCATGATAGTTTGAGTCTTCAACCTCCTTAGGTGCATGGCGAACATCTATTGACACTCTCATACATTCTATTACTCATTCCAATCATGAAATTATCATTCACTTCGCCTAGAAGTTCTTTTAATCCAAGATGAACCGAAAATGATCAAATGGGCTACAACTCTTAAACCGTGATAGCTTGAGTCTTCAACCTCCTTAGGTGCATGGCGAACATCTATTGACAATCTCATACATTCTCTTGCTCATTCCAATCATGAAATTATCATTCACTTGGCCTAGAAGTTCTTTTAATCCTTGATATACCGAATAGGAACAAATGGGCTTATAACTCTTAAACCATGATAGCTAGAGTCTTCAACCTCCTTAGGTGCATGGCGAACATCTATTGACACTCTCATACTTTCACTTACTGATTGGAATCATGAAATTATCATTCACTTGGCCTAGAAGTTCTATTAATCCGTGATATTCCAAAAAGGAACAAATGGGCTTATAACTCTTAAACCATGATAGCTTGAGCCTTCAACCTACTTAGGTCCATGGCGAACATCTATTGACACTCTCATACATTCTCTTACTCATTCCAATCATGAAATAATCATTCACTTGGCCTAGAAGTTCTTTTAATCCAAGATGAACCGAAAATGATCAAATGGGCTACAACTCTTAAACCATGATAGCTTGAGTCTTCAACCTCCTTAGGTGCATGGCGAACATCTATTGACAATCTCATACATTCCCTTGCTCATTGCAATCATGAAATTATCATTCACTTGGCCTAGAAGTTCTTTTAATCCTTCCTATACCGAAAAGGAACAAATGGGCTTATAACTCTTAAACCATGATAGCTTCAGTCTTCAACCTCCTTAGGTGCACGGCAAACATCTATTGACACTCTCATTCATTCACTTACTCATTGCAATCATGAAATTATCATTCACTTCGCCTAGAAGTTCTTTTAATCCAAGATGAACCGAAAATGATCAAATGGGCTACAACTCTTAAACTATGATAGCTTGAGTCTTCAACCTCCTTAGGTGCATGGCGAACATCTATTGACAATCTCATACATTCTCTTGCTCATTCCAATCATGAAATTATCATTCACTTGGCCTAGAAGTTCTTTTAATCCTTGATATACCGAAAAGGAACAAATGGGCTTATAACTCTTAAACCATGATAGCTTGAGTCTTCAACCTCCTTAGGTGCATGGCGAACATCTATTGACACTCTCATACATTCTCTTACTCATTGCAATCATGAAATTATCATTCACTTGGCCTAGAAGTTCTTTTAATCCAAGATGAACCGAAAATGATCAAATGGGCTACAACTCTTAAACTATGATACGTTGAGTCTTCAACCTCCTTAGGTGCATGGCGAACATCTATTGACAATCTCATACATTCTCTTGCTCATTCCAATCATGAAATTATCATTCACTTGGCCTAGAAGTTCTTTTAATCCAAGATGAACCGAAAATGATCAAATGGGCTACAACTCTTAAACTATGATAGCTTGAGTCTTCAACCTCCTTAGGTGCATGGCGAACATCTATTCACAATCTCATACATTCTCTTGCTCATTCCAATCATGAAATTATCATTCACTTGGCCTAGAAGTTCTTTTAATCCATGCCATACCGAAAAGGAACAATGGGCTTATAACTCTTAAACCATGATAGCTAGAGTATTCCACCTCATTAGGTGCATGGCGAACATCTATTGACACTCTCATACATTCTCTTACTCATTGCAATCATGAAATAATCATTCACTTGGCCTAGAAGTTCTTTTAATCCAAGATGAACCGAAAATGATCAAATGGGCTACAACTCTTAAACTATGATACGTTGAGTCTTCAACCACCTTAGTTGCATGGCGAACATCTATTGACAATCTCATACATTCTCTTGCTCATTCCAATCATGAAATTATCATTCACTTGGCCTAGAAGTTCTTTTAATCCAAGATGAACCGAAAATGATCAAATGGGCTACAACTCTTAAACTATGATAGCTTGAGTCTTCAACCTCCTTAGGTGCATGGCGAACATCTATTGACACTCTCATCCATTCACTTACTCATTGCAATCATGAAATTAGCATTCACTTCGCCTAGAAGTTCTTTTAATTCATGATATACCGAAAACGAACAAATGGGCGTATAACTCTTAAACCATGATAGCATGAGTCTTCAACCTCCTTAGGTGCCTAGTGATCAATCAATTTGAGACACTTATGTTAGCTTTGTATTAGGCTTTATTAGATGTTTATTATGCCCAATATTAGTGTTTTAGATGTGTTTAATGTTGTTGGGCTTCATTGGGTTTTAATGCAAATATTAAATAATTTTCGGATTTTGATGCATTTTGACCTTTCTTCCTTGGTTAGGTCATAACTTGGGACTCGGTGATCCAATTGAGGTGATCTTGGTGTCTTTGGAAAGCTAAGACAATGCTCTACAAGTTTCATGAAGAACTCAAGAGCTGGATCGGAATGTTAAGGGTCCAAAATATCCCTGCAATGCAGAGTGGGTTTGCTGTCAGGAAAATCTGGGCAGTATGCACATATTGGACTACATAGTGAGTTATAGACCTCCTCTTGGGCTGAAACTTGGTCATTTGAAAGATAAGACCCATATCTCCAACTTCACTGAAGACCACTTTGTCAATAGATGTCGTTTTAGGCATGCTTCTCAAGCTACAAGTTGGTCTGAATTTGGAAACACGTTCTTCCAACCTAACTTGAGGTAGGTGCAGTGTTTTTGGCATTTCTGGAGTTATAAAAGTCCAAATGACATGATTCAAATTGGAGATTTTCAAGGAGACAACTGGCTACAACTTTCATGAAGACATCCAAGCCAAAATGCATCGTCTAGGTGATGAATTTGAAGCCAGAAGTCGGATAAGAGTTGTTGACTAAAAGCCACCAACCATACACCAACCCACCTACCATGCACCAACCCACCAACCATGCATCAAGCTTCCACATTTGACAATTTCCATATTTTTATAGGTTGTATTCAGATTATGTACATGTATAAATTGGCTTCTAGGATTAGTATAAATAGAGTCAAC
Source organism: Styphnolobium japonicum (assembly GCA_023212625.1). NCBI lineage: Eukaryota > Viridiplantae > Streptophyta > Magnoliopsida > Fabales > Fabaceae > Styphnolobium > Styphnolobium japonicum. Next base: position 42,960 of record JALBWW010000079.1, read on the forward strand.
CTCTTTGTATTAGAAAGATTCAATTTGGAAGTAAGTTAGAATTCAATTTTGTAGTAAGTTTGAGTATTTGTTAGTTTTCTTTCTCTTCTTCTCCCTTCTCTTTAGAATTTCATTTTTGTTCTTTATTTTCTGAGTTCTTCCTTCCCATCCATGGAAGGCTAGGCTCTCATAATCCAATCCAAGGGATTAGCCATCTTGATGTTTAATTTGGAGATCTTGTTTTGCTTGTTCATATTGCTTAATTGTTATTCAAGTTTCTCTTCTTCCTCTTTTGATTTCTATCTAGATTGAATTGCTTAATTTGATTTAGATGTTAATGTGATAATAGCTTTATTGTCATGTATTCAAAGAGGATCACAAAGAATAAACAATTTATTAAAGCTTTTTGATGGATTGTTTAGCTTGGTTAAATTCTGGATCTTAAATTAATCTATGTATGGATGGTGCTTACTTTATCTAACCTTGGTTAATTAAATCCTAGATGCTTATCTAGTAGAGGATTCTTGGATTATGTTGAGGCTTCTTGATGTGATCTAAGGCCAAGAACATGGTTAGCAATTAAGTGAATTTCTTGTGATCAATGATGAGTTACACTCAAGATCGGTAAATTTCCTTGGATTGATTGTTTCTTTAAATTTGTTAATTACTTTCCTTTAATTCAACTAGTGTATTATCTTTATAAATCATCAAAACCCCCTTTTAATTATCTTGATTTGATTAAATCTTTGTTCTTTTTGGATCCTTGAGAGACGATTCGGTTCATGCTCTATACTACAAATTAGTTTGCGAACCGGTAATTTTTATTATTTGACGAGGTCTCGACAACCTCTTGTCAAATTTGGCGCCGTTGCCGGGGATCCAAAGACAACTATTTGATCATTTCATCTAACTCTAACAATTGTGTTTGTTTTTTTTTTTTTGAAGCATTTTCAAGTGGAATTCGGCTGAAATTGGATAAAGGGCATTCTGTCAAGATTTTTGTTCGATAACGTATCTCTGATTAATCTGAGTTTTGGTAAACTAATGAAAATCGTGATTTTGATAAAGGCTCACTACTTGTAGTGAGGTCACCCTTATTTTAGCCAAATTCCATCGTTTAGACCACTTTTTCAATTTTTTAAGATTTTTTATTATTTTGTTAGATAGATTTTTTGTGTAGATTTCACTCTGTGGTAGTCCCATAATTTTTAAAAATCTGTAGATATGTTTTCTGTAATTATTTTGTGTGTATATTTAGACTTGTTTTTGTGATTTTGTGTTTTTGTGTTTGATCTTTAATCTGATGGAACATAAACTTGATGAGTTGGCTTATCTGGTGGGGCAGTTGGCAGTGGAACAGCATCAGTTACATGTGCAAGAACCTGCAGGATTTTGTGTATTTCTTGGTGAACCACAATACCAACAGCCTAGATATGATCCTTATTCTACCACATATAACCATGATTGGGGAGATCATCCTTGGTTCGAACCTTATGTTGAACCAATTAGTCTATACCAGCAGCCTATGCAGCATCAGCAAGCTCCAATAGGCATGGAATCTGAGCCTACACTAGAGGATTTGGTGAAACAATTTGCTCAGAACAACATCCAATTCCAGCAGAGAACAGAAGCTATAGTACAAAACGTGAAGACCCAAGTTGGTCAACTTACATCTTCATTGAGTCAGTTGAGCAAGCAAATGATGCGTAAATCGATTTTGCAAAACATGAGATCATTGATGAGAAAAAACCAATTGATGATTTGTGTGATGAATTTGCTAGTTTTACTGATTTTGATGATTCTGTTTGTTGTACTGGTTGTGATGGTGATATGTTGTGTAATGCATGTGCTGAGATTGCTGCCTTTTTGAGACATGATGAATCTTTTTCAACAGATAATGCAGCAATTCAATCTACAAGAGTAGTGCAGCCACCAAAATTGGAGTTCATTGTGGCTAAAAACTTCCTTACTGATGAGGAGGAGAGGTTGCTGCAGATTTTTAAGGAGAATCAAAGAGCCATCATACTTGCAGACATTCCTAGCGTTAGCCCATCCATATGCATGCGTAGGATTTTACTTGAAGATGGAGTTAAGCCAATAAAGCAGCCCCCAAGGAGACTGAACCCTTTGATTCTGGATGTGGTGATCCATTACACTGGCTATGGTGTGGCTGCCGGGATTTTGTTGCTTCTGCTATCCATAGGGAGTTTTCTTTCCACACTTTTATTTCATTTTTCTAGTTGTTTTCTTTTTCTTTTTACTGTTTTGCTACTGTTTTCAATTCTATTTCTGTTTTTATTTTACTATTACTGTTTACTCTTTTCTGTTGCTATCATTTTTTCTGTTTGTTGTGTCTGTTTTGATTCTGTTTGCTGTATTTCTTTTCTATTTTCTGTTTTATTTGTTGTTTCTGTTTTTTATTTAAATTTTTGTTTTGAAAAAAAAAAAAGAGGTGTGATTTTCGTGTGTTTAGTCCCTTCCAATCGTGTTTTAAGAATTATGAAAGTCACGAGTTTGCATTAATTGAAGTTCAAGTTTCCTAACATAAATGGATGAATTGTCTTTCCCCTTGAATTTCACATGCTTGGTGTTAGATTTTGGATTAGTGGATTGAGTTTGGTAGATGCATCCATACCTTGTGAGATTTTGAACTTATTGATGAATGGATGTTGCATCTATGTCATTTTCTTCCTTTCTTGTGTGAGTTTCACTCATGAATTTTGTCACTCTAGAACTTGCTTTGATTCTTTTTGAGGCTAAATTTTCATATGCATGCACGAACTTGATTGAGGCATTTTTTTGATTTAGCTACTTTATCCAAATAGCCTACCTTGCATTTATCCCATTGTTAGCCCTCATTTGAGCCTAATTGCCCATTCTTGTTCTTAGCTCATTACAAGCCTTGAGTAAAAAAAAAAATTAAAAAATTCATGTTTTACCTCATCTAAGTGAATAGGAGAGCATTGGTTTTCTTATTGGAGGAGCTCTTTTTACTTGAGGACAAGTCATGGTTTAAGTGTGGGGGGGTGCTTATGCAAAATGTTTGGTGCAAAAGAAAGAAAAAAAAAAGTGACTAATTTTGCAAAAAAAAAAAAAAAAGAGAAGAAGAAGAAAGGAATAAAGCCAAGAGGTTGAAAAAGAAAAGAATAAAAAAAAAAAAGGAAGGAATGTGTTAAGAGAAGGTGCATTTTATGGTTTGGGGTAAACTTCTATGCTTGTTACTTGAGTTCCTCCCCATTGCTCTTTTATTCTCTTTGGTTTTAACTTGTTATATCCATATTGTTCCCTTCCCTTACCTTGGCCCCATTACAACCTTGAATAAAGTCCTCTTGATTTGTGTGTGCATATGTTTTAAGTAGTGGAGAAGTAGAAGATAAGCAAGCTTATGGTAGTGCAATTTTTCATGAGTTGATTTGAGTGTAAACACAAACCTAAACACTTGAGAGATTGAGAGTGTATCTTGTGAGATTCTATCACGCTTGATCCATGATTCTACTTAAATTCACCTTGCTTGTTAATTTGGGGATGTAAGGGCATATCACTTCATCAATGTTTGGAATCCTTGAAATTGTGGTTACTCATAATCCTCTTGTAAATAAAGTATTACATGTTTGTGGGTATCATCCTGGTAAACCCTCACGAGACTATAACTCGTCCACTAGGGACACCTAGGGGTTTAAAGGCTTGTGGCACATGCTAAGTGCCATCGTGTTTTCCTACGAAAATGGATTAGATTAGGTATAATCAGTTTTTATGCTTTTAGTTTAATAATATGATGTTTCTTGTTTTTCTTTAGTTTTGTTCTTATGTGTTTTGCCCAGGAGTGCAAAAGCTTAAGTGTGGGGGAATTTGATCAATCAATTTGAGACACTTATGTTAGCTTTGTATTAGGCTTTATTAGATGTTTATTATGCCCAATATTAGTGTTTTAGATGTGTTTAATGTTGTTGGGCTTCATTGGGTTTTAATGCAAATATTAAATAATTTTCGGATTTTGATGCATTTTGACCTTTCTTCCTTGGTTAGGTCATAACTTGGGACTCGGTGATCCAATTGAGGTGATCTTGGTGTCTTTGGAAAGCTAAGACAATGCTCTACAAGTTTCATGAAGAACTCAAGAGCTGGATCGGAATGTTAAGGGTCCAAAATATCCCTGCAATGCAGAGTGGGTTTGCTGTCAGGAAAATCTGGGCAGTATGCACATATTGGACTACATAGTGAGTTATAGACCTCCTCTTGGGCTGAAACTTGGTCATTTGAAAGATAAGACCCATATCTCCAACTTCACTGAAGACCACTTTGTCAATAGATGTCGTTTTAGGCATGCTTCTCAAGCTACAAGTTGGTCTGAATTTGGAAACACGTTCTTCCAACCTAACTTGAGGTAGGTGCAGTGTTTTTGGCATTTCTGGAGTTATAAAAGTCCAAATGACATGATTCAAATTGGAGATTTTCAAGGAGACAACTGGCTACAACTTTCATGAAGACATCCAAGCCAAAATGCATCGTCTAGGTGATGAATTTGAAGCCAGAAGTCGGATAAGAGTTGTTGACTAAAAGCCACCAACCATACACCAACCCACCTACCATGCACCAACCCACCAACCATGCATCAAGCTTCCACATTTGACAATTTCCATATTTTTATAGGTTGTATTCAGATTATGTACATGTATAAATTGGCTTCTAGGATTAGTATAAATAGAGTCAACCTCTTTGTATTAGAAAGATTCAATTTGGAAGTAAGTTAGAATTCAATTTTGTAGTAAGTTTGAGTATTTGTTAGTTTTCTTTCTCTTCTTCTCCCTTCTCTTTAGAATTTCATTTTTGTTCTTTATTTTCTGAGTTCTTCCTTCCCATCCATGGAAGGCTAGGCTCTCATAATCAATCCAAGGGATTAGCCATCTTGATGTTTAATTTGGAGATCTTGTTTTGCTTGTTCATATTGCTTAATTGTTATTCAAGTTTCTCTTCTTCCTCTTTTGATTTCTATCTAGATTGAATTGCTTAATTTGATTTAGATGTTAATGTGATAATAGCTTTATTGTCATGTATTCAAAGAGGATCACAAAGAATAAACAATTTATTAAAGCTTTTTGATGGATTGTTTAGCTTGGTTAAATTCTTGATCTTAAATTAATCTATGTATGGATGGTGCTTACTTTATCTAACCTTGGTTAATTAAATCCTAGATGCTTATCTAGTAGAGGATTCTTGGATTATGTTGAGGCTTCTTGATGTGATCTAAGGCCAAGAACATGGTTAGCAATTAAGTGAATTTCTTGTGATCAATGATGAGTTACACTCAAGATCGGTAAATTTCCTTGGATTGATTGTTTCTTTAAATTTGTTAATTACTTTCCTTTAATTCAACTAGTGTATTATCTTTATAAATCATCAAAACCCCCTTTTAATTATCTTGATTTGATTAAATCTTTGTTCTTTTTGGATCCTTGAGAGACGATTCGGTTCATGCTCTATACTACAAATTAGTTTGCGAACCGGTAATTTTTATTATTTGACGAGGTCTCGACAACCTCTTGTCACCTAGCGAACATCTATTGACACGCTCATACATTCTCTTACTCATTCCAATCATGAAAATATCATTCACTTGGCCTAGAAGTACTTTTCATCGATGATATACCGAAAAGGAACAAATGGGATTACAACTCTTCAACCATGATTGTTTGAGTCTTCAACCTCCTTAGGTGCATGGCGAACATCGATTGACAATCTCATACATTCTCTTGCTCATTCCAATCATGAAATTATCATTCACTTGGCCTAGATATTCTTTTAATCCTTGATATTCCGAAAAGGAACAAATGGGCTTATAACTCTAAAACCATGATAGCTAGAGTATTCAAGCTCCTTAGGTGCATGGCGAACATCTATTGACACTCTCATACATTCTCTTACTCATTCCAATCATGAAAATATCATTCACTTGGCCTAGAAGTACTTTTCATCGATGATATACCGAAAAGGAACAAATGGGATTACAACTCTTCAACCATGATTGTTTGAGTCTTCAACCTCCTTAGGTGCATGGCTAACATCTATTGACACTCTCATACATTCTCTTACTCTTTGCAATGATGAAATTATCATTCACTTAGCCTAGAAGTTCTTTTAATCCAGGATATACCAAAAAGGAACAAGTGGGCTTATAACTCTTAAACCATGATAGCTTGAGTCTTCAACCTCCTTAGGTGCATGGCGAACATCTATTGACACTCTCATACATTCTCTTGCTCATTCCAATCATGAAATTATCATTCACTTCGCCTAGAAGTTCTTTTATTACTTCATATACCGAAAAGGAACAAATGGGCTACAACCCTTAAACCGTGATAGCTTGAGTCTTCAACCTCCTTAGGTGCATGGCGAACATCGATTGACACTCTCATACATTCTCTTACTCTTTGCAATGATGAAATTATCATTCACTTCGCCTAGAAGTTCTTTTAATCCATGATATACCGAAAACGAACAAATGGGCTTATAGCTCTTAAACCGTGATAGCTTGAGTCTTCAACCTCCTTAGGTGCCTAGCGAACATCTATTGACACGCTCATACATTCTCTTACTCATTCCAATCATGAAAATATCATTCACTTGGCCTAGAAGTACTTTTCATCGATGATATACCGAAAAGGAACAAATGGGATTACAACTCTTCAACCATGATTGTTTGAGTCTTCAACCTCCTTAGGTGCATGGCTAACATCTATTGACACTCTCATACATTCTCTTACTCTTTGCAATGATGAAATTATCATTCACTTAGCCTAGAAGTTCTTTTAATCCAGGATATACCGAAAAGGAACAAATGGGCTTATAACTCATAAACCATGATAGCCTGAGTCTTCAACCTCCTTAGGTGCATAGCGAACATCTATTGACACTCTCATACATTCTCTTGTTCATTCCAATCATGAAATTATCATTCACTTCGCCTAGAAGTTCTTTTATTACTTGATATACCGAAAAGGAACAAATGGGCTTATAACTCTTAAACCATGATAGCTTGAGTCTTCAACCTCATTAGGTGTAACATCCCTAAATTTCTTATGTTATGATTTAGCTAAATTCTTTGAATGGATTGTACGTTCTGTTACAGAAAAGGTGATAGATTGAGTTAGAATGTTTGATTTGAGATTCTGGCTATACCGGTGAACTCGGTAGAACCTAAGGAAGAGATAGGTGGAATTTAAACTCTTAGATTTACTCTGGTTAAGTTAGGACCTACTGGTAAATTTAATTTTCTTAAGGACCTATTGGGAATTCTTAGACATCACAAGGGTATTTTAGTCTTTTAACACCTCAGTGGCAAATTAGTGATTCTTCCTTTAAGTGAGGGGCAAAATGGACATTACACACCCCCTCCCTCTTGCATAAGAGAACCGGCCAGCCTAGGGAGCCAAAGGGCTCATCTTCTCCAAATCTCTAAGTTCTCCATAGCCAAAGCTAGCTCCAAGGTTCAAGGGTCCAAAGTAAGTATTTTTATACACCTTTTGGCTTAAGTTCTTTGGTAGTTATTGATCACTATGATCTCTTCTTCAATCCTATGGTATTAGTTTCTTGAGAAACTCATTTTCATCCCCAAGAATCAAGAACACCCATGTCTAAAAGTTGGTTGTTTTGGTTGAATGTTTTGAAGGAAGTTGAAGGGAAGGTTGCCTTGACTACCAATCCCATCTTGGAATCAAGATAGGAGCACTTCAAGGTGAGTGTGGATTTACTTGTGCTATTGTATGATGTTCTTAGAGTGAAAGTGTATGATGTAGGATTAAGCTTGAATCTAGGGTTTTCACCTATGCTTGAGGTTGGATGTGTTTTTATTACATGTTTTCAAGGATTAGGGTTTAGGAAAAATGAGTGTTATGGTTGGTATACTTGATGGATTTGAGGACATGAATTCTAAGGGGAAAACTTGGGTTTTAGGGATGTGTTGGGCGTGGCACTATTCCTACCCAGAAGGCCAACCACGGGCGTGGTCCCCACCACGGCCCGGCCGTGGTCCTCTCTGGATAGGAAATGTTGGTGTCTCGTGCCCAACCACGGCCGTGGTCCCCACCACGGGCTGGCCGTGGTTGGCTCTGGAAAGAAAAATGTTGTGTGCTGAAATCTGACCACGGGTGTGGTGGCCACCAGGGGCTGGCCGTGGTCCGTATCACGGCGTGGTGCCAACCAAAGCGTGCCGTGGTTGTCTCTGCTTGCAATTTGTTGAGTTTTGTTTTCCGCATCGCGTGGCCGTGGTTACCACCACGGGCTGGCCGTGGTTGACTCTGTTTGTGTTATTGTGGTGTATATGCTTAGGCTTTCGATACCATATGCTAGGGTTAGGATTAAGGATGACTTAGCATTATAATGAGATGTGTAGCTAAGTAAGGATGCTTGATAGTGTTGAGCATGATGGTTATGTGTTGTATATGATTGAATTGATTACATGTAATGTTATATAGATGATATTATGAATGAGCATGATATGAGTATGAGAACATTGCATTGCATAGCGAGATGGCCTAACCGGAAAGGGTTAGTGTACAAAACAGAGGGGTGCCTAGCTGATGAGCTAGATGGAAATGAAATAGCATACCTAATTGCATTGCATTGCGAGGTGGCCTAACCGGAAAGGGTTAGTGTACAAAACAGAGGGGTGTCTAGCTTATTAGCTAGAAGGAAACGGAATTGGCATAACACATTTCATATGCATATTGCGAGGGCCTAACCGAAAGGGGTTAGTGCACAACAAGAGGAGTGGAGAAAGAAAAATTGTGAATAAAAGGTGTGAACATCATATGCATTCATTCATTGCATTGGTTGGTTGGTGTTACTTGACATAATGTGAATTGTGTTATACTTGCTCTCTACTTACATTTATACTATATCTGCAAGTTATTCATATTCACTGGGAAGTTGTTCTCACCACCTCTTTCTCAGATTCGCAGGAACACCCCGGACCCTCTACGGGTTAAGTACGGAGGATTCTGTTGATTCATTTTTGAGATTTGTATTTGTATTATTCTGATGTAGCTATTACAGGGAACTGAATACTACTTTTGATGTACTCGGTTCTGTATATGTTTAGTGTGCTCAGTCAGGATAGTGTTTAGAATACACTTGTATAACGTTGCATACTCTGATAATATATTTGGTTGAGATCTGAGATCTCTTTTGATGTATGTGTATGTGTATATATATAATATATGTACTCTGGTTGGTTTGAAATGGTTGTTGGAAATCCGCTGCTTATGTTCTAGTTTGTGGTAATGTTTGAGAAACAAAGGAAACGCTGCCGAATTTTCTATATATATATATTCCACGTAAGGCTTATGGTTGGTAAATAACATAGTAACTAATAGGTCTTACATTTTTGGTATCAGAGCAGTTCTTCCTAGAGGACTGCAACATATGGGTCTAGAGTTATACTGAGCACTTAGGATGTATGCCTATAGCTTTTCATATACTTCTGATATATTGCATGTGGGGAGTTGGGACTGATCAACCCGATATTTTCTGTGCTGTATACAGAGTTATGAGTGGACTAGGGCGATCACGTAGTGGAGGTCGAGGCAGAGGCCGAGGCCAACCCACTGCAAATACTAATGAAGGTGATGGTCTGGTGGCTGTGCTTGCACATTTGGCTCAAGCCATAGACCGTATGCCTGGACCCCAGCTTGATGGCAATCCTAATGCGGGACTTGTCGTTCCTCAACAGTTGGGACTGACGGAGTTCTGTAAAAGGGATCCCCCATCTTTTCATGGGAATTATGACCCAATGGCCGCTGAGAGGTGGGTGAAACACCTTGAGAAGATCTTCAAGGCCATGCAGTGTACTGATGAGCAGAAAGTCATCTTTGCTGCTTATAAGTTGGAGGATGAAGCTGAACATTGGTGGGAAGCTTCTCATCCTGGATTACTCCTACGTGAGGATCCCCTCACTTGGGAAACATTTAAGACGACATTTCTGCGGAAGTATTTCCCTGCAAATGTCAGAATTCAAAAGGAACAAGAGTTTATGCATTTAACACAGGGAGATCTCACAGCTGGTCAGTATGCAGCTAAGTTTGATGAGTTGTCAAAATACTCTAGTTACCTTCAAAATGGACCGAATGAGATTTGGAAGTCCATTCAGTTTGAGAGGGGACTTGAGTTTGAGTTGAGAAAGGCTGTAGCTGGTTTTGAGATTAGGGAGTTTGCTTCCCTGGTTGAGAAATGTTTAATTATGGAAGAGTGCATGAATCCAGTTACTGAGAGCAGTCAGGGAACTGGAAAGAGAAAGGTGGAAGTTACCCAGCCTGCACGAGGTACTAAGAAGGCTAAGGTGGAATTGTGCAAGATGTGTGGGAAACCGCACCAAGGTACTTGTCGGGCGAATGTATATTTTGCTTGTGGTCAGAAGGGACACATTGCAAAATACTGCCCACAACGAATAGTGATCTGCTTCAAGTGCCAGCAGAAGGGGCACACTTCCCGAAATTACCCACAGGTTTCTAAGGCACCTGTTTCTACCCTTAGACCGCTTACCTGTGCGAGTGTATACCCTCGCGGGGCGGAGGCACAAAGTGAGGATTTGATCCAAGGTATGTGCTTACTGAATGGTCAGAACTTAATTGTACTGTTTGACTCTGGGGCAACCCATTCATTCATTTCTAATGCATGTGTGAAATCCTTGAGTCTAACCACTACTTCCTTACCTTATACACTGTCAGCGACTACTCCTGCTAAGGATAAGATTCTTACCACCCACATTTGTTTAAACTGTAAATTTGTGTTCCAGAATCGAACCTTTGTTGTTGATTTGATCTGTCTACCATTGAGAGGGTTAGATATTATCTTGGGTATGGATTGGCTTGCAACCAACCAAGTGTTGTTAGATTGTTGTAATAAGATTGTCATCATTCCTCCTGTTACAAACCATACACTGATTCCTGAAATTGCCATGTTACCCAAAGTGTCAGAGTTGAACCATTGCCTGATGGATGGGAGTCAAGTATACATGGTACTATTTTCTTTAGACTTAGAGGTTCAGTTAGACTTGGTGGGAATGCCAGTAGTGAGCGAATTCATGGATGTCTTTCCTAAGGAAATTCCTAGTTTACCACCTGATAGAGAGGTAGAGTTTGTTATAGACTTAGTACGGAGCCTACCTATGTCTGTAGCACCTTATAGAATGTCACCATTGGAACTAGGAGAACTTAAGAAACAAGTAGAGGAACTATTGGAAAGGGGATTCATTAGACCCAGTGTGTCTCCATGGGGAGCACCTGTGTTATTGGTGAAGAAAAAGGATGGGAGTATGAGGTTGTGTGTGGATTACCGGCAGTTGAATAAGATTACCATAAAGAATAGGTATCCATTACCTAGGATAGATGATTTACTTGACCAACTTAGAGATGCTACGGTATTCTCTAAAATTGATCTTCGTTCTGGTTATCATCAAATTAAGATAAAGCCAGATGATGTTCCCAAGTCTGCTTTTAGAACTAGGTATGGGCACTATGAGTATTTGGTGATGCCATTTGGTTTAACTAATGCTCCAGCGGTGTTTATGGATTACATGAATAGAATTTTTAGACCGTACCTAGATAAGTTTGTTGTAGTGTTCATAGATGATATTCTCATATATTCGCAAACAGTGGAAGAACATGAGGAACATCTTAGAATAGTACTGCAGATACTTAGAGAGAGGAAGAAGTGCGAATTTTGGTTGAATGAAGTGAAGTTTTTAGGGCACACTATATCCCAGGACGGGGTAGCAGTGGACTCTAGTAAGGTTGAGGCGGTTGTACAGTGGGAGCGACCAAAGTCGGTTACTGAGATTAGAAGTTTTCTAGGATTAGCTGGATATTACCGAAAGTTCATTCGGGGTTTTTCTCAGTTGGCACTTCCTTTAACTGTATTGACCCGGAAAGGACAAGCCATGGTATGGAGTGAAAAGTGTGAGGAGAGTTTTCAGGAACTTAAACATAGATTGACCACAGCTCCAGTTTTAGTTATTGCTGACCTATCCAAAGATTTGGAGGTGTACTGTGATGCCTCAAAATTGGGCTCAGGATGTGTGTTAATGCAGGATAGGAAGGTAGTGGCTTATGCATCTAGACAACTTAGAACTCATGAGAAGAATTATCCGACCCATGACCTAGAACTAGCAGCCATAGTTTTTGCACTTAAGATCTGGAGACATTATTTGTATGGTGTAAAGTTTGAGGTGTTCAGTGATCATAAGAGCTTGAAGTATCTATTTGATCAGAAGGAACTGAATATAAGGCAAAGAAGATGGATGGAATACCTGAAGGATTATGACTTTGAGCTTAAGTATCATCCTGGCAAGGCCAATGTTGTGGTTGATGCCCTCAGTAGGAAATCTCTGCACGTATCTCAGATGATGGTGCATGAGTTGGATTTGGTAGAGCAATTCCGAGACCTTAGTATCCAAGTGGATATGAGTAGTGTGACACTGAGATTAGCTTTGTTGGAAATCTCATGTGACCTTAAGGACCAGATTAGACATGAACAAAGCCTGGATAAGGAACTACAAGATCGTAGGGTCTTGATAGCTTTTTCCTTAGAGGATGATGGTTTGATTAGGTTTAGACAAAGGATTTGTGTTCCTAAAGGGGGAAACCTTAAGGGACAAATTTTGGAGGAAGCTCATAAAAGTAAGTTCTCGATACATCCTGGTGCGACTAAGATGTATCAAGATCTGAAAGAAAGATTTTGGTGGCCGGGAATGAAAAGAGATGTGGCTGAGTATGTGGCCAAATGTTTGACTTGTCAGAAAGTCAAGATTGAACACCAGAAACCAGCCGGAATGCTCCAACCTTTGGAAATTCCAGAGTGGAAGTGGGACAAAATAACCATGGACTTTGTAACTAGTTTGCCTAGGGTACAGAAGGGTTATGATGCTGTATGGGTCATTGTGGATAGATCGACTAAGTTCCGCCCATTTTCTTCCCATTAAGATTTCTTATTCCCTAGATAAACTTGCTGAGTTGTTTGTTGGAGAGATTGTTCGATTGCACGGTGTGCCATTGAGCATTGTGTCAGATAGAGATCCCAGATTTACCTCTAGATTTTGGAATGCCTTACATCAGTCTTTCGGGACTAAGCTCAGTTTCAGTACTGCTTATCACCCACAGTCTGATGGTCAGTCCGAGCGGACTATCCAAACATTGGAAGATATGTTGAGAGCTTGTGTTCTTGAGGATAAGGGTAGTTGGGATAGATACTTACCATTGGTAGAGTTTGCTTACAACAACAGTTTCCATTCCAGCATTGGGATGGCACCATATGAGGCACTCTATGGTAGAAAATGTAGGTCACCTCTGTGTTGGTATGAGGTAGGTGAGCGGAACCTATTAGGTCCTGAGTTAGTTCAAGAAACTACCGAAAAGATTAGGGTTATACAGGAGAAAATAAGAATTGCTCAGAGTCGACAAAAGAGTTATGCTGACAAAAGAAGGCGTCCTCTAGAGTTTGAAGAGGGTGATCATGTGTTTCTTAGAGTCTCACCCATGACAGGAATTGGTAGGGCCATTCGGGCTAAGAAGTTAAATCCTCGTTTCATTGGTCCGTTTCAAATTCTAAAGCGAATTGGACTTGTAGCTTATCATATAGCTCTTCCTCCTCATCTGTCCAATCTCCATCCTGTGTTTCATGTATCCCAGTTGAGAAAGTATGTTCCGGATCTTTCACACATCATTGAGGTTGAGTCGGTACAATTGAGAGCTGACCTTACATTTCAGGCTAAGCCAGCTAAGATCATTGACCGCAGTGTGAAGTCCCTGAGGAACAAGACTATTTCCCTGGTGAAGGTGCTTTGGGATGGATAGTCTCCTGAAGAGGCTACGTGGGAATTGGAGGAAGATTTGCGCAAGCTGCATCCGGATCTATTTTGATCAGGTATATCTTTAACTTAATTTTGTCGGCAAAATTCTTTTAAGGGGGGGAGAATGTAACATCCCTAAATTTCATATGTTATGATTTAGCTAAATTCTTTGAATGGATTGTATGTTCTGTTGCAGAAAAGGTGATAGATTGAGTTAGAATGTTTGATTTGAGATTCTGGCTATACCGGTGAACTCGGTAGAACCTAAGGAAGAGATAGGTGGAATTTAAACTCTTAGATTTACTCTGGTTAAGTTAGGACCTACTGGTAAATTTAATTTTCTTCAGGACCTATTGGGAATTCTTAGACATCACAAGGGTATTTTAGTCTTTTAACACCTCAGTGGCAAATTAGTGATTCTTCCTTTAAGTGAGGGGAAAAATGGACATTACACACCCCCTCCCTCTTGCATAAGTGAACCGATCCTATAGGGAGAGCCAAAGGGCTCATCTTCTCCAAATCTCTAAGTTCTCCATAGCCAAAGCTAGCTCCAAAGTTCAAGGGTCCAAAGTAAGTATTTTTATACAACTTTTGGCTTAGGTTATTTGATGGTTATTGATCACTATGATCTCTTCTTCAATCCTATGGTATTAGTTTCTTGAGAAACTCATTTTCATCCCTAAGAAGAACACCCATGTCTAAAAGTTGGTTGTTTTGGTTGAGTGTTTTGAAGGAAGTTGAAGGGAAGGTTGCCTTGACTACCAATCCCATCTTGGAATCAAGATAGGAGCACTTCAAGGTGAGTGTGGATTTACTTGTGCTATTGTATTATGTTCTTAGAGTGAAAGTGTATGATAAAGGATTAAGCTTGAATCTAGGGTTGCTTGAGGTTGGATGTGTTTTTATTACATGTTTTCAAGGATTAGGGTTTAGGAAAAATGAATGGTATGGTTGATATACTTGATGGATTTGAGGACATGATTTCCAAGGGAAAACTTGGGTTTTAGGTATGTGTTGGGTGTGGCACTATTCCTGCCCAGAAGACCAAACACGGGCGTGGTCCCCACCACGGCCCGGCCGTGGTCCTTTCTGGAAAGGAAATATTGATGCCTCGTGCCCAACCACGGCCGTGGACCCCACCACGGGCTGGCCGTGGTTGGCTCTGGAAAGAAAAATGTTGTGTGCTGAAATCTGACCACGGGTGTGGTGGCCACCAGGGGCGGGCCGTGGTCCAGACCACGGGCGTGGTGCCAACCAGGGGCAGGCCGTGGTTGGCTCTGTTTCCAATTTGTTGAGTTTTGTTTTCTGAACCGTGGCCGTGGTTACCACCACGGGCTGGTCGTGGTTGACTCTGTTTGTGTTATTGTGGTGCTTATGCCTAGGGGCTTGATACCATATGTTAGGTTTAGGATGAAGAATGACTTAGCATTAGAATGAGATGTGTAGCTAAGTAAGAATGCTTGATAGAAGTGACTTAGCACTATTGTAACTAAGTAAGAATGCTTGATAGAGTTGAGTATGATGGTCATGTGTTGTATATGCTTGAATTGATTACATGTAATGCTATTATGATGATATTATGAATGAGCATGATATGAGTATGAGAACATTGCATTGCATAGCGAGATGGCCTAACCGGAAGGGGTTAGTG
The DNA here is from genome assembly GCA_023212625.1 of Styphnolobium japonicum. Classification (NCBI taxonomy): domain Eukaryota; kingdom Viridiplantae; phylum Streptophyta; class Magnoliopsida; order Fabales; family Fabaceae; genus Styphnolobium; species Styphnolobium japonicum. The sequence continues at coordinate 58,430 of JALBWW010000079.1, forward strand.
TACAAAACAGAGGGGTGCCTAGCTGATGAGCTAGATGGAAATGAAATGGCATACTTATTTGCATTGCATTGCGAGGTGACCTAACCGGAAAGGGTTAGTGTACAAAACAGAGGGGTGCCTAGCTTATTAGCTAGAAGGAAACGGAATTGGCATAACACATTCATATGCATATTGCGAGGGCCTAACCGAAAGGGGTTAGTGCACAACAAGAGGAGTGGAGAAAGAAAAAGTGTGAATAAAAGGTGTGAACATCATGTGCATTCATTCATTGCATTGGTTGGTTGGTGTTACTTGACATATTGTGAATTGTGTTATACTTACTCTCTACTTACATTTATACTTTATCTGCAAGTTATTCATATTCACTGGGAAGTTGTTCTCACCACCTCTTTCTCAGATTCGCAGGAACACCCCGGACCCTCTACGGGTTAAGTACGGAGGATTCTGTTGGTTATTTTGGGATTTATATTTTTGGTGGAGTTAAGCCCCGTGATGTAACTATAATAGGAAGTGTATCACATTCTTTTGATGTAAATATGATAGGGGACTGAATACTACTTTTGATGTACTCGGTTCTGTATATGTTTAGTGTGCTCAGTCAGGATAGTGTTTAGATTACACTTGTATAACGTTGCATACTCTGATAATGGAATTGGTTGAGATCTGAGATCTCTTTTTGATGATATATGTGTATGTGTATATATATAATATATGTACTCTGGTTGGTTTGATATGGTTGTTAGAAATCCGCTGCTTACGTTATAGTTTGTGTGGTAATGTTCAAGAAACAAACGAAACGCTGCCGAATTTTCTATATTTATATATTCCACGTAAGGCTTATGGTTGGTAAATAACATAGTAACTAATAGGTCTTACAATTGCAATCATGAAATTAGCATTCACTTCGCCTAGAAGTTCTTTTAATCCATGATATACCGAAAACGAACAAATGGGCGTATAACTCTTAAACCATGATACCTTGAGTGTTCAACCTCCTTAGGTGCCTAGCAAACATCTATTGACACGCTCATACATTCTCTTATTCATTCCAATCATGAAAATATCATTCACTTGGCCTAGAAGTACTTTTCATCGATGATATACCGAAAAGGAACAAATGGGATTACAACTCTTCAACCATGATTGTTTGAGTCTTCAACCTCCTTAGGTGCATGGCGAACATCGATTGACAATCTCATACATTCTCTTGCTCATTCCAATCATGAAATTATCATTCACTTGGCCTAGATATTCTTTTAATCCTTGATATTCCGAAAAGGAACAAATGGGCTTATAACTCTAAAACCATGATAGCTAGAGTATTCAAGCTCCTTAGGTGCATGGCGAACATCTATTGACACTCTCATACATTCTCTTACTCATTCCAATCATGAAATTATCATTCACTTGGCCTAGAAGTTCTTTTAATCCAAGATGAACTGAAAATGATCGAATGGGCTACAACTCTTAAACCGTGATAGCTTGAGTCTTCAACCTCCTTAGGTGCATGGCGAACATCTATTGACAATCTCATACATTCTCCTGCTCATTCCAATCAAGAAATTATCATGCACTTGGCCTAGAAGTTCTTTTAATCCTTGCTATACCGAAAAGGAACAATTGGGCTTACAACTCTTCAACCATGATTGCTTGACTCTTCAACCTCCTTAGGTGCATGGCGAACATCTATTGACACTCTCATACATTCTCTTACTCATTCCAATCATGAAATTATCATTCACTTGGCCTAGAAGTTCTTTTAATCCAAGATGAACTGAAAATGATCGAATGGGCTACAACTCTTAAACCGTGATAGCTTGAGTCTTCAACCTCCTTAGGTGCATGGCGAACATCTATTGACAATCTCATACATTCTATTACTCATTCCAATCATGAAATTATCATTCACTTCGCCTAGAAGTTCTTTTATTCCAAGATGAACCGAAAATAATCAAATGGGCTACAACTCTTAAACCGTGATAGCTTGAGTCTTCAACCTCCTTAGGTGCATGGCGAATGTAAGACCTATTAGTTACTATGTTATTTACCAACCATAAGCCTTACGTGGAATATATAAATATAGAAAATTCGGCAGCGTTTCATTTGTTTCTTGAGCATTACCACAAAATATAACATAAGCAGCGGATTTCCAACAACCGTTTCAAACCAACCAGAGTACATATATTATATATATACACATACACATATATCATCAAGAGATCTCAGATCTCAACCAAACTATTATCAGAGTATGCAACGTTATACAAGTGTAATCTAAACACTATCCTGACTGAGCACACTAAACATATACGGAACCGAGTACATCAAAGGTAGTATTCAGTTCCCTGTCATATTTACATCAAAAGAATGTGATACTCTTCCTATTATAGTTACATCACGGAGCTCAACCCCACCAAAATATGAATCTCAAAATAAATCTACAGAATCCTCCGTACTTAACCCGTAGAGGGTCCGGGGTGTTCCTGCGAATCTGAGAAAGAGGTGGTGAGAACAACTTCCAAGTGAATATGAATAAACTTGCAAATAAAGTATAACTGTAAGTAGAGAGCAAGTATAACACAATTCACAATATGTCAAGTAACACCAACCAACCAATGCAATGAATGAATGCACATGATGTTCACACCTTTTATTCATACTTTTTCTTTCTCCACTCCTCTTGTTGTGCACTAACCCCTTTCGGTTAGGCCCTCGCAATATGCATATGAATGTGTTATGCCAATTCCGTTTCCTTCTAGCTAATAAGCTAGGCACCCCTCTGTTTTGTACACTAACCCTTTCCGGTTAGGTCACCTCGCAATGCAATGCAAATAAGTATGCCATTTCATTTCCATCTAGCTCATCAGCTAGGCACCCCTCTGTTTTGTACACTAACCCCTTCCGGTTAGGCCATCTCGCTATGCAATGCAATGTTCTCATACTCATATCATGCTCATTCATAATATCATCATAATCACATTACATGTAAATAATTCAAGCATATACAACACATAACCATCATGCTCAACCCTAGCAAGCATCCTTACTTAGTTACACATCTCATTCTAATGCTAAGTCATTCTCCATCCTAAACCTAGCATATGGTATCAAGACCCTAGGCATAAACATCACAATATCACAAACAGAGACAACCACGGCCAGCCCGTGGTGGTAACCACGGCCACGGTTCAGAAAACAAAACTCAACAAATTGAAAACAGAGACAACCACGGCCGCCTGGTTGGCACCACGCCCGTGCGGACCCGACCACGGCCACTGTGGCCACCACACCCGTGGTCAGATTTCAGCACACAACATTTTTCTTTCCAGAGCCAACCACGGCCAGCCCGTGGTGGGGACCACGGCCGTGGTTGGGCACGAGACACCAACATTTCCTATCCAGAGAGGACCACGGCCGGGCCGTGGTGGGGACCACGCCCGTGGTTGGCCTTCAAGCGTGAATAGTGCCACGCCCAACACATCCCTAAAACCCAAGTTTTCCCTTAGAATTCATGTCCTCAAATCCATCAAGTATACCAACCATAACACTCATTTTTCCTAAACCCTAATCCTTGAAAACATGTAATAAAAACACATCCAACCTCAAGCATAGGTGAAAACCCTAGATTCAAGCTTAATCCTACATCATACACTTTCACTCTAAGAACATCATACAATAGCACAAGTAAATCCACACTCACCTTGAAGTGCTCCTAACTTGATTCCAAGATGGGATTGTTAGTCAAGACAACCTTCCCTTCAACTTCCTTCAAAACACTCAAGCAAAACAACCAACTTTTAAGCATGGGTGTTCTTGATTCTTAGGGATGGAAATGAGTTTATCAAGAAACTAATACCATAGGATTGAAGAAGAGATCATAGTGATCAATAACCATCAAATAACCTAAGCCATAAGGTGTATAAAAATACTTACTTTGGGCCCTTGAACCTTGGAGCAAGCTTAGCTATGGAAAACTTAGAGATTTTGGAGAAGATGAGCCCTTTGGCTCCCTAGGCTGGCCGGTTCCCCATTTCAAGAGGGAGGGGAGTGTGAAATGTCCATTTTGCCCCTCACTTAAAGGAAGAATCACTAATTTGCCACTGAGGTGTAAAAAGACTAAAATACCCTTGTGATTTCTAAGAATTCCCAATAGGTCCTGAAGAAAAATTAAATTTACCAGTAGGTCCTAACTTAGCCAGAGTAAATATAAGAGTTTAGATTTCACCTATTTCTTCCTTAGGTTCTACCGAAGCCACTCTAAGTATAGCCAGAATTTCGAATTAATCATTCTAACTCAATCTATTACCATTTCTGTAACAGCACATATAAATCATCTAATTAATTTAACTAAGTCATAACATATGAAATTTAGGGATGTTACACTCATACTTTCACTTACTGATTGCAATCATGAAATTATCATTCACTTAGCCTAGAAGTTCTATTAATCCGTGATATTCCAAAAAGGAACACATGGGCTTATAATTCTTAAACCATGATAGCTTGAGCCTTCAACGTCCTTAGGTGCATGGCGAACATCTATTGACACTCTCAGACATTCTCTTACTCATTCCAATCATGAAATAATCATTCACTTAGCCTAGAAGTTCTTTTAATCCAATATGAACCGAAAATGATCAAATGGGCTACAACTCTTAAACCGTGATAGCTTGAGTCTTCAACCTCCTTAGGTGCATGGCGAACATCTATTGACACTCTTATACATTCTGTTACTCATTCCAATCATGAAATTATCATTCACTTTGCCTAGAAGTTCTTTTATTCCAAGATGAACCGAAAATAATCAAATGGGCTACAACTCTTAAACCATGATAGCTTGAGTCTTCGACCTCCTTAGGTGCATGGCGAACATCTATTGACAATCTCATACATTCTCCTGCTCATTCCAATCATGAAATTATCATGCACTTGGCCTAGATGTTCTTTTAATCCAAGATGAACTGAAAATGATCGAATGGGCTACAACTCTTAAACCCTGATATCTTGAGTCTTCAACCTCCTTAGGTGGATGGCGAACATCTATTGACAATCTAATACATTCTCCTGCTCATTCCAATCATGAAATTATCATGCACTTGGCCTAGAAGTTCTTTTAATCCAAGATGAACTGAAAATGATCGAATGGGCTACAACTCTTAAACCGTGATAGCTTGAGTCTTCAACCTCCTTAGGTGCATGGCGAACATCTATTGACACTCTCATACATTCTCTTGCTCATTCCAATCATGAAATTATCATTCACTTGGCCTAGATATTCTTTTAATCCTTGATATTCCGAAAAGGAACAAATGGGCTTATAACTCTGAAACCATGATAGCTAGAGTATTCAAGCTCCTTAGGTGCATGGCGAACATCTATTGACACTCTCATACATTCTCTTACTCTTTCCAATAATGAAATTATCATTCACTTGGCCTAGAAGTTCTTTTAATCCAAGATGAACTGAAAATGATCGAATGGGCTACAACTCTCAAACCGTGATAGCTTGAGTCTTCAACCTCCTTAGGTTCATGGCGAACATCTATTGACAATCTCATACAATCTACTACTCATTCCAATCATGAAATTATCATTCACTTCGCCTAGAAGTTCTTCTATTCCAAGATGAACCGAAAATAATCAAATGGGTTACGACTCTTAAACCGTGAAAGCTTGAGTCTTCAACCTCCTTAGGTGCATGGCGAACATCTATTGACACGCTCATACATTCTCTTACTCATTCCAATCATGAAAATATCATTCACTTGGCCTAAAAGTACTTTTTATCGATGATATACCGAAAAGGAACAAATGGGATTACAACTCTTCAACCATGATTGTTTGAGTCTTCAACCTCCTTAGGTGCATGGCTAACATCTATTGACACTCTCATACATTCTCTTACTCTTTGCAATGATGAAATTATCATTCATGTAGCCTAGAAGTTCTTTTAATCCAGGATATACCAAAAAGGAACAAATGGGCTTATAACTCTTAAACCATGATAGCTTGAGTCTTCAACCTCCTTAGGTGCATGAGGAACATCTATCGACACTCTCATACATTCTCCTGCTCATTCCAATCATGAAATTATCATTCACTTCGCCTAGAAGTTCTTTTATTACTTGATATACCGAAAAGGAACAAATGGGCTTATAACTCTTAAACCATGATAGCTTGAGTCTTCAACCTCCTTAGGTGCATCGCGAACATCTATTGACACTCTCATTCATTCTATTACTCATTCCAATCATGAAATTATCATTCACTTCGCCTAGAAGTTCTTTTAATCCAAGATGAACCGAAAATGATCAAATGGGCTACGACTCTTAAACCGTGAAAGCTTGAGTCTTCAACCTCCTTAGGTGCATGGCGAACATCTATTGACACTCTCATACATTCTGTTACTCATTCCAATCATGAAATTATCATTCCCTTGGCCTAGAAGTTCTTTTAATCCAAGATGAACCGAAAATGATCAAATGGGCTACGACTCTTCAACCGTGAAAGCTTGAGTCTTCAACCTCCTTAGGTGCATGGCGAACATCTATTGACAATCTCATACATTCTCCTGCTCATTGCAATCATGAAATTATCATGCACTTGGCCTAGAAGTTCTTTTTTTCCAAGATGAACTGAAAATGATCGAATGGGCTACAACTCTTAAACCGTGATAGCTTGAGTCTTCAACCTCTTTAGGTGCATGGCGAACATCTATTGACAATCTCATACATTCTCCTGCTCATTCCAATCAAGAAATTATCATGCACTTGGCCTAGAAGTTCTTTTAATCCTTGATATACCGAAAAGGAACAAATGGGCTTATAACTCTTAAACCATGATAGCTTGAGTCTTCAACCTCCTTAGGTGCATGACGAACATCTATTGACACTCTCGTACATTCTCTTGCTCATTCCAATCATGAAATTATCATTCACTTCGCTTAGAAGTTCTTTTATTCCTTGATATACCGAAAAGGAACAAATGGGCTTATAACTCTTAAACCATGATAGCTTGAGTCTTCATCCTCCTTAGGTGCATGACGAACATCTATTGACACTCTCGTACATTCTCTTGCTCATTCCAATCATGAAATTATCATTCACTTCGCTTAGAAGTTCTTTTATTCCTTGATATACCGAAAAGGAACAAATGGGCTTATAACTCTTAAACCATGATAGCTTGAGTCTTCAATCTCCTTAGGTGCATCGCGAACATCTATTGACACTCTCATTCATTCTATTACTCATTCCAATCATGAAATTATCATTCAATTCGCCTAGAAGTTGTTTTATTCCAAGATGAACCGAAAATAATCAAATGGGCTACAACTCTTAAACCGTGATAGTTTCAGTCTTCAACCTCCTGAGGTGCATGGCGAACATCTATTGACACTCTCATACATTCTGTTACTCATTCCAATCATGAAATTATCATTCACTTCGCCTAGAAGTTCTTTTATTCCAAGATGAACCGAAAATAATCAAATGGGCTACAACTCTTAAACCGTGATAGCTTGAGTCTTCGACCTCCTTAGGTGCATGGCGAACATCAATTGACAAACTCATACATTCTCCTGCTCATTCCAATCATGAAATTATCATGCACTTGGCCTAGAAGTTCTTTTAATCCAAGATGAACTGAAAATGATCGAATGGGCTACAACTCTTAAACCTTGATATCTTGAGTCTTCAACCTCCTTAGGGGGATGGCGAACATCTATTGACAATCTAATACATTCTCCTGCTCATTCCAATCATGAAATTATCATGCACTTGGCCTAGAAGTTCTTTTAATCCAAGATGAACTGAAAATGATCGAATGGGCTACAACTCATAAACCGTGATAGCTTGAGTCTTCAACCTCCTTAGGTGCATGGCGAACATCTATTGACAATCTCATACATTCTCCTGCTCATTCCAATCAAGAAATTATCATTCACTTGGCCTAGAAGTACTTTTCATCGTTGATATACCGAAAAGGAACAAATGGGCTTACAACTCTGCAACCATGATTGCTTGAGTCTTCAACCTCCTTAGGTGCATGGCTAACATGTATTGACGCTCTCATACCTTCTCTTACTCTTTGCATTGATGAAATTATCATTCACTTGCCCTAGAAGTTCTTTTAATCCATGATTTACTGAAAAGGAACAAATGGGCTTATAACACTTAAACCATGATAGCTTCAGTCTTCAACCTCCTTAGGTGCATGGCGAACATCTATTGACACTCTCATACATTCTCTTACTCATTCCAATCATGAAATTATCATTCCCTTGGCCTAGAAGTTCTTTTAATCCAAGATGAACCGAAAATGATCAAATGGGCTACAACTCTTAAACCGTGATAGCTTGAGTCTTCAACCTCCTTAGGTGCATGGCGAACATCTATTGACACTCTCATCCATTCACTTACTCATTGCAATCATGAAATTAGCATTCACTTCGCCTAGAAGTTCTTTTAATCCATGATATACCGAAAACGAACAAATGGGCTTATAAGTCTTACACCAAGATAGCTTGAGTCTACAACCTCCTTAGGTGCATGGCGAACATCTATTGACACTCTCATCCATTCACTTACTCATTGCAATCATGAAATTAGCATTCACTTCGCCTAGAAGTTCTTTTAATCCATGATATACCGAAAACGAACAAATGGGCTTATAACTCTTACACCATGATAGCTTGAGTCTACAACCTCCTTAGATGCATGGCGAACATCTATTGACACTCTCGACCATTCACGTACTCATTGCAATCATGAAATTAGCATTCACTTCGCCTAGAAGTTCTTTTATTCCAAGATGAACCGAAAATAATCAAATGGGCTACAACTCTTAAACCGTGATAGCTTGAGTCTTCAACCTCCTTAGGTGCATGGCGAACATCTATTGACACTCTCATACATTCTGTTACTCATTCCAATCATGAAATTATCATTCCCTTGGCCTAGAAGTTCTTTTAATCCAAGATGAACCGAAAATGATCAAATGGGCTACGACTCTTAAACCGTGAAAGCTTGAGTCTTCAACCTCCTTAGGTGCATGGCGAACATCTATTGACAATCTCATACATTCTCCTGCTCATTGCAATCATGAAATTATCATGCACTTGGCCTAGAAGTTCTTTTTTTCCAAGATGAACTGAAAATGATCGAATGGGCTACAACTCTTAAACCGTGATAGCTTGAGTCTTCAACCTCTTTAGGTGCATGGCGAACATCTATTGACAATCTCATACATTCTCCTGCTCATTCCAATCAAGAAATTATCATGCACTTGGCCTAGAAGTTCTTTTAATCCTTGATATACCGAAAAGGAACAAATGGGCTTATAACTCTTAAACCATGATAGCTTGAGTCTTCAACCTCCTTAGGTGCATGACGAACATCGATTGACACTCTCGTACATTCTCTTGCTCATTCCAATCATGAAATTATCATTCACTTCGCTTAGAAGTTCTTTTATTCCTTGATATACCGAAAAGGAACAAATGGGCTTATAACTCTTAAACCATGATAGCTTGAGTCTTCAACCTCCTTAGGTGCATCGCGAACATCTATTGACACTCTCATTCATTCTATTACTCATTCCAATCATGAAATTATCATTCAATTCGCCTAGAAGTTGTTTTATTCCAAGATGAACCGAAAATAATCAAATGGGCTACAACTCTTAAACCGTGATAGTTTGAGTCTTCAACCTCCTTAGGTGCATGGCGAACATCTATTGACACTCTCATACATTCTGTTACTCATTCCAATCATGAAATTATCATTCCCTTGGCCTAGAAGTTCTTTTAATCCAAGATGAACCGAAAATGATCAAATGGGCTACGACTCTTAAACCGTGAAAGCTTGAGTCTTCAACCTCCTTAGGTGCATGGCGAACATCTATTGACAATCTCATACATTCTCCTGCTCATTGCAATCATGAAATTATCATGCACTTGGCCTAGAAGTTCTTTTTTTCCAAGATGAACTGAAAATGATCGAATGGGCTACAACTCTTAAACCGTGATAGCTTGAGTCTTCAACCTCTTTAGGTGCATGGCGAACATCTATTGACAATCTCATACATTCTCCTGCTCATTCCAATCAAGAAATTATCATGCACTTGGCCTAGAAGTTCTTTTAATCCTTGATATACCGAAAAGGAACAAATGGGCCTATAACTCTTAAACCATGATAGCTTGAGTCTTCAACCTCCTTAGGTGCATGACGAACATCGATTGACACTCTCGTACATTCTCTTGCTCATTCCAATCATGAAATTATCATTCACTTCGCTTAGAAGTTCTTTTATTCCTTGATATACCGAAAAGGAACAAATGGGCTTATAACTCTTAAACCATGATAGCTTGAGTCTTCAACCTCCTTAGGTGCATCGCGAACATCTATTGACACTCTCATTCATTCTATTACTCATTCCAATCATGAAATTATCATTCAATTCGCCTAGAAGTTGTTTTATTCCAAGATGAACCGAAAATAATCAAATGGGCTACAACTCTTAAACCGTGATAGTTTGAGTCTTCAACCTCCTTAGGTGCATGGCGAACATCTATTGACACTCTCATACATTCTGTTACTCATTCCAATCATCAAATTATCATTCACTTCGCCTAGAAGTTCTTTTATTCCAAGATGAACCGAAAATAATCAAATGGGCTACAACTCTTAAACCGTGATAGCTTGAGTCTTCGACCTCCTTAGGTGCATGGCGAACATCAATTGACAAACTCATACATTCTCCTGCTCATTCCAATCATGAAATTATCATGCACTTGGCCTAGAAGTTCTTTTAATCCAAGATGAACTAAAAATGATCGAATGGGCTACAACTCTTAAACCGTGATAGCTTGAGTCTTCAACCTCCTTAGGTGCATGGCGAACATCTATTGACAATCTCATACATTCTCCTGCTCATTCCAATCAAGAAATTATCATTCACTTGGCCTAGAAGTACTTTTCATCGTTGATATACCGAAAAGGAACAAATGGGCTTACAACTCTGCAACCATGATTGCTTGAGTCTTCAACCTCCTTAGGTGCATGGCTAACATGTATTGACGCTCTCATACCTTCTCTTACTCTTTGCATTGATGAAATTATCATTCACTTGCCCTAGAAGTTCTTTTAATCCATGATTTACTGAAAAGGAACAAATGGGCTTATAACACTTAAACCATGATAGCTTCAGTCTTCAACCTCCTTAGGTGCATGGCGAACATCTATTGACACTCTCATACATTCTCTTACTCATTCCAATCATGAAATTATCATTCCCTTGGCCTAGAAGTTCTTTTAATCCAAGATGAACCGAAAATGATCAAATGGGCTACAACTCTTAAACCGTGATAGCTTGAGTCTTCAACCTCCTTAGGTGCATGGCGAACATCTATTGACACTCTCATCCATTCACTTACTCATTGCAATCATGAAATTAGCATTCACTTCGCCTAGAAGTTCTTTTAATCCATGATATACCGAAAACGAACAAATGGGCTTATAAGTCTTACACCAAGATAGCTTGAGTCTACAACCTCCTTAGGTGCATGGCGAACATCTATTGACACTCTCATCCATTCACTTACTCATTGCAATCATGAAATTAGCATTCACTTCGCCTAGAAGTTCTTTTAATCCATGATATACCGAAAACGAAGAAATGGGCTTATAACTCTTACATCATGATAGCTTGAGTCTACAACCTCCTTAGATGCATGGCGAACATCTATTGACACTCTCGACCATTCACGTACTCATTGCAATCATGAAATTAGCATTCACTTCGCCTAGAAGTTCTTTTATTCCAAGATGAACCGAAAATAATCAAATGGGCTACAACTCTTAAACCGTGATAGCTTGAGTCTTCAACCTCCTTAGGTGCATGGCGAACATCTATTGACACTCTCATACATTCTGTTACTCATTCCGATCATGAAATTATCATTCCCTTGGCCTAGAAGTTCTTTTAATCCAAGATGAACCGAAAATGATCAAATGGGCTACGACTCTTAAACCGTGAAAGCTTGAGTCTTCAACCTCCTTAGGTGCATGGCGAACATCTATTGACAATCTCATACATTCTCCTGCTCATTGCAATCATGAAATTATCATGCACTTGGCCTAGAAGTTCTTTTTTTCCAAGAGGAACTGAAAATGATCGAATGGGCTACAACTCTTAAACCGTGATAGCTTGAGTCTTCAACCTCTTTAGGTGCATGGCGAACATCTATTGACAATCTCATACATTCTCCTGCTCATTCCAATCAAGAAATTATCATGCACTTGGCCTAGAAGTTCTTTTAATCCTTGATATACCGAAAAGGAACAAATGGGCTTATAACTCTTAAACCATGATAGCTTGAGTCTTCAACCTCCTTAGGTGCATGACGAACATCGATTGACACTCTCGTACATTCTCTTGCTCATTCCAATCATGAAATTATCATTCACTTCGCTTAGAAGTTCTTTTATTCCTTGATATACCGAAAAGGAACAAATGGGCTTATAACTCTTAAACCATGATAGCTTGAGTCTTCAACCTCCTTAGGTGCATCGCGAACATCTATTGACACTCTCATTCATTCTATTACTCATTCCAATCATGAAATTATCATTCAATTCGCCTAGAAGTTGTTTTATTCCAAGATGAACCGAAAATAATCAAATGGGCTACAACTCTTAAACCGTGATAGTTTGAGTCTTCAACCTCCTTAGGTGCATGGCGAACATCTATTGACACTCTCATACATTCTGTTACTCATTCCAATCATCAAATTATCATTCACTTCGCCTAGAAGTTCTTTTATTCCAAGATGAACCGAAAATAATCAAATGGGCTACAACTCTTAAACCGTGATAGCTTGAGTCTTCGACCTCCTTAGGTGCATGGCGAACATCAATTGACAAACTCATACATTCTCCTGCTCATTCCAATCATGAAATTATCATGCACTTGGCCTAGAAGTTCTTTTAATCCAAGATGAACTAAAAATGATCGAATGGGCTACAACTCTTAAACCCTGATATCTTGAGTCTTCAACCTCCTTAGGTGGATGGCGAACATCTATTGACAATCTAATACATTCTCCTGCTCATTCCAATCATGAAATTATCATGCACTTGGCCTAGAAGTTCTTTTAATCCAAGATGAACTGAAAATGATCGAATGGGCTACAACTCTTAAACCGTGATAGCTTGAGTCTTCAACCTCCTTAGGTGCTTGGCGAACATCTATTGACAATCTCATACATTCTCCTGCTCATTCCAATCAAGAAATTATCATTCACTTGGCCTAGAAGTACTTTTCATCGTTGATATACCGAAAAGGAACAAATGGGCTTACAACTCTGCAACCATGATTGCTTGAGTCTTCAACCTCCTTAGGTGCATGGCTAACATGGATTGACGCTCTCATACCTTCTCTTACTCTTTGCAATGATGAAATTATCATTCACTTGCCCTAGAAGTTCTTTTAATCCATGATTTACTGAAAAGGAACAAATGGGCTTATAACACTTAAACCATGATAGCTTCAATCTTCAACCTCCTTAGGTGCATGGCGAACATCTATTGACACTCTCATACATTCTCTTACTCATTCCAATCATGAAATTATCATTCCCTTGGCCTAGAAGTTCTTTTAATCCAAGATGAACCGAAAATGATCAAATGGGCTACAACTCTTAAACCGTGATAGCTTGAGTCTTCAACCTCCTTAGGTGCATGGCGAACATCTATTGACACTCTCATCCATTAACTTACTCATTGCAATCATGAAATTAGCATTCACTTCGCCTAGAAGTTCTTTTAATCCATGATATACCGAAAACGAACAAATGGGCTTATAAGTCTTACACCAAGATAGCTTGAGTCTACAACCTCCTTAGGTGCATGGCGAACATCTATTGACACTCTCATCCATTCACTTACTCATTGCAATCATGAAATTAGCATTCACTTCGCCTAGAAGTTCTTTTAATCCATGATATACCGAAAACGAACAAATGGGCTTATAACTCTTACACCATGATAGCTTGAGTCTACAACCTCCTTAGATGCATGGCGAACATCTATTGACACTCTCGACCATTCACGTACTCATTGCAATCATGAAATTAGCATTCACTTCGCCTAGAAGTTCTTTTATTCCAAGATGAACCGAAAATAATCAAATGGGCTACAACTCTTAAACCGTGATAGCTTGAGTCTTCAACCTCCTTAGGTGCATGGCGAACATCTATTGACACTCTCATCCATTCACTTACTCATTGCAATCACGAAATTAGCATTCACTTCGCCTAGAAGTTCTTTTAATCCAAGATATACCGAAAACGAACAAATGGGCTTATAACTCTTAAACCATGATAGCTTGAGTCTTCAACCTCCTTAGGTGCCTAGCGATCATCTATTGATACGCTCATACAATCTCTTACTCATTCCAATCATGAAAATATCATTCACTTGGCCTAGAAGTACTTTTCACCGTTGATATACCGAAAAGGAACAAATGGGCTTACAACTCTTCAACCATGATTGCTTTAGTCTTCAACCTCCTTAGGTGCATGGCTAACATGTATTGACGCTCTCATACCTTCTCTTACTCTTTGCAATGATGAAATTATCATTCACTTGCCCTAGAAGTTCTTTTAATCCATGATTTACTGAAAAGGAACAAATGGGCTTATAACTCTTAAACCATGATAGCTTGAGTCTTCAACCTCCTTAGATGCATGGCGAACATCTATTGACACTCTCATACATTCTCTTACTCATTCCAATCATGAAATTATCATTCCCTTGGCCTAGAAGTTCTTTTAATCCAAGATGAACCGAAAATGATCAAATGGGCTACAACTCTTAAACCGTGATAGCTTGAGTCTTCAACCTCCTTAGGTGCATGGCGAATATCTATTGACACTCTCATCCATTAACTTACTCATTGCAATCATGAAATTAGCATTCACTTCGCCTAGAAGTTCTTTTAATCCATGATATACCGAAAACGAACAAATGGGCTTATAAGTCTTACACCAAGATAGCTTGAGTCTACAACCTCCTTAGGTGCATGGCGAACATCTATTGACACTCTCATCCATTCACTTACTCATTGCAATCATGAAATTAGCATTCACTTCGCCTAGAAGTTCTTTTAATCCATGATATACCGAAAACGAACAAATGGGCTTATAAGTCTTACACCAAGATAGCTTGAGTCTACAACCTCCTTAGGTGCATGGCGAACATCTATTGACACTCTCATCCATTCACTTACTCATTGCAATCATGAAATTAGCATTCACTTCGCCTAGAAGTTCTTTTAATCCATGATATCCCGAAAACGAACAAATGGGCTTATAACTCTTACACCATGATAGCTTGAGTCTACAACCTCCTTAGATGCATGGCGAACATCTATTGACACTCTCGACCATTCACGTACTCATTGCAATCATGAAATTAGCATTCACTTCGCCTAGAAGTTCTTTTATTCCAAGATGAACCGAAAATAATCAAATGGGCTACAACTCTTAAACCGTGATAGCTTGAGTCTTCAACCTCCTTAGGTGCATGGCGAACATCTATTGACACTCTCATCCATTCACTTACTCATTGCAATCACGAAATTAGCATTCACTTCGCCTAGAAGTTCTTTTAATCCAAGATATACCGAAAACGAACAAATGGGCTTATAACTCTTAAACCATGATAGCTTGAGTCTTCAACCTCCTTAGGTGCCTAGCGATCATCTATTGATACGCTCATACAATCTCTTACTCATTCCAATCATGAAAATATCATTCACTTGGCCTAGAAGTACTTTTCACCGTTGATATACCGAAAAGGAACAAATGGGCTTACAACTCTTCAACCATGATTGCTTTAGTCTTCAACCTCCTTAGGTGCATGGCTAACATGTATTGACGCTCTCATCCCTTCTCTTACTCTTTGCAATGATGAAATTATCATTCACTTGCCCTAGAAGTTCTTTTAATCCATGATTTACTGAAAAGGAACAAATGGGCTTATAACTCTTAAACCATGATAGCTTGAGTCTTCAACCTCCTTAGATGCATGGCGAACATCTATTGACACTCTCATACATTCTCTTACTCATTCCAATCATGAAATTATCATTCACTTGGCCTAGAAGTTCGTTTAATCCAAGATGAACCGAAAATGATCGAATGGGCTACAACTCTTAAACCGTGATAGCTTGATTCATCAACCTCCTTAGGTGCATGGCGAACATCTATTGACACTCTCATCCATTCACTTACTCATTGCAATCATGAAATTAGCATTCACTTCGCCTAGAAGTTCTTTTAATCCATGATATACCGAAAACGAACAAATGGGCTTATAGCTCTTAAACCGTGATAGCTTGAGTCTTCAACCTCCTTAGGTGCCTAGCGAACATCTATTGACACGCTCATACATTCTCTTACTCATTCCAATCATGAAAATATCATTCACTTGGCCTAGAAGTACTTTTCATCGATGATATACCGAAAAGGAACAAATGTGCGTACAACTCTTCAACCATGATTGCTTGAGTCTTCAAGCTCCTTAGGTGCATGGCGAACATCTATTGACACTCTCATACATTCTTTTACTCATTCCAATCTTGAAATTATCATTCCCTTGGCCTAGAAGTTCTTTTAATCCAAGATGAACCGAAAATGATCAAATGGGCTACAACTCTTAAACCGTGATAGCTTGAGTCTTTAACCTCCTTAGGTGCATGGCGAACATCTATTGACACTCTCATCCATTCACTTACTCATTGCAATCATGAAATTAGCATTCACTTCGCCTAGAAGTTCTTTTAATCCATGATATACCGAAAAGGAACAAATGGGCTTATAACTCTTACACCATGATAGCTTGAGTCTACAACCTCCTTAGGTGCATGGCGAACATCTATTGACACTCTCATCCATTCACTTACTCATTGCAATCATGAAATTAGCATTCACTTCGCCTAGAAGTACTTTTCATCGATGATATACCGAAAAGGAACAAATGGGCTTACAACTCTTCAACCATGATTGCTTGAGTCTTCAACCTCCTTAGGTGCATGGCTAACATGTATTGACGCTCTCATACCTTCTCTTACTCTTTGCAATGATGTAATTATCATTCACTTGCCCTAGAAGTTCTTTTAATCCAAGATGAAACGAAAATAATCAAATGAGCTACAACTCTTAAACCGTGATAGCTTGAGTCTTCAACCTCCTTAGGTGCATGGCGAACATCTATTGACAATCTCATACATTCTCTTGCTCATTGCAATCATGAAGTTATCATTCACTTGGCCTAGAAGTTCTTTTAATCCTTGATATACCGAATAGGAACAAATGGGCTTATAACTCTTCAACCATGATAGCTTGAGTCTTCAACCTCCTTAGGTGCATCGCGAACATCTATTGACACTCTCATACATTCTATTACTCATTCCAATCATGAAATTATCATTCACTTCGCCTAGAAGTTCTTTTATTCCAAGATGAACCGAAAATAATCAAATGGGCTACAACTCTTAAACCGTGATAGCTTGAGTCTTCAACCTCCTTAGGTGCATGGCGAACATCTATTGACACTCTCATCCATTCACTTACTCATTGCAATCATGAAATTAGCATTCACTTCGCCTAGAAGTTCTTTTAATCCAAGATATACCGAAAACGACCAAATGGGCTTACAACTCTTAAACCATGATAGCTTGAGTCTTCAACCTCCTTAGGTGCCTAGCGAACATCTATTGATACGCTCATACATTCTCTTACTCATTCCAATCATGAAAATATCATTCACTTGGCCTAGAAGTACTTTTCATCCTTGATATACCGAAAAGGAACAAATGGGCTTACAACTCTTCAACCATGATTGCTTGAGTCTTCAACCTCCTTAGGTGCATGGCTAACATGTATTGACGCTCTCATACCTTCTCTTACTCTTTGCAATGATGAAATTATCATTCACTTGCACTAGAAGTTCTTTTAATCCATGATTTACTGAAAAGGAACAAATGGGCTTATAACTCTTAAACCATGATAGCTTGAGTCTTCAACCTCCTTAGGTGCATGGCGAACATCTATTGACACTCTCATACATTCTCTTACTCATTCCAATCATGAAATTATCATTCACTTGGCCTAGAAGTTCTTTTAATCCAAGATGAACCGAAAATGATCAAATGGGCTACAACTCTTAAACCGTGATAGCTTGAGTCTTCAACCTCCTTAGGTGCATGGCGAACATCTATTGACACTCTCATCCATTCACTTACTCATTGCAATCATGAAATTAGCATTCACTTCGCCTAGAAGTTCTTTTAATCCATGATATACCGAAAACGAACAAATGAGCTTATAACTGTTACACCATGATAGCTTGAGTCTACAACCTCCTTAGGTGCATGGCGAACATCTATTGACACTCTCATCCATTCACTTACTCATTCCAATCATGAAATAATCATTCACTTAGCCTAGAAGTTCTTTTAATCCAATATGAACCGAAAATGATCAAATGGGCTACAACTCTTAAACCGTGATAGCTTGAGTCTTCAACCTCCTTAGGTGCATGGCGAACATCTATTGACACTCTTATACATTCTGTTACTCATTCCAATCATGAAATTATCATTCACTTCGCCTAGAAGTTCTTTTATTCCAAGATGAACCGAAAATAATCAAATGGGCTACAACTCTTAAACCGTGATAGCTTGAGTCTTCGACCTCCTTAGGTGCATTGCGAACATCTATTGACAATCTCATACATTCTCCTGCTCATTCCAATCATGAAATTATCATGCACTTGGCCTAGAAGTTCTTTTAATCCAAGATGAACTGAAAATGATCGAATGGGCTACAACTCTTAAACCCTGATATCTTGAGTCTTCAACCTCCTTAGGTGGATGGCGAACATCTATTGACAATCTAATAGATTCTCCTGCTCATTCCAATCATGGAATTATCATGCACTTGGCCTAGAAGTTCTTTTAATCCAAGATGAACTGAAAATGATCGAATGGGCTACAACTCTTAAACCGTGATAACTTGAGTCTTCAACCTCCTTAGGTGCATGGCGAACATCTATTGACACTCTCATACATTCTCTTGCTCATTCCAATAATGAAATTATCATTCACTTGGCCTAGATGTTCTTTTAATCCTTGATATTTCGAAAAGGAACAAATGGGCTTATAACTCTGAAACCATGATAGCTAGAGTATTCAAACTCCTTAGGTGCATGGCGAACATCTATTGACACTCTCATACATTCTCTTACTCTTTCCAATAATGAAATTATCATTCACTTGGCCTAGAAGTTCTTTTAATCCAAGATGAACTGAAAATGATCGAATGGGCTACAACTCTTAAACCGTGATAGCTTGAGTAATCAACCTCCTTAGGTGCATGGCGAACATCTATTGACAATCTCATACATTCTCCTACTCATTCCAATCAAGAAATTATCATGCACTTGGCCTAGAAGTTCTTTTAATCCTTGATATACCGAAAAGGAACAAATGGGCTTATAACTCTTAAACCATGAAAGCTTGAGTCTTCAACCTCCTTAGGTGCATGGCGAACATCTATTGACACTCTCATACATTCTGTTACTCATTCCAATGATGAAATTATCATTCACTTGGCCTAGAAGTACTTTTCATCCTTGATATACCGAAAAGGAACAAATGGGCTTACAACTCTTCAACCATGATTGCTTGAGTCTTCAACCTCCTTAGGTGCATGGCTAACATGTATTGACGCTCTCATACCTTCTCTTACTCTTTGCAATGATGAAATTATCATTCACTTGCACTAGAAGTTCTTTTAATCCATGATTTACTGAAAAGGAACAAATGGGCTTATAACTCTTAAACCATGATAGCTTGAGTCTTCAACCTCCTTAGGTGCATGGCGAACATCTATTGACACTCTCATACATTCTCTTACTCATTCCAATCATGAAACTATCATTCCCTTGGCCTAGAAGTTCTTTTAATCCAAGATGAACCGAAAATGATCAAATGGGCTACGACTCTTAAACCGTGAAAGCTTGAGTCTTCAACCTCCTTAGGTGCATCGCGAACATCTATTGACACTCTCATTCATTCTATTACTCATCCCAATCATGAAATTATCATTCACTTCGCCTAGAAGTTCTTTTAATCCAAGATGAACCGAAAATGATCAAATGGGCTACGACTCTTAAACCGTGAAAGCTTGAGTCTTCAACCTCCTTAGGTGCATGGCGAACATCTATTGACACTCTCATACATTCTGTTACACATTCCAATCATGAAATTATCATTCCCTTGGCCTAGAAGTTCTTTTAATCCAAGATGAACCGAAAATGATCAAATGGGCTACGACTCTTAAACCGTGAAATCTTGAGTCTTCAACCTCCTTAGGTGCATGGCGAACATCTATTGACACTCTCATACATTCTGTTACTCATTCCAATCATGAAATTATCATTCCCTTGGCCTAGAAGTTCTTTTAATCCAAGATGAACCGAAAATGATCAAATGGGCTACGACTCTTAAACCGTGAAAGCTTGAGTCTTCAACCTCCTTTGGTGCATGGCGAACATCTATTGACAATCTCATACATTCTCCTGCTCATTGCAATCATGAAATTATCATGCACTTGGCCTAGAAGTTCTTTTTTTCCAAGATGAACTGAAAATGATCGAATGGGCTACAACTCTTAAACCGTGATAACTTGAGTCTTCAACCTCCTTGGGTGCATGGCGAACATCTATTGACAATCTCATACATTCTCCTGCTCATTCCAATCAAGAAATTATCATGCACTTGGCCTAGAAGTTCTTTTAATCCTTGATATACCGAAAAGGAACAAATGGGCTTATAACTCTTAAACCATGATAGCTTGAGTCTTCAACCTCCTTAGGTGCATGACGAACATCTATTGACACTCTCGTACATTCTCTTGCTCATTCCAATCATGAAATTATCATTCACTTCGCTTAGAAGTTCTTTTATTCCTTGATATACCGAAAAGGAACAAATGGGCCTATAACTCTTAAACCATGATAGCTTGAATCTTCAACCTCCTTAGGTGCATGGCGAACATCTATTGACACTCTCATACATTCTCTTACTCATTCCAATCATGAAATTATCATTCCCTTGGCCTAGAAGTTCTTTTAATCCAAGATGAACCGAAAATGATCAAATGGGCTACAACTCTTAAACCGTGATAGCTTGAGTCTTCAACCTCCTTAGGTGCATGGCGAACATCTATTGACACTCTCATCCATTCACTTACTCATTGCAATCATGAAATTAGCATTCACTTCGCCTAGAAGTTCTTTTAATCCATGATATACCGAAAACGAACAAATGGGCTTATAAGTGTTACACCATGATAGCTTGAGTCTACAACCTCCTTAGGTGCATGGCGAACATCTATTGACACTCTCATCCATTCACTTACTCATTCCAATCATGAAATAATCATTCACTTAGCCTAGAAGTTCTTTTAATCCAAGATGAACTGAAAATGATCGAATGGGCTACAACTCTCAAACCGTGATAGCTTGAGTCTTCAACCTCCTTAGGTGCATGGCGAACATCTATTGACAATCTCATACATTCTACTACTCATTCCAATCATGAAATTATCATTCACTTCGCCTAGAAGTTCTTCTATTCCAAGATGAACCGAAAATAATCAAATGGTTTACGACTCTTAAACCGTGAGAGCTTGAGTCTTCAACCTCGTTAGGTGCATGGCGAACATCTATTGACACGCTCATACATTCTCTTACTCATTTCAATCATGAAAATATCATTCACTTGGCCTAGAAGTACTTTTTATCGATGATATACCGAAAAGGAACAAATGGGATTACAACTCTTCAACCATGATTGTTTGAGTCTTCAACCTCCTTAGGTGCATGGCTAACATCTATTGACACTCTCATACATTCTCTTACTCTTTGCAATGATGAAATTATCATTCATGTAGCCTAGAAGTTCTTTTAATCCAGGATATACCAAAAAGGAACAAATGGGCTTATAACTCTTAAACCATGATAGCTTAAGTCTTCAACCTCCTTAGGTGCATGAGGAACATCTATTGACACTCTCATACATTCTCTTGCTCATTCCAATCATGAAATTATCATTCACTTCGCCTAGAAGTTCTTTTATTACTTTATATACCGAAAAGGAACAAATGGGCTTATAACTCTTAAACCATGATAGCTTGAGTCTTCAACCTACTTAGGTGCATCGCGAACATCTATTGACACTCTCATTCATTCTATTACTCATCCCAATCATGAAATTATCATTCACTT
This sequence comes from Styphnolobium japonicum, assembly GCA_023212625.1. Classification (NCBI taxonomy): domain Eukaryota; kingdom Viridiplantae; phylum Streptophyta; class Magnoliopsida; order Fabales; family Fabaceae; genus Styphnolobium; species Styphnolobium japonicum. The sequence goes on from JALBWW010000079.1 coordinate 80,782, forward strand.
CGCCTAGAAGTTCTTTTAATCCAAGATGAACCGAAAATGATCAAATGGGCTACGACTCTTAAACCGTGAAAGCTTGAGTCTTCAACCTCCTTAGGTGCATGGCGAACATCTATTGACACTCTCATACATTCTGTTACACATTCCAATCATGAAATTATCATTCCCTTGGCCTAGAAGTTCTTTTAATCCAAGATGAACCGAAAATGATCAAATGGGCTACGACTCTTAAACCGTGAAAGCTTGAGTCTTCAACCTCCTTAGGTGCATGGCGACCATCTATTGACACTCTCATACATTCTGTTACTCATTCCAATCATGAAATTATCATTCCCTTGGCCTAGAAGTTCTTTTAATCCAAGATGAACCGAAAATGATCAAATGGGCTACGACTCTTAAACCGTGAAAGCTTGAGTCTTCAACCTCCTTAGGTGCATGGCGAACATCTATTGACACTCTCATACATTCTGTTACACATTCCAATCATGAAATTATCATTCCCTTGGCCTAGAAGTTCTTTTAATCCAAGATGAACCGAAAATGATCAAATGGGCTACGACTCTTAAACCGTGAAAGCTTGAGTCTTCAACCTCCTTAGGTGCATGGCGAACATCTATTGACACTCTCATACATTCTGTTACTCATTCCAATCATGAAATTATCATTCCCTTGGCCTAGAAGTTCTTTTAATCCAAGATGAACCGAAAATGATCAAATGGGCTACGACTCTTAAACCGTGAAAGCTTGAGTCTTCAACCTCCTTAGGTGCATGGCGAACATCTATTGACAATCTCATACATTCTCCTGCTCATTGCAATCATGAAATTATCATGCACTTGGCCTAGAAGTTCTTTTTTTCCAAGATGAACTGAAAATGATCGAATGGGCTACAACTCTTAAACCGTGATAACTTGAGTCTTCAACCTCCTTAGGTACATGGCGAACATCTATTGACAATCTCATACATTCTCCTGCTCATTCCAATCAAGAAATTATCATGCACTTGGCCTAGAAGTTCTTTTAATCCTTGATATACCGAAAAGGAACAAATGGGCTTATAACTTTTAAACCATGATAGCTTGAGTCTTCAACCTCCTTAGGTGCATGACGAACATCTATTGACACTCTCGTACATTCTCTTGCTCATTCCAATCATGAAATTATCATTCACTTCGCTTAGAAGTTCTTTTATTCCTTGATATACCGAAAAGGAACAAATGGGCTTATAACTCTTAAACCATGATAGCTTGAGTCTTCAACCTCCTTAGGTGCATCGCGAACATCTATTGACACTCTCATTCATTCTATTACTCATTCCAATCATGAAATTATCATTCAATTCGCCTAGAAGTTGTTTTATTCCAAGATGAACCGAAAATAATCAAATGGGCTACAACTCTTAAACCGTGATAGTTTGAGTCTTCAACCTCCTTAGGTGCATGGCGAACATCTATTGACACTCTCATACATTCTGTTACTCATTCCAATCATCAAATTATCATTCACTTCGCCTAGAAGTTCTTTTATTCCAAGATGAACCGAAAATAATCAAATGGGCTACAACTCTTAAACCGTGATAGCTTGAGTCTTCGACCTCCTTAGGTGCATGGCGAACATCAATTGACAAACTCATACATTCTCCTGCTCATTCCAATCATGAAATTATCATGCACTTGGCCTAGAAGTTCTTTTAATCCAAGATGAACTGAAAATGATCGAATGGGCTACAACTCTTAAACCCTGATATCTTGAGTCTTCAACCTCCTTAGGTGGATGGCGAACATCTATTGACAATCTAATACATTCTCCTGCTCATTCCAATCATGAAATTATCATGCACTTGGCCTAGAAGTTCTTTTAATCCAAGATGAACTGAAAATGATCGAATGGGCTACAACTCTTAAACCGTGATAGCTTGAGTCTTCAACCTCCTTAGGTGCTTGGCGAACATCTATTGACAATCTCATACATTCTCCTGCTCATTCCAATCAAGAAATTATCATTCACTTGGCCTAGAAGTACTTTTCATCGTTGATATACCGAAAAGGAACAAATGGGCTTACAACTCTGCAACCATGATTGCTTGAGTCTTCAACCTCCTTAGGTGCATGGCTAACATGTATTGACGCTCTCATACCTTCTCTTACTCTTTGCAATGATGAAATTATCATTCACTTGCCCTAGAAGTTCTTTTAATCCATGATTTACTGAAAAGGAACAAATGGGCTTATAACACTTAAACCATGATAGCTTCAGTCTTCAACCTCCTTAGGTGCATGGCGAACATCTATTGACACTCTCATACATTCTCTTACTCATTCCAATCATGAAATTATCATTCCCTTGGCCTAGAAGTTCTTTTAATCCAAGATGAACCGAAAATGATCAAATGGGCTACAACTCTTAAACCGTGATAGCTTGAGTCTTCAACCTCCTTAGGTGCATGGCGAACATCTATTGACACTCTCATCCATTCACTTACTCATTGCAATCATGAAATTAGCATTCACTTCGCCTAGAAGTTCTTTAAATCCATGATATACCGAAAACGAACAAATGGGCTTATAAGTCTTACACCAAGATAGCTTGAGTCTACAACCTCCTTAGGTGCATGGCGAACATCTATTGACACTCTCATCCATTCACTTACTCATTGCAATCATGAAATTAGCATTCACTTCGCCTAGAAGTTCTTTTAATCCATGATATACCGAAAACGAACAAATGGGCTTATAACTCTTACACCATGATAGCTTGAGTCTACAACCTCCTTAGGTGCATGGCGAACATCTATTGACACTCTCATCCATTCACGTACTCATTGCAATCATGAAATTAGCATTCACTTCGCCTAGAAGTTCTTTTATTCCAAGATGAACCGAAAATAATCAAATGGGCTACAACTCTTAAACCGTGATAGCTTGAGTCTTCAACGTCCTTAGGTGCATGGCGAACATCTATTGACACTCTCATCCATTCACTTACTCATTGCAATCACGAAATTAGCATTCACTTCGCCTAGAAGTTCTTTTAATCCAAGATATACCGAAAACGAACAAATGGGCTTATAACTCTTAAACCATGATAGCTTGAGTCTTCAACCTTCTTAGGTGCCTAGCGAACATCTATTGATACGCTCATACATTCTCTTACTCATTCCAATCATGAAAATATCATTCACTTGGCCTAGAAGTACTTTTCACCGTTGATATACCGAAAAGGAACAAATGGGCTTACAACTCTTCAACCATGATTGCTTGAGTCTTCAACCTCCTTAGGTGCATGGCTAACATGTATTGACGCTCTAATACCTTCTCTTACTCTTTGCAATGATGAAATTATCATTCACTTGCCCTAGAAGTTCTTTTAATCCATGATTTACTGAAAAGGAACAAATAGGCTTATAACTCTTAAACCATGATAGCTTGAGTCTTCAACCTCCTTAGGTGCATGGCGAACATCTATTGACACTCTCATACATTCTCTTACTCATTCCAATCATGAACTAATCATTCACTTGGCCTAGAAGTTCGTTTAATCCAAGTTGAACCGAAAATGATCGAATGGGCTACAACTCTTAAACCGTGATAGCTTGATTCATCAACCTCCTTAGGTGCATGGCGAACATCTATTGACACTCTCATCCATTCACTTACTCTTTGCAATCATGAAATTAGCATTCACTTCGCCTAGAAGTTCTTTTAATCCATGATATACCGAAAACGAACAAATGGGCTTATAGCTCTTAAACCGTGATAGCTTGAGTCTTCAACCTCCTTAGGTGCCTAGCGAACATCTATTGACACGCTCATACATTCTCTTACTCATTCCAATCATGAAAATATCATTCACTTGGCCTAGAAGTACTTTTCATCGATGATATACCGAAAAGGAACAAATGTGCGTACAACTCTTCAACCATGATTGCTTGAGTCTTCAAGCTCCTTAGGTGCATGGCGAACATCTATTGACACTCTCATACATTCTTTTACTCATTCCAATCTTGAAATTATCATTCCCTTGGCCTAGAAGTTCTTTTAATCCAAGCTGAACCGAAAATGATCAAATGGGCTACAACTCTTAAACCGTGATAGCTTGAGTCTTCAACCTCCTTATGTAAGACCTATTAGTTACTATGTCATTTACCAACCATAAGCCTTACGTGGAATATATATATATAGAAAATTTGGCAGCGTTTCATTTGTTTCTTAAACATTACCACAAACTATAACATAAGCAGCGGATTTCCAACAACCATTTCAAACCAACCAGAGTACATATATTATATATATACAAATACACATATATCAAAAAGAGATCTCAGATCTCAACCAAATACATTATCAGAGTATGCAACGTTATACAAGTGTATTCTAAACACTATCCTGACTGAGCACACTAAACATATACGGAACCGAGTACATCAAAGGTAGTATTCAGTTCCCTGTCATATTTACATCAAAAGAATGTGATACACTTCCTATTATAGTTACATCACGGAGCTTAACTCCACCAAAATATGAATCTCAAAATAAATCTACAGAATCCTCCGTACTTAACCCGTAGAGGGTCCGGTGTTCTGCAGAACTGAGAAAGAGGTGGTGAGAACAACTTCTCGGTGAATATGAATAACTTGCGTATAAAGTATAATTGTAAGTAAAGAGCAAGTATAACACAATTCACAATATGTCAAGTAACACCTACCAACCAATGCAATGAATGAATGCACATGATGTTCACACCTTTTATTCACACTTTTTCTTTCTCCACTCCTCTTGTTGTGCACTAACCCCTTTCGGTTAGGCCCTTGCAATATGCATATGAATGTATTATGCCAATTCCGTTTCCTTCTAGCTAATAAGCTAGGCACCCTCTGCTTTTGTACACTAACCCTTTCCGGTTAGGTCACCTCGCAATGCAATGCAAATAAGTATGCTATTTCATTTCCATCTAGCTCATCAGCTAGGCACCCCTCTGTTTTGTACACTAACCCCTTCCGGTTAGGCCATCTCGCTATGCAATGCAATGTTCTCATACTCATATCATGCTCATTCATAATATCATCATAATAACATTACATGTAAACAATTCAAGCAAATACAACACATAACCATCATGCTCAACTCTAGCAAGCATTCTTACTTAGTTGCAATAGTGCTAAGTCACTTCTATCAAGCATTCTTACTTAGCTACACATCTCATTCTAATGCTAAGTCATTCTTCATCCTAAACCTAGCATATGGTATCAAGACCCTAGGCATAAGCATCACAATATCACAAACAGTAGTCAACCACGGCCACCGTGGTGGTAACCACTACCACGGTTCGGAAAACAAAACTCAACAAATTGAAAACAGAGACAACCACGGCTGCCCTGGTTGGCACCACGCCCGTGGTCCGACCACGGCCACCGTGGCCACCACACCCGTGGTCAGATTTCAGCACACAACATTTTTCTTTCCAGAGCCAACCACGGCCAGACCGTGGTGGGGACCACGGCCGTGGTTGGGCACGAGACACCAACATTTCCTATCCAGAGAGGACCACGGCCGGGCCGTGGTGGGGACCACGCCCGTGGTTGGTCTTCTGGGCAGGAATAGTGCCACGCCCAACTTCAAATCCCTAAAACCCAAGTTTTCCCCTTAAAATTCATGTCCTCAAATCCATCAAGTATACCAACCATAACACTCATTTTTCCTAAACCCTAGTCCTTGAAAACATGTAATAAAAACACATCCAACCTCAAGCATAGGTGAAAACCCTAGATTCAAGCTTAATCCTACATCATACACTTTCACTCTAAGAACATCATACAATAACACAAGTAAATCCACACTCACCTTGAAGTGCTCCTATCTTGATTCCAAAATGAGATTGGTAGTCAAGACAACCTTCCCTTCAACTTCCTTCAAAACACTCAAGCAAAACAACCAACTTTTAGACATGGGTGTTCTTGATTCTTAGGGATGAAAATGAGTTTCTCAAGAAACTAATACCATAGGATTGAAGAAGAGATCATAGTGATCAATAACCATCAAAGGACTTAAGCCAAAAGGTGCATAAAAACACTTACTTTGGACCCTTGAACTTGGAGCAAGCTTTGGCTATGGAACTTAGCAAATTTGGAGAAGATGAGCCTTTGGCTCTCCTTAGGCTGGCCGGTCCTCTTAACCACAAGGGGGTGAAGTTGCTTTGTCAACTTTGCCCCCCACTTATGTGGAAAAATACCAAATTGCCACTGAGGTGTAAAAAGACTAAAATACCCTTGTGATTTCTAAGAATTCCCAATAGGTCCTGAAGAAAATTAAATTTACCAAGAGGGTCCTAACTTAGCCAGAGTAAATCTAAGAGTTTAGATTTCACCTATTTCTTCCTTAGGTTCTACCGAGTTCACCGGTATAGCCAGAATCTCAAATTAATCATTCTAACTCAATCTATTACCTTTTCTGTAACAGAACATCTAACTCATCCAAGGAATTTAGCTAAATCATAACATATGAAATTTAGGGATGTTACACCTTAGGTGCATGGCGAACATATATTGACACTCTCATCCATTCACTTACTCATTGCAATCATGAAATTAGCATTCACTTCGCCTAGAAGTTCTTTTAATCCATGATATACCGAAAAGGAACAAATGGGCTTATAACTCTTACACCATGATAGCTTGAGTCTACAACCTCCTTAGGTGCATGGCGAACATCTATTGACACTCTCATCCATTCACTTACTCATTGCAATCATGAAATTAGAATTCACTTCGCCTAGAAGTACTTTTCATCGATGATATACCGAAAAGGAACAAATGGGCTTACAACTCTTCAACCATGATTGCTTGAGTCTTCAACCTCCCTAGGTGCATGGCTAACATGTATTGACGCTCTCATACCTTCTCTTACTCTTTGCAATGATGTAATTATCATTCACTTGCCCTAGAAGTTCTTTTAATCCAAGATGAAACGAAAATAATCAAATGAGCTACAACTCTTAAACCGTGATAGCTTGAGTCTTCGACCTCCTTAGGTGCATGGCGAACATCTATTGACAATCTCATACATTCTCTTGCTCATTCCAATCATGAAATTATCATTCACTTGGCCTAGAAGTTCTTTTAATCCTTGATATACCGAATAGGAACAAATGGGCTTATAACTCTTAAACCATGATAGCTTGAGTCTTCACCCTCCTTAGGTGCACGGCGAACATCTATTGACACTCTCATTCTTTCACTTACTCATTGCAATCATGAAATTAGCATTCACTTCGCCTAGAAGTTCTTTTAGTCCATGATATACCGAAAACGAACAAATGGGCTTATAACTCTTAAACCATGATAGCTTGAGTCTTCAACCTTCTTAGGTGCCTAGCGAACATCTATTGATACGCTCATACATTCTCTTACTCATTCCAATCATGAAAATATCATTCACTTGGCCTAGAAGTACTTTTCACCGTTGATATACCGAAAAGGAACAAATGGGCTTACAACTCTTCAACCATGATTGCTTGAGTCTTCAACCTCCTTAGGTGCATGGCTAACATGTATTGACGCTCTCATACCTTCTCTTACTCTTTGCAATGATGAAATTATCATTCACTTGCCCTAGAAGTTCTTTTAATCCATGATTTACTGAAAAGGAACAAATGGGCTTATAACTCTTAAACCATGATAGCTTGAGTCTTCAACCTCCTTAGGTGCATGGCGAACATCTATTGACACTCTCATACATTCTCTTACTCATTCCAATCATGAAATAATCATTCACTTGGCCTAGAAGTTCGTTTCATCCAAGTTGAACCGAAAATGATCGAATGGGCTACAACTCTTAAACCGTGATAGCTTGATTCATCAACCTCCTTAGGTGCATGGCGAACATCTATTGACACTCTCATCCATTCACTTACTCATTGCAATCATGAAATTAGCATTCACTTCGCCTAGAAGTTCTTTTAATCCATGATATACCGAAAACGAACAAATGGGCTTATAGCTCTTAAACCGTGATAGCTTGTGTCTTCAACCTCCTTAGGTGACTAGCGAACATCTATTGACACGCTCATACATTCTCTTACTCATTCCAATCATGAAAATATCATTCACTTGGCCTAGAAGTACTTTTCATCGATGATATACCAAAAAGGAACAAATGTGCGTACAACTCTTCAACCATGATTGCTTGAGTCTTCAAGCTCCTTAGGTGCATGGCGAACATCTATTGACACTCTCATACATTCTTTTACTCATTCCAATCTTGAAATTATCATTCCCTTGGCCTAGAAGTTCTTTTAATCCAAGCTGAACCGAAAATGATCAAATGGGCTACAACTCTTAAACCGTGATAGCTTGAGTCTTCAACCTCCTTAGGTGCATGGCGAACATATATTGACACTCTCATCCATTCACTTACTCATTGCAATCATGAAATTAGCATTCACTTCGCCTAGAAGTTCTTTTAATCCATCATATACCGAAAACGAACAAATGGGATTATAACTCTTACACCATGATTGCTTGAGTCTACAACCTCCTTAGGTGCATGGCGAACATCTATTGACACTCTCATCCATTCACTTACTCATTGCAATCATGAAATTAGAATTCACTTCGCCTAGAAGTACTTTTCATCGATGATATACCGAAAAGGAACAAATGGGCTTACAACTCTTCAACCATGATTGCTTGAGTCTTCAACCTCCCTAGGTGCATGGCTAACATGTATTGACGCTCTCATACCTTCTCTTACTCTTTGCAATGATGTAATTATCATTCACTTGCCCTAGAAGTTCTTTTAATCCAAGATGAAACGAAAATAATCAAATGAGCTACAACTCTTAAACCGTGATAGCTGGAGTCTTCGACCTCCTTAGGTGCATGGCGAACATCTATTGACAATCTCATACATTCTCCTCCTCATTCCAATCATGAAATTATCATGCACTTGGCCTAGAAGTTCTTTTAATCCTTGATCTACCGAAAAGGAACAAATGGGCTTATAACTCTTAAACCATGATAGCTTGAGTCTTCAACCTCCTTAGGTGCATCGCGAACATCTATTGACATTCTCATACATTCTATTACTCATTCCAATCATGAAATTATCATTCACTTCGCCTAGAAGTTCTTTTATTCCAAGATGAACCGAAAATAATCAAATGGGCTACAACTCTTAAACCGTGATAGCTTGAGTCTTCAACCACCTTAGGTGCATGGCGAACATCTATTAACACTCTCGTCCATTCACTTACTCATTGCAATCATGAAATTAGCATTCACTTCGCCTAGAAGTTCTTTTAATCCAAGATATACCGAAAACGACCAAATGGGCTTACAACTCTTAAACCATGATAGCTTGAGTCTTCAACCTCCTTAGGTGCCTAGCGAACATCTATTGATACGCTCATACATTCTCTTACTCATTCCAATCATGAAAATATCATTCACTTGGCCTAGAAGTACTTTTCATCCTTGATATACCGAAAAGGAACAAATGGGCTTACAACTCTTCAACCATGATTGCCTGAGTCTTCAACCTCCTTAGGTGCATGGCTAACATGTATTGACGCTCTCATACCTTCTCTTACTCTTTGCAATGATGAAATTATCATTCACTTGCACTAGAAGTTCTTTTAATCCATGATATACCGAAAAGGAACAAATGGGCTTATAACTCTTAAACCATGATAGCTTGAGTCTTCAACCTCCTTAGGTGCATGGCGAACATCTATTGACACTCTCATACATTCTCTTACTCATTCCAATCATGAAATTATCATTCCCTTGGCCTAAAAGTTCTTTTAATCCAAGATGAACCGAAAATGATCAAATGGGCTACAACTCTTAAACCGTGATAGCTTGAGTCTTCAACCTCCTTAGGTGCATGGCGAACATCTATTGACACTCTCATCCATTCACTTACTCATTGCAATCATGAAATTAGCATTCACTTCGCCTAGAAGTTCTTTTAATCCATGATATACCGAAAACGAACAAATGGGCTTATAACTGTTACACCATGATAGCTTGAGTCTACAACCTCCTTAGGTGCATGGCGAACATCTATTGACACTCTCATCCATTCACTTACTCATTGCAATCATGAAATTATCATTCACTTCGCCTAGAAGTTCTTTTATTCCAAGATGAACCGAAAATAATCAAATGGGCTACAACTCTTAAACCGTGATAGCTTGAGTCTTCAACCTCCTTAGGTGCATGGCGAACATCTATTGACACTCTCATCCATTCACTTACTCATTGCAATCATGAAATTAGCATTCACTTCGCCTAGAAGTTCTTTTAATCCAAGATATACCGAAAACGAACAAATGGGCTTATAACTCTTAAACCATGATAGCTTGAGTCTTCAACCTCCTTAGGTGCCTAGCGAACATCTATTGACACGCTCATACATTCTCTTACTCATTCCAATCATGAAAATATCATTCACTTGGCCTAGGTGTACTTTTCATCGTTGATATACCGAAAAGGAACAAATGGGCTTACAACTCTTCAACCATGATTGCTTGAGTCTTCAACCTCCTTAGGTGCATGGCTAACATGTATTGACGCTCTCATACCTTCTCTTACTCTTTGCAATGATGAAATTATCATTCACTTGCCCTAGAAGTTCTTTTAATCCATGATTTACTGAAAAGGAACAATTGGGCTTATAACTCTTAAACCATGATAGCTTGAGTCTTCAACCTCCTTAGGTGCATGGCGAACATCTATTGACATTCTCATACATTCTCTTACTCATTCCAATCATGAAATTATCATTCACTTGGCCTAGAAGTTCTTTTAATCCAAGATGAACCGAAAATGATCGAATGGGCTACAACTCTTAAACCGTGATAACTTGATTCATCAACCTCCTTAGGTGCATGCCGAACATCTACTGACACTCTCATCCATTCACTTACTTATTGCAATCATGAAATTTGCATTCACTTCGCCTAGAAGTTCTTTAATCCATGATATATCGAAAACGAACAAATGGGCTTATAACTCTTACACCATGATAGCTTGAGTCTACAACCTCCTTAGGTGCATGGCGAACATCTATTGACACTCTCATCCATTCACTTACTCATTGCAATCATGAAATTAGCATTCACTTCGCCTAGAAGTTCTTTTAATCCATGCTATACCGAAAACGAACAAATGGGTTTATAGCTCTTAAACCGTGATAGCTTGAGTCTTCAACGTCCTTAGGTGCCTAGCGAACATCTATTGACACGCTCATACATTCTCTTACTCATTCCAATCATGAAAATATCATTCACTTGGCCTAGAAGTACTTTTCATCGATGATATACCGAAAAGGAGCAAATGGGATTACAACTCTTCAACCATGAAATTATCATTCACTTCGCCTTGAAGTTCTTTTATTACTTGATATACTGAAAAGGAACAAATGGGCTTATAACTCTTAAACCATGATAGCTTGAGTCTTCAACCTCCTTAGGTGCATCGCGAACATCTATTGACACATCTATTGACACTCTCATTCATTCTATTACTCATTCCAATCATGAAATTATCATTCACTTCGCCTAGAAGTTCTTTTATTCCAAGATGAACCGAAAAAAATCAAATGGGCTACAACTCTTAAACCGTGATAGCTTGAGTCTTCAACCTCCTTAGGTGCATGTCGAACATCTATTGACAATCTCATACATTCTCCTGCTCATTCCAATCATGAAATTATCATGCACTTGGCCTAGAAGTTCTTTTAATCCTTGATATACCGAATAGGAACAAATGGGCTTATAACTCTTAGACCATGATAACTTGAGTCTTCAACCTCCTTAGGTGCATGGCGAACATCTATTGGCAATCTCATACATTCTATTACTCATTCCAATCATGAAATTATCATTCACTTCGCCTAGAAGTTCTTTTATTCCAAGATGAACCGAAAATAATCAAATGGGCTGCAACTCTTAAACCGTGATAGCTTGAGTCCTCAACCTCCTTAGGTGCATGGCATACATCTATTGACACTCTCATCCATTCACATACTCATTGCAATCATGAAATTAGCATTCACTTCGCCTAGAAGTTCTTTTAATCCAAGATATACCGAAAACGAACAAATGGGCTTATAACTCTTAAACCATGATAGCTTGAGTCTTCAACCTCCTTAGGTGCCTAGCGAACATCTATTGACACGCTCATACATTCTCTTACTCATTCCAATCATGAAAATATCATTCACTTGGCCTAGAAGTACTTTTCATCGATGATATACCGAAAAGGAACAAATGGGATTACAACTCTTCAACCATGATTGTTTGAGTCTTCAACCTCCTTAGGTGCATGGCGAACATCGATTGACAATCTCATACATTCTCTTGCTCATTCCAATCATGAAATTATCATTCACTTGGCCTAGATATTCTTTTAATCCTTGATATTCCGAAAAGGAACAAATGGGCTTATAACTCTAAAACCATGATAGCTAGAGTATTCAAACTCCTTAGGTGCATGGCAAAGATCTATTGACACTCTCATACATTCTCTTACTCTTTCCAATCATGAATTTATCATTCACTTGGCCTAGAAGTTCTTTTAAACCAAGATGAACCGAAAATGATCGAATGGGCTTCAACTCTTAAACCGAGATAACTTGAGTCTTCAACCTACTTAGGTCCATGGCGAACATCTATTGACACTCTCATACATTCTATTACTCATTCCAATCATGAAATTATCATTCACTTCGCCTAGAAGTTCTTTTATTCCAAGATGAACCGAAAATAATCAAATGGGATACAACTCTTCAACCGTGATAGGTTGAGTCTTCAACCTCCTTAGGTGCATGGCGAACATGTATTGACACTCTCATCCATTCACTTACTCATTGCAATCATGAAATTAGCATTTACTTCGCCTAGAAGTTCTTTTAATCCAAGATATACCGAAAACGTACAAATGGGCTTTTAACTCTTAAACCATGATAGCTTGAGTCTTCAACCTCCTTAGGTGCATGGCTAACATGTATTGACGCTCTCATACCTTCTCTTACTCTTTGCAATGATGAAATTATCATTCACTTGCCCTAGAGGTTCTTTTAATCCATGATTTACTGAAAAGGAACAAATGGGCTTATAACTCTTAAACCCTCATAGCTTGAGTCTCCATCCTCCTTAGGTGCATGGCGAACATCTATTGACATTCTCATACATTCTATTACTCATTCCAATCATGAAATTATCATTCACTTCGCCTAGAAGTTCTTTTATTCCAAGATGAACCGAAAATAATCAAATGGGCTACAACTCTTAAACCGTGATAGCTTGAGTCTTCAACCTCCTTAGGTGCATGGCGAACATCTATTGACACTCTCATCCATTCACTTACTTATTGCAATCATGAAATTAGCATTCACTTCGCCGGGAAGTTCTTTTAATCCAAGATATACCGAAAACGAACAAATGGGCTTATAACTCTTAAACCATGATAGCTTGAGTCTTCAACCTCCTTAGGTGCCTAGCGAACATCTATTGACACGCTCATACATTCTCTTACTCATTCCAATCATGAAAATATCATTCACTTGGCCTAGAAGTACTTTTCATCGATGATATACCGAAAAGGAACAAATGGGATTACAACTCTTCAACCATGATTGTTTGAGTCTTCAACCTCCTTAGGTGCATGGCGAACATCGATTGACAATCTCATACATTCTCTTGCTCATTCCAATCATGAAATTATCATTCACTTGGCCTAGAAGTTCTTTTAATCCTTGATATACCGAAAAGGAACAAATGGGCTTATAACTCTAAAACCATGATAGCTAGAGTATTCAAACTCCTTAGGTGCATGGCGAACATCTATTGACACTCTCATACATTCTCTTACTCATTCCAATCATGAAATTATCATACATTTGGCCTAGAAGTTCTTTTAATCTAAGATGATCCGAAAACAATCAAATACGCTACAACTCTTAAACCGTGATAGCTTAAGTCTTCAACCACCTTAGGTGCATGGCGAACATCGATTGACAATCTCATACATTCTCTTGCTCATTCCAATCATAAAATTATCATTCACTTGGCCAAGATGTTCTTTTCATCTTTGATATACCGAAAAAGAACAAATGGGCTTATAACTCTTAAACCATGATAGCTTAAGTCTTCAACCTCCTTAGGTGCATGGCGAACATCTATTGACACTCTCATACATTCTCTTACTCATTCCAATCATGAAATTATCATTCACTTCGCCTAGAAGTTCTTTTAATCCAAGATGAACCGAAAATGATCGAATGGGCTACAACTCTTAAACCGTGATAGCTTGAGTCTTCAACCTCCTTAGGTGCATGGCGAACAACTATTGACAATCTCATACATTCTCCTGCTCATTCCAATCATGAAATTATCATGCTCTTGGCCTAGAAGTTCTTTTAATCCTTGATATACCGAAAAGGAACAAATGGGCTTATAACTCTTAAACCATGATAGCTTGCGTCTTCAACCTCCTTAGGTGCATCGCGAACATCTATTGACACTCACATACATTCTATTACTCATTCCAATCAAGAAATTTTCATTCACTTCGCCTAGAAGTTCTTTTATTCCAAGATGAACCGAAAATAATCAAATGGGCTACAACTCTTAAACCGTGATAGCTTGAGTCTTCAACCTCCTTAGGTGCATGGCGAACATCGATTGACAATCTCATACATTCTCTTGCTCATTCCAATCATGAAATTATCATTCACTTGGCCCAGATGTTCTTTTAATACTTGATATACCGAAAAGGAACAAATGGGCTTATAACTCTAAAACCGTGACAGTTAGAGTATTCAATCTCCTTAGGTGCATGGCGAACATCTATTGACACTCTCATACATTCTGTTACTCTTTCCAATCATGAAATTATCATTCAGTTGGCCCAGAAGTTCTTTTAATCCAAGATGAACCGAAAATGATCGATTGGGCTACAACTCTTAAATCGTGATAGCTTGAGTCTTCAACCTCCTTAGGTGCATGGCGAACATCTATTGACACTCTCATCCATTCAATTACTCATTGCAATCATGAAATTAGCATTGACTTCACCTAGAAGTTCTTTTAATCCAATATATACCGAAAAAGAACAAATGGGCTTATAATTCTTAAACCATGATAGCTTGAGCCTTCAACCTCCTTAGGTGCCTAGCGAACATCTATTGACACGCTCATACATTCTCTTGCTCATTCCAATCATGAAATTATCAGTCACTTGGCCTAGATATTCTTTTCATCTTTGATATACCGAAAAGGAACAAATGGGCTTATAAGTCTAAAACCAAGATAGCTAGGGTATTCAAACTCCTTAGGTGCATGGCGAACATCTATTGACACTCTCATACATTCTCTTACTCATTCCAATCAAGAAATTATCATTCACTTCGCCTAGAAGTTCTTTTAATCCAAGATGAACCGAAAATGATCGAAAGGGCTACAACTCTTAAACCGTGATAGCTTGAGTCTTCAACCTCCTTAGGTGCATGGCGAACATCTATTGACAATCTCATACATTCTCCTGCTCATTCCAATCATGAAATTATCATTTTCTTGGCCTAGAAGTTCTTTTAATCCTTGATATACCGAAAAGGAACAAATGGGCTTATAACTCATAAACCATGATAGCTTGAGTCTTCAACCTCCTTAGGTGCATCGCGAACATCTATTGACTATCTCATACATTCTATTACTCATTCCAATCATGAAATTATCATTCACTTCGCCTAGAAGTTCTTTTATTCCAAGATGAACCGAAAATAATCAAATGGGCTACTACTCTTAAACCGTGATAGCTTGAGTCTTCAACCTCCTTAGGTGCATGGCGAACATCTATTGACACGCTCATTCATTCACTTACTCATTGCAATCATGAAATTAGCATTCACTTCGCCTAGAAGTTCTTTTAGTCCATGATATACCAAAAACGAACAAATGGGCTTATAACTCTTCAACCATGATAGCTTGAGTCTTCAACCTCCTTAGGTGCATGGCGAACATCTATTGACACTCTCATACATTCAATTACTCATTGCAATCATGAAATTAGCATTGACTTCGCCTAGAAGTTCTTTTAATCCAATATATACCGAAAAAGAACAAATGGGCTTATAATTCTTAAACCATGATAGCTTGAGTCTTCAACCTCCTTAGGTGCCTAGCGAACATCTATTGACACGCTCATACATTCTCTTGCTCATTCCAATCATGAAATTATCAGTCACTTGGCCTAGATATTCTTTTCATCTTTGATATACCGAAAAGGAACAAATGGGCTTATAAGTCTAAAACCATGATAGCTAGGGTATTCAAACTCCTTAGGTGCATGGCGAACATCTATTGACACTCTCATACATTCTCTTACTCTTTCCAATCATGAAATTATCATTCAGTTGGCCCAGAAGTTCTTTTAATCCAAGATGAACCGAAAATGATCGATTGGGCTACAACTCTTAAACCGTGATAGCTTGAGTCTTCAACCTCCTTAGGTGCATGGCGAACATCTATTGACACTCTCATCCATTCAATTACTCATTGCAATCACGAAATTAGCATTCACTTCGCCTAGAAGTTCTTTTAATCCATGATATACTGAAACTAACAAATGGGTTTATAACTCGTAAACCATGATAGCTTGAGTCTTCAACCTCCTTAGGTGCATGGCGAACATCTATTGACACTCTCATACATTCTCTTACTCTTTCCAATCATGAAATTATCATTCAGTTGGCCCAGAAGTTCTTTTAATCCAAGATGAACCGAAAATGATCGATTGGGCTACAACTCTTAAACCGTGATAGCTTGAGTCTTCAACCTCCTTAGGTGCATGACGAACATCTATTGACACTCTCATCCATTCAATTACTCATTGCAATCATGAAATTATCATTCACTTCGCCATGAAGTTCTTTTAATACAGGATATACTAAAAACGAACAAATGGGCTTATAACTCTTAAACCATGATTGCTTGAGTCTTCAACCTCCTTAGGTGCATGGCGAACATCTATTGACACTCTCATACATTCTCTTACTCATTCCAATCAAGAAATTATCATTCACTTCGCCTAGAAGTTCTTTTAATCCATGATATACCGAAAACGAACAAATGGGCTTATAACTCTTACCCCATGATAGCTTGAGTCCTCACCCTCCTTAGGTGCACGGCGAACATCAATTGACACTCTCATTCTTTCACTTACTCATTGCAATCATGAAATTAGCATTCACTTCGCCTAGAAGTTCTTTTAATCCATGATATTCCAAAAAGGAACAAATGGGCTTATAACTCTAAAACCATGATAGTTAGAGTATTGAATCTCCTTAGGTGCATGGCGAACATCTATTGACACTCTCATACATTCTGTTACTCTTTCCAATCATGAAATTATCATTCAGTTGGCCCAGAAGTTCTTTTAATCCAAGATGAACCGAAAATGATCGATTGGGCTACAACTCTTAAACAGTGATAGCTTGAGTCATCAACCTCCTTAGGTGCATGGCGAACATCTATTGACACTCTCATCCATTCAATTACTCATTGCAATCATGAAATTAGCATTGACTTCGCCTAGAAGTTCTTTTAATCCAATATATACCGAAAAAGAACAAATGGGCTTATAATTCTTAAACCATGATAGCTTGAGTCTTCAACCTCCTTAGGTGCCTAGCGAACATCTATTGACACGCTCATCCATTCTCTTACTCATTCCAATCATGAAAATATCATTCACTTGGCCTAGAAGTACTTTTCATCGATGATATACCGAAAAGGAGCAAGAGGGATTACAACTCTTCAACCATGATTGTTTGAGTCTTCAACCTCCTTAGGTGCCTATCGAACATCTATTGACACGCTCATACATTCTCTTACTCATTCCAATCATGAAAATATCATTCACTTGGCCTAGAAGTACTTTTCATCGATGATATACCGAAAAGGAACAAATGGGCTTACAATTCTTCAACCATGATTACTTGAGTCTTCAACCTCCTTAGGTGCATGGCTAACATGTATTGACGCTCTCATACCTTCTCTTACTATTTGCAATGATGAAATTATCATTCACTTGCCCTAGAAGTTCTTTTAATCCATGATTTACCGAAAAGGAACAAATGGGCTTATAACTCTTAAACCATGATAGCTTGAGTCTTCAACCTCCTTAGGTGCATCGCGAACATCTATTGACACTCTCATACATTCTATTACTCATTCCAATCATGAAATTATCATTCACTTCGCCTAGAAGTTCTTTTATTCCAAGATGAACCGAAAATAATCAAATGGGCTACTACTCTTAAACCGTGATAGCTTGAGTCTTCAACCTCCTTAGGTGCATGGCGAACATCTATTGACACTCTCATCCATTCACTTACTCATTGCAATCATGAAATTAGCATTCACTTCGCCTAGAAGTTCTTTTAATCCATGATATACCGAAAACGAACAAATGGGCTTACAACTCTTAAACCATGATAGCTTGAGTCTTCAACCTCCTTTGGTGCCTATCGAACATCTATTGACACGCTCATACATTCTCTTGCTCATTCCAATCATGAAATTTTCAGTCACTTGGCCTAGATATTCTTTTCATCTTTGATATACCGAAAAGGAACAAATGGGATTACAACTCTTCAACCATGATTGTTTGAGTCTTCAACCTCCTTAGGTGCATGGCTAACATCTATTGACACTCTCATACATTCTCTTACTCATTCCAATCATGAAAATATCATTCACTTGGCCTAGAAGTACTTTTCATCGATGATATACGGAAACGGAACAAATGGGCTTACAATTCTTCAACCATGATTGCTTGAGTCTTCAACCTCCTTAGGTGCATGGCTAACATGTATTGACGCTCTCATACCTTCTCTTACTATTTGCAATGATGAAATTATCATTCACTTGCCCTAGAAGTTCTTTTAATCCATGATTTACCGAAAAGGAACAAATGGGCTTATAACTCTTAAACCATGATAGCTTGAGTCTTCAACCACCTTAGGTGCATGGCGAACATCTATTGACACTCTCATACATTCTCTTACTCATTCCAAACATGAAATTATCATTCACTTGGCCTAGAAGTTCATTTAATACAAGATGAACCGAAAATGATCAAATGGGCTACAACTCTTAAACCGTGATAGCTTGATTCATAAACCTCCTTAGGTGCATGGCGAACATATATTGACACTCTCATCCATTCACTTACTCATTGCAATCATGAAATTAGCATTCACTTCGCCTAGAAGTTCTTTTAATCCATGATATACCAAAAACGAACAAATGGACTTTAAACTCTTAAACCATGATACCTTGAGTCTTCAACCTCCTTAGGTGCCTAGCGAACATCTATTGACACGCTCATACATTCTCTTACTCATTCTAATCATGAAAATATCATTCACTTGGCCTAGAAGTACTTTTCATCGATGATATACCGAAAAGGAACAAATGGGATTACAACTCTTCAACCATGATTGTTTGAGTCTTCAACCTCCTTAGGTGCATGGCTAACATTTATTGACACTCTCATTCATTCTCTTACTCTTTGCAATGATGAAATTATCATTCACTTAGCCTAGAAGTTCTTTTAATCCATGATATACCGAAAAGGAACAAATGGGCTTATAACTCTTAAACCATGATAGCTTGAGTCTTCAACCTCCTTAGGTGCATGGCGAACATCTATTGACACTC
Organism: Styphnolobium japonicum; assembly: GCA_023212625.1. Classification (NCBI taxonomy): domain Eukaryota; kingdom Viridiplantae; phylum Streptophyta; class Magnoliopsida; order Fabales; family Fabaceae; genus Styphnolobium; species Styphnolobium japonicum. The sequence continues at coordinate 100,504 of JALBWW010000079.1, forward strand.
TCATACATTCTCTTACTCATTCCAATCATGAAATAATCATTCATTTGGCCTAGAAGTTCTTTTAATCCAAGATGAACCAAAAACGATCAAATACGCTACAACTCTTAAACCGTGATAGCTAGAGTATTCAAACTCCTTAGGTGCATGGCGAACATCTATTGACACTCTCATACATTCTCTTACTCTTTCCAATCATGAAATTATCATTCACTTGGCCTAGAAGTTCTTTTAATCCAAGATGAACCGAAAATGATCGAATGGGCTACAACTCTTAAACTGTGATAGCTTAAGTCTTCAACCTCCTTAGGTGCATGGCGAACATCTATTGACAATCTCATACATTCTCCTGCTCATTCCAGTCATGAAATTATCATGCACTTGGCCTAGAAGTTGTTTTAATCCTTGATATACCGAAATGGAACAAATGGGCTTATAACTCTTACATCATGATAGCTTGAGTCTTCAACCTCCTTAGGTTCATGGCGAACATCTATTGACACTCTCATACATTCTATTACTCATTCCAATCATGAAATTATCATTCACTTCGCCTAGAAGTACTTTTATTCCAAGACGAACCGAAAATAATCATCAAATGAGCTACAACTCTTAAGCCGTGATAGTTACAGTCTTCAACCGCCTTAGGTGCATGGCGAACATCTATTGACACTCTCATCCATTCACTTACTCATTGCAATCATGAAATTAGCAGTCACTTCGCCTAGAAGTTCTTTTAATCCATGATATACCGAAAACGAACAAATGGGCTTATAACTCTTAAACCATGATAGCTTGAGTCTTCAACCTCCTTAGGTGCATGGCGAACATCTATTGACACTCTCATACATTCTCCTGCTCATTCCAGTCATGAAATTATCATGCACTTGGCCTAGAAGTTCTTTTAATCCTTGATATACCGAAATGGAACGAATGGGCTTATAACTCTTAAACCATGATAGCTTGAGTCTTCAACCTCCTTAGGTGCATGGCGAACATCTATTGACACTCTCATATATTCTCTTACTCATTCCAATCATGAAATTATCATTCACTTCCACTAGAAGTTCTTTTAATCCAAGTTGAACCGAAAACGATCGAATGGGCTACAACTCTTAAACAGTGATAGCTTGAGTCTTCAACCTCCTTAGGTGCATGGCGAGCATCTATTGACAATCTCATACTTCTCCTGCTCATTCCACTCATGAAATTATCATGCACTTGGCCTAGAAGTTCTTTTAATCCTTGATATACCGAAAAGGAACAAATGGGCTTATAACTCTTAAACCATGTGACAAGAGGATGTCGAGACCTATCAAATAAAATAACCGGTTCACAAACTAATTTGTAGTATAGAGAATGAACCGAATCGTCTCTCAAGGATCCAAAAACAAAGATTTAATTAGATCAAGATAATTAGAAAAGGGGGGGTTTTGTTGTTGATTAACAAGATTAATAAAAGTAGGAGATTCAAAGTTGTAAACAAATATAAAGAAACAACCAATCCAAGGAAATTTACCGATCTTGAGTTTAACTCATCATTGATCACAAGGAATTTACTTAATTGCTAACCAAGTTCTTGGCCTTAGATCACATCAAGAAGCCTTAACATGATCCAAGAATTCTTTACTAGATAAGCATCTAGGATTTGATTAACCAAGGTTAGATAAAGTAAGCACCATCCAACATAGATTAACTTAAGATCTAGAATTTAACCAAGCTAAACAATCTATCAAAAAGCTTTAATACATTGTTTAATCTTTATGATCCTCTTTGAATACATGATAATAAAGCTATTACCACATCAACATCTAAATCAAATTAAGCAATTTAATCTAGATAAAAATCAAAAGAGGAAGAAGAGAAACTTGAATAACAATTAAGCAATATGAACAAGTAAACCAAGATCTCCAAATTAAACAACCAGATGGCTAATCCCTTGGATTGATTATGAGAGCCTAGCCTTCCATGGATGGGAAGGAAGAACTCAGAATTTAAAGAACAAAAACGAAATTGCAAAGAGAATGGAGAAGAAGAGAAAGAAAACTCTCACAAATACTTAAACTTTCTTGAAACTTACTTCTAAATTGAATGCCTCTAATACAAAGAGGTTGGGTCTATTTATACTAATCCTAGAAGCCAATTTGTACATGTACATAATCTGAATACAAGCTATAAGAATCTGAAATTTGTCAAAAATGGAAGCTTGATGCATGGTTGGTGGGTTGGTGCATGGTAGGTGGGTTGGTGTATGGTTGGTGGCTTTTAGTCAACAACTCTTATCCGACTTCTGGCTTCAAATTCACCACCTAGACGGTGCATTTTGGCTTGGATGTCTTCATCAAAGTTGTAGCCAGTTGTCTCCTTGAAAATCTCCAATTTGAATCATGTCATTTGGACTTTTAGAACTCCAGAAATGCCAAAAACACTTCACCTACCTCAAGTTAGGTTGGAAGAACGTGTTTCCAAATTCAGACCAACTTGTAGCTTCTGAAGCATGCCTAAAACGACATCTATTGACAAAATGGTCTTCATTGAAGTTGGAGATATGGGTCTTATCTTTCAAGTGACCAAGTTTCAGCCCAAGAGGAGGCCTATAACCCACTATATAGTCCAATATGTGCATACTGCCCAGATGGTTCCGTGACAGCAAACCCACTCTGTATTGCAGGGATATTTTGGACCCTTAGCATTCCGATCCAGCTCTTGAGTTCTTCATGAAACTTGTAGAGCATTGTCTTAGCTTTCCAAAGACACCAAGATCACCTCAATTGGATTACCGAGTCCCAAGTTATGACCTAACCAAGGAAGAAAGGTCAAAATGCATCAAAATCCGAAAATTATTCAATATTTGCATTAAAGCCCAATGAAGCCCAACAACATTAAACTCATCTAAAGTACTAATATTGGGCACAATAAACATCTAATAATGCCTAATACAAAGCTAACATAAGTGTCTCAAATTGATTGATCACCATGATAGCTTGAGTCTTCAACCTCCTTAGGTGCATCGCGAACATCAATTGACACTCTCATACATTCTATTACTCATTGCAATCATGAAATTATCATTCACTTTGCCTAGAAGTTCGTTTATTCCAAGACGAACTGAAAATAATCAAATGGGCTACAACTCTTAAACCGTGATAGCTTGAGTCTTCAACCTCCTTAGGTGCATGGCGAACATCTATTGACACTCTCATCCATTCACTTACACATTGCAATCATGAAATTAGCATTCACTTCGCATAAAATTTCTTTTAATCCAAGATATACTGAAACCGAACAAATGGGCTTATAACTCTTAAAACATGATAGCTTAAGTCTTCAACCTCCTTAGGTGCCTAGCAAACATCAATTGACACGCTCATACATTCTCTTACTCATTCCAATCATGAAAATAACATTCACTTGGCCTAGAAGAACTTTTCATCGATGATATACCGAAAAGGAACAAATGGGCTTACAACTCTTCAACCATGATTGCTTGAGTCTTCAACCTCCTTAGGTGCATGGCTAACATGTATTGACGCTCTCATACCTTCTCTTACTCTTTGCAATCATGAAATTATCATTCACTTGTCCTAGAAGTTCTTTTAATCCCTGATTTACCGAAAAGGAACAAATGGGCTTATAACTCTTAAACCATGATAGCTTGAGTCTTTAGCCTCCTTAGGTGCATGGCGAACATATATTGACACTCTCATTCATTCTCTTACTCATTCCAATCATGAAATTATCATTCACTTGGCCTAGAAGATCTTTTAATCCAAGATGAACCGAAAATGATCAAATGGGCTACAACAATTAAACCGTGATAGCTTGAGTCTTCAACCTCCTTAGGTGCATGGCGAACATCTATTGACACTCTCATCCATTCACTTACTCATTGCAATCATGAAATTAGTATTCACTTCGCCTAGAAGTTCTTTTAATCCATCATATACCGAAAAGGAACAAATGGGCTTATAACTCTTACACCATGATAGCTTGAGTCTTCAACCTCCTTAGGTGCTTGGCGAACAACTATTGACACTCTCATCCATTCACTTACTCATTGCAATCATGAAATTAGCATTCACTTCGCCTAGAAGTTCTTTTAATCCATGATATACCGAAAACGAACAAATGGGCTTATAACTCTTAAACCATGATAGCTTGAGTCTTTAGCCTCCTTAGGTGCATGGCGAACATCTATTGACACTCTCATACATTCTCTTACTCATTCCAATCATGAAAATATCATTCACTTGGCCTAGAAGTACTTTTCATCGATGATATACCGAAAAGGAACAAATGGGCTTATAACTCTAAAACCATGATAGCTAGAGTATGCAACCTCCTTAGGTGCATGGCGAACATCTATTGACACTCTCATCCATTCACTTACTCATTGCAATCATGAAATTAGCATTCACTTCGCCTAGAAGTTCTTTTAATCCATGATATACCGAAAACGAACAAATGGGCTTATAACTCTTAAACCATGATAGCTTGAGTCTTCAACCTCCTTAGGTGCCTAGCGAACATCTATTGACACGCTCATACATTCTCTTACTCATTCCAATCATGAAAATATCATTCTCTTGGCCTAGAAGTACTTTTCATCGATGATATACCAAAAAGGAACAAATGGGATTACAACTCTTCAACCATGATTGTTTGAGTCTTCAACCTCCTTAGGTGCATGGCTAACATCTATTGACACTCTCATACATTCTCTTACTCATTCCAATCATGAAAATATCATTCACTTGGCCTAGAAGTACTTTTCATCGATGATATACCGAAAAGGAACAAATGGGATTACAACTCTTCAACCATGATTGTTTGAGTCTTCAACCTCCTTAGGTGCATGGCTAACATCTATTGACACTCTCATACATTCTCTTACTCTTTCCAATCATGAAATTATCATTCACTTGGCCTAGAAGTACTTTTCATCGATGATATACCGAAAAGGAACAAATAGGCGTACAACTCTTCAACCATGATTGCTTGAGTCTTCAACCTCCTTAGGTGCATGGCTAACATGTGTTGACGCTCTCATACCTTCTCTTACTATTTGCAATGATGAAATTATCATTCACTTGCCCTAGAAGTTCTTTTAATCCATGATTTACCGAAAAGGAACAAATGGGCTTATAACTCTTAAACCATGATAGCTTGAGTCTTCAACCACCTTAGGTGCATGGCGAACATCTATTGACACTCTCATACATTCTCTTACTCATTCCAAACATGAAATTATCATTCACTTGGCCTAGAAGTTTGTTTAATACAAGATGAACCCAAAATGATCAAATGGGCTACAACTCTTAAACCGTGATAGCTTGATTCATAAACCTCCTTAGGTGCATGGCGAACATATATTGACACTCTCATCCATTCACTTACTCATTACAATCATGAAATTAGCATTCACTTCGCCTAGAAGTTCTTTTAATCCATGATTTACCGAAAAGGAACAAATGGGCTTATAACTCTTAAACCATGAAAGCTTGAGTCTTCAACCTCCTTAGGTGCATGGCGAACATCTATTGACAATCTCATACTTCTCCTGCTCATTCCAATCATGAAATTATCTTGCACTTGGCCTAGATGTTCTTTTAATCCTTGATATACCGAAAAGGAACAAATGGGCTTATAACTCTTAAACCATGAAAGCTTGAGTCTTCAACCTCCTTAGGTTCATGGCGAACATCTATTGACACTCTCATACATTCTATTACTCATTCCAATCATGAAATTATCATTCACTTCGCCTAGAAGTTCTTTTATTCCAAGATGAACCGAAAATAATCAAATGGACTACAACTCTTAAACCGTGATAGCTTGAGTCTTCAACCTCCTTAGGTGCATGGCGAACATCTATTGGCACTCTCATCCATTCACTTACTTATTGCAATCATGATATTATCATTCACTTCGCCTAGAAGTTCTTTTAATCCATCATATGGCGAAAACGAACAAATGGGCTTATAACTCTTAAACCATGATAGCTTGAGTCTTCAACCTCCATAGGTGCATGGCGAACATCTATTGACACTCTCATACATTCTCTTACTAATTCCAATCATGAAATTATCATTCACTTCGCCTAGAAGTTCTTTTAATCCAAGTTGAACCGAAAATGATCGAATGGGCTACAACTCTTCAACCGTGATAGCTTGAGTCTTCAACCTCCTTAGGTGCATCGTGAACATCTATTGACACTCTCATATATTCTATCACTCATTCCAATCATGAAATTATCATTCACTTCGCCTAGAAGTTCTTTTATAACAAGATAAACCGAAAATAATCAAATGGGCTACAACTCTTAAACCGTGATAGCTTGAGTCTTCAACCTCCTTAGGTGCATGGCGAACATCTATTGACACTCTCATCCATTCACTTACTCATTGCAATCATGAAATTAGCATTCACTTCGCCTAGAAGTTCTTTTAATCCATGATATACCGAAAACAAACAAATGGGCTTATAACTCTTAAACCATGATAGCTTGAGTCTTCAACCTCCTTAGTTGCCTAGCGAACATCTATTGACACGCTCATACATTCTCTTACTCATTCGAATCATGAAAATATCATTCACTTGGCCTAGTAGTACTTTTCATCGATGATATTCCGAAAAGGAACAAATGGGCTTAAAACTCTTCAACCATGATTGCTTGAGTCTTCAACCTCCTTATGTGCATGGCTAACATGTATTGACGCTCTCATACATTCTCTTACTGATGTGGTAAATCAGAACGCAAGTATACGTTATCGCAAATCAAGTAATATAATAGTAAGAAAGTGTCGAACCCACAGGGATTAATTCTAAATTTAACTATCTATTAAAAATTTACAAAACTCAATCTTATTTAAACAACTTAATAAGCGGAAGTGTTATGAAAGATTAAAAATTAAAGTATACAAGAAGAAGAATTTAATGATCAAATTAACCAAGCCTAGGATTGCAATTATCCCTCACACTTTACTTGATTCTCTTACTTCCATCCAAGATCAATTAATTATCTGAATTGTTAACTAGAAATCCTTAATTTATCTATAAGCCTCTTTCGATGGTCAAATAGAAATATCCTTAATTAATGATAAACTATATGTCTATGTCTATCAAATAATCAAGAATTCATTAAGTTCTGATTTCATTAATGGTTACATATGTTATATAGGTATATATCTATCCTATATAAACTCAAGGCTTTCGCACAAAGATCATATGTTATCTTACTTAGATCTAAAACCAAAATCCCTTTGTCAAGTTGCTTAAGGTTTATCAATTCAATTTAATTATTGGCCAATTAATTAAAAGCATTAAGAACAAGTAAGATAAACAATTCAAGATAATCAGCCTACTCTTGGATATGATAAACGAATCAAATTACGTGTGAGTTCAAATTGCAATCCTAGTATAGAAATTTAGCTACTCATTATATTAAAGGAAACAAAAGAATAAGTGAAAAGCATGATAGAAATGAAAGTGGTTGTTTGGTATTGACAAGAACACAACAGGCTAGAGTTTCGGGATTTACTTTAAACAAATTGGATGATCTAACCTTGAAATCAAAGTATAAATCTCACAATTTATGAAAGCTTCACCCCTAACTCTAGGAAGAACCTTAAATAGACATCAAGATGAAGAAACTTGAATATGATGAAGATTATATTATACAAACTACAAGAGCTTTGGGATTTACTTTAAACAAATTGGAAGATCTAACCTTGAAATCAAAGTATAAATCTCACAATTTATCAAAGTTTCACCCCTAACTCAAACTACAATGAGAGAATTCAGAAATGGGATGCCCTTAAGTGTGGCAAATGCCTTCCTTTTATAGGCAAAGGCTAGAACTATTCAATTACAATTTTGTCAAATCTCTTTGCACATGGGTTGAAATTTCAGCTCCGAAGATTATCAAATTCTTCATTGATCCCGTCATAATTTGGAAATCTTCTCTTCATGAAAGTTGTAGCACATGCAGTCGTGAAGAACATGTCAAAAACTCAGCCAGATCTAACAGTTGGATCTTGAGATATGGCCATTTTACCGAAACTACTCAGATTATATCAAAAATGACAGCCACCAACTTGTTGCTTAATTTTGACCCACTTCCGGTGCTAATCTGGAAATCTTCATTTCTAGGAAAGTCATTGAGAATGAAGTCATGAATGACATATCAAAATTTTAGCTACATCCAACGGTTAGATCTTGAGAAATCACCAAATAACCGAGTATAGGTTTGAGCAGGAATTTTCTGATTTGTCCTGAATTTGGTATAACCCAAAATTCACTGAGTTTAGGTCTTCATTTCTCTTTTGTTTGAGCTATATTGATATCATCATTCAAGTTCATGATATTTTGATTCAACAACTGCTTTGAATAGTCCTTCGGGTGTTCTGCTCAATTTGTAACAACATAACCAATAAATGAGGAATTATGCAATTTTCACTACATATATGCAATAATTTCATAAGAATAGACCAATGAGAGGTGCTAAATTATGCATATAAAATATGTTTATCAAATTCCCCCACACTTGACTTGTTGTTTGTCCTCAAACAAGAAACAACCTAATATTAAACTAAAAGAATAAAAACTGATTATACCTAATCTAATTCACTTTCGTAGGAAAACACGATGGCACTTAGCACGTGCCACAAGCCTTTAAACCCCTAGGTGTCCCTAGTGGACGAGTTATAGTCTCGTGAGGGTTTACCAGGATGATACCCACAAACATGTAATACTTCATTTAATCAATTCAATTAATTTTTTAAATACAAGCATTGTATCAAATTCAAATATGCATAACAAAGTATAGTTGAATCAAAGCAATTGAGAGTAAAATATACATAACATAATCATGCTTTAAATAGAAATAGGCATATTCAAATCGAGTAAAATTCCTCACAAGTGACACTCAAATCACACAAAGTGTTTAGGTTAACTGTTTGCACTCAACTCGGTCAAATTATGAAAGTATTTTACCATATGCTTGCACATACATCAATTCTCCACTACTTAGATCAAATAAATTTCACAAATCAAGAGATCTTTCAAAAAGGTTGTAATGAGGTTATAAGGTGAAGGAAGGGAACAATATGGATAATAACAAGTTAAAAACCAAAGAGAATAAAAAGCATTGTGGAGTAACTCAAGTAGAAATCATACACTTTTACCACAAACCCTAAAATGCACATTCTCTTCACACATTCCTTCCATTCTTTTTTTTTTTTTAACAACCTTTTATTTTCTCTTTTTCTTCTTCTTCTTTTTTTTTTTAATTTAGCTCCCTTTTTTTTTTCTTTTGTTCTTTTTTTTTTTTTACCAAACATTTCGCATCAGCATACCAATTCCCCCACACTTAAATCATTGCAACCAAAAGAACTCCTCCAATTAGGAAAACCAATGCTCTCTTATTCCCTAAGGTGAAGTAAAACATGGTTTTTCACTGAAGGCTTGTAAAGGCTAAGAACAACAAAAAGGACAAGTAGGCTCAAAGAGGGTTAACAATGGGATAAATGTAAGGTAGGCTTATTTGGCCAAAGTAGCTAAGTCAAGAAAATTGCCTCTATCATTTTTGTGTAACATACAGACCAATGTAATCTCAAATTGATTCAGTGCAAGTTCTAGAAAATAAATCCATAATTGACATCACTCATGAAAGATAATAAACCAAGCATAAGTATCAAACTTGGACAAGCCCAAAACTCACAAAGGTATGAAACATTTACTCAATTCAAACATGTCTTCTTCCTAATATCCACAGTCATATATACATGTATATCACGAATTTTGAAAAATAATTCAACTATAAACTGTTTTGCATACTTTTATCATCAACTAAGCTACAATTCAGCACATGCTTGCATCAAAATTAATCGAAAAGATCAAAATGAATCTTTTTTTTGTTTTTTTTTTTTTGATTTTTTTTGTTTTTTTGTTTTTTTTATATATATCTATATACAAGAACAAACTGTTTTTAGACCTACTATGAAATGCAAGTTAAGATGCGTCTCAAGAGTAAAATTACTCCTTACTCTGCCATCATACATCTAATAAGTTAGTATTGATAAAAATTAGCTTGTTAGTTTTTTTTTTTTTTTTTTACAAACTATGTACATGGCATGACAATGTTAACTATCACTCCCCCCAACTAATTTAAGACATTGTCCCCAATGTCAAAATAAAGATAAGTGGAGTGTAGAAGATCTTATCAGAAAACTGCAAATCGAGCCTGAAATAAGAAAATTTACAAAAAAAAAAAAAAAAACTAAAACCATAACAGAGAACAAAAATTCATAAGGACAAAGTCAAATGAAGTTTTTGCTTTTTGCTTTTGCTGCCTTGTTCCCAATTCAGTAATGCCATTGCTGGATCACGTTGTGGGACAAATTTGTGTAGTTGATCGAGCAATTGCTCAGGGGTTGCAGCAGTTACAAGAATTTGACGTGTCACTTGTGAGATGAACCTTTGTTCCATAGCATGATCAAGAAAACAAAACAAACTGTCATAAAAACCATTAACATTTTATATACCTATGGGTTTTTGGTGAAAGTTCAGCTGTAACCAGGATGCAATTTGGAAGATCTCTTCCAAAGTTCCAAAACCACCAGGTAGGGCAATAAAGGCATCAGCATTTGCTATCATAATGTTCATGCGTTGGTGCATGCATGATACCATTACTTCATCCCCTACGCTTTTTCAGTAAGGATTGCCTATGGCTAAAGGACTGGGAATGACACCAAGGACTTTGCCACCTCCTAAATGTGCAGCAGTTGCTACACAACCCATTAACCCAAGACTACCTCCTCCGTAGACTAAATGGATTTCTCTCTCAGCTAGCACTCGACCAAGATGGTTTGCCATATTTACAAAATCTTTATCCTTTCCAGGATTAGATCCACAAAAGACACAAACACTTTTGATTCGACGAACTGAAGTTACTTCCATCTCTCTCTTCTTTTTTTTCTTTTTTTTTTTTTTACTCTCACCTTATCAATGATCTGAAGAGACCAAAGTGCAATATTTAAAGGAATCAAAACACAAATCTAATAATTACATCTATAAAGGAGGGGTAGATTTAGTGTCAGGAAAGTTTGAAAATAAACACAGAAATGACAATAGCTATACAACTAGGATAAAAGACTAATCTATATGTGTCAGGAGAAGTTTGAAAATATACAAAACATTTTTCAAAACAATACGGCTATCTTTTTGAATTTTTTTATTTTTATTTTTATTTTTTTAATTTTTTTTAATTTCTTTTTTTTTAACAGGAAGAAACAAAATAACAATACTTACAGTTGGTGTGATTGTGGCTCACACTTTCCTTTGGTTTTACGTCCAGTAACGGCTTCAATGCTCTCTATGGGCCGATGGTCGACTTCTCTTCCAATTTTCTTAAAAATTGGCAAACAGGGTCTTTTTGAGTCAGATTCCCAAGACTATAACGCTCATGTTCAGCTTGGAATATTGGCCATAAATCAAGAAGTACTCCCTGCACATCTCCACTAGGATGCGTCTCAAGAGTCAATAGAATGTTATCTAAAGACTCCTTACTCATGCCATCCTTAATGAAGTTAATTTTGTCATCTCGATTTATAGACTCCATTCCAAGTGATCTGCATTTTGTGTTACAGGTCCATCTTGCACATTTATAGCAGACTGTAACCTTTTGCTCTTCTTTTCTTTGCATATAGACTTTTACCTAGACCTGGCATATATGAAATAAGAGCGTCAAAAAATTCACCTGTTAATCGGACATTTGCTTCAATTAACCAGCGTATATCAGCAGGGATGCCTTTGTGCATAAGCATCCTTAATCTTTCAAACCTGGCAGAATAAATGTTGGTTAAAGCATTTTGAGGAAGAGAAGGGAATTGCTTGCGTAAGTTAAGAAGCTTGTTATCCATTTGGGAAGAAAGAAGGAAAGAGAAATGAGTAAAATTATATACAGATTTCAGTATTTGTGGGTAACTGAAGGGACCGAACAAAGTTCACGGAGTACCGTTATCCGCCATTTAACCGGTGAAAAGTAATCTGTCAAAGATCATTCATTGTCAGCCAGCGCGATTGAAGATTTTTCACGATCGATGGGTCCTCCCCATTAATGCTTCAATCTCTGACCATTGACCTTAAATGTGGCTTGGGTTTTCTCATCTTTGATTTCAATTGCTCCAAATGGGGACACCTTGACTATTACGAACGGTCCTGACCATCTCGATCTAAGTTTTCCAGAAAATAATTTCAACCTCGAGTTGAAAAGTAAGACTTTTTGGCCTGCCTGGAATTCTCTCTTGACAATCTTCTGATCATGCCACCTTTTTGTTTGCTCCTTGTACAATTTGGCATTTTCATATGACTGAAGACGGAACTCATCCATCTCATTGAGTTGGAGAAAACGTTTCTCACCAGCTTGCTTCATATCAAAATTGAGCTTTTTTATAGCCCAATACGCATTATGTTCCAGCTCCACTGGAAGGTGACATGCTTTGCCAAACACCAATTGATATGGTGACATTCCAATCGGAGTTTTGTATGCTGTTCGGTAAGCCCATAATGCATCATCCAATCTCTTGGACCAATCCTTTCTTGTGGGATTCACAGTTTTCTCTAAGATCCTCTTGATTTCTCTATTAGAAACCTCAACTTGGCCACTAGTCTGAGGATGGTATGCAGTTGCCACCCTATGAGTCACTCCATATTTAGCAAGAAGGGCTCCAAAGTATTTGTTGCAAAAATGACTCCCTTCATCGCTTATTATTGCTCTTGGAGTTCCAAACCTAGTGAATATGTTTCTCTTCAAAAAATTCAACACCACTTTAGAATCATTAGTGGGTAAAGCAGTTGCTTCAACCCATTTAGAAACATAATCAACAGCAACAAGAATATAGAGGTTATTAAAAGATGAGATGAAAGGACCCATGAAATCAATACCCCATACGTCAAAGATCTCCACTTCTAAGATGTTATTGAGGGGCATCTCATGTCTTCTAGAGATATTTCGATCCAAATTGGCACTGTCACATTTTACAACAAAGGAGTAAGCATCCTTAAATAATGATGGCCAATAAAAACCCGGATCGTAACACCTTAGCAATTGTCTTTTCTCCTCCAAAGTGTCCTCCATAATCGATGAATGGCATTGATGCAAGATGTTATCAACTTCTTCACTGGGATACACCTTCTTAAAATTCGATCCGCACATTGCTTAAACAAGAAAGGTTCATCCCAAACATAGTATTTTACATCATGCAAAAATTTCTTTCTTTGTTACCGCTAAGCTCGGAGGTAAAATACCACTTACAAGATAATTAACAAAATCAGCATACCATGGTATATTACCTTGAAGGGTAAAGAGTTGTTCATCAGGAAAACATTCATTAATTTGCACTTTACCTCCTTCATTATTGTCATTGTCCAATCTAGATAAGTGGTCGGCCACTTGATTTTCTGTTCCTTTTCTGTCCTGAATCTCAAGATCAAATTCTTGTAACAAGAGTATCCATCTGATCAACCTCGGCTTAGCATCTTTCTTGGAAATCAAATACTTGATTGCTGAATGATCTGTATAGACAATTACTCTTGTTCCAATTAAATAAGATCGAAATTTATCAAAAGCAAATACCACAGCAAGAAGTTCCTTTTCTGTGGTAGTATAGTTGAGTTGAGCATCATTCAAGGTCTTGCTCGCATAGTAAATGGCATGCATCTTTTTGTTCTTCCTTTGACCAAGAACTGCCCCCACTGCAAAATCACTAACATCACACATGAGTTCAAATGAGATATTCCAATCTGGTGCTACAATGATTGGTGCTGTAATCAACTTTTCTTTCAAAATCCTGTAAGCTTTAAGGCAAGATTCATCAAATTCAAAAGGAATATCTTTCTCAAGTAAATTACACAAAGGTTTAGAGATCTTAGAAAAATCCTTAATGAATCGTCTGTAGAAGCCCGCATGCCCTAAGAAACTGCGAATGCCCTTCACTGAAGTAGGTGGAGGTAATTTTTCAATTGTCTCAATCTTTGCTTTGTCTACTTCAATTCCTTTAGCAGAAACTTTATGGCCAAGGACTATTCCTTCTTGAACCATAAAATGGCACTTCTCCCAATTTAGTACCAGATTAGTCTCTACACATCTTTTTAGCACTAAAGCAAGATTATTAAGGCAAAGGTCAAAAGAATCACCAAATACAGAGAAGTCATCCATAAATACCTCAATTGACTGCTCCACCATATCTGAGAAGATTGACATCATGCATCGTTGAAAAGTTGCAGGTGCATTGCACAATCCAAATGGCATCCTTCGAAATGCAAATGTCCCATAAGGACATGTGAAAGTTGTCTTTTCTTGATCTTCAGGAGCTATGGCAATTTGGTTGTACCCCGAATATCCATCCAGAAAGCAGTAATAGGTTCGACCAGCAAGTCTGTCTAACATTTGATCAATGAAAGGGAGAGGAAAATGGTCTTTCCGTGTTGCTTTGTTCAACTTTCTGTAGTCCATACAGACTCGCCAACCTGTAACAGTTCGAGTGGGGATTAGTTCATTGTTATCATTGGTAATTACAGTCATACCTCCTGTTTAGGTACACATTGTACTTGGTGACCCACGAACTATCGTAGAGATGGGGTAAATGATTCCAAAGATCCAACCATTTAATAATCTCCTTCTTGACTACTTCCTTCATTATCGGATTCAACCTCCTTTGATGTTCAATGGTGGGTTTTGATCCTTCCTCTAGCAGAATCTTATGCATGCAAATAGATGGGCTTATTCCTTTGATATCTGCTATGGTCCATCCCAAGGCTTTCTTATATTCTCGCAATAATCTTAGCAATTTCTCTTCCTGCACACTATTAAGAGAAGATAAGATAATAACTGGTAAGGTAGAAGATTCTCCTAAAAACACATACCTCAAATGATCAGGAAGTTGCTTTAGCTCCAACTCTGGTGGTTCTTCAACTGAGGATTTCATTGTAGTCCCATCTTTCATGGACAACTCTAACTCCTCAAATTGTTTTCCGACATGATTGTAAGATGGTGATGCATTAAGCCATTGCACAAACTCAAAGGATTCCTGCCTATCCTCACAAGGTAGATTAATAATAGCATCTTCTAAAGGATCAGTACTAAAACCATTAGTACTTGATTCGAATTTGCTATCATCAATAACATTAATCATGAGGCATTCATCAGATTCTTGAGGATATTTCATAGCTTTAAAGACATTGAATGTTACCTCTTGATCTTGTACCCTCATAGTCAGCTCACCTTTTGTACATCTATGAGAGTTCTACCAGTAGCTAGGAAAGGTCTCCCAAGAATGATTGGAACCTCTCGATCCTCCTCCATGTCTAATACTACAAAATCAGCAGGAAATATGAATTTATCAACTTTCACTAAAACATCTTCCACCACTCCTTTTGGGTAGGTGAGAGATCTGTCTGCTAATTGTAGAGTTAGATTGGTTTGTTTCACCTCCATCAATCCAAGTTGCTCGTATGTAAAGAGGCATCGATTTATACTAGCTCCTAAATCACATAAAGCTTTACCAAAAAATTTGTTTCCAATAGTACAAGGAATAGTAAAACTCCTGGATCTTTTAGCTTTGGCTAAGCTTTTTCTCGTAATATGGCACCGCACTCTTGATAAGTGCAACAGTTTCAAAATCTCCAAGTCTTCTCTTTTTGGACAAGATTTCCTTCATAAACTTGACATAGCTCGGCATCTGTTCCAAAGCTTCAGCAAAAGGAATATTAATATGAAGTTTCTTGAATACCTCTAGAAACTTGTTGAATTGCTTGTCCATCTTTTGCTTTTGAAATCGTTGTGGGAATGGAGGTGGAGGGGGTTCATTCTTCTCATATTTCTTTAATGGAAAAGGCTCTTCAAAATTTCTCTTTGATTGTTCATGAATCTTCTCATCTTCATTTTCTTTAGGTTTTTGAATGGGCTCATCCAGTTCTTTGCCACTCCTGAGGGTAACAGCCTTACATTGTTCATTATTACCACCCTTAGGATTGGTCTCCGTGTTGCTCGGCAAACTACCTTGAGGGCGATTATTCATAAAACCAGATAATTGCCCTATTTGAACCTCAAGATTCCGGATAGAAGCTCCTTGACTTTGGAGTTGATTCATACATTGTTGAGTACTCTTAGTCAATTGTAAGATGGCTTCTTCCATTACAGATTTCTTCTCTTGTTGTGGAGCTTGTTGTTGGAACCCAGGTGGTCCCATCGGTCTAGCTGATGATGAAGCTTCTTGGTTATTTCTCCAAGAAAAATTTGGGTGATTCCTCCAACCGGGATTGTAGAAATTTGAATTTGGGTTGTGTTGTTGCCGATTGAAGTTACCCACATAATTAGCAGTTTCAGAATTAAAAGAGCATTGATCAACAGAATGGGGTCCAGAGCAATACTCACAGATCATGAAAGGGCTCTGAATAGCATGTATTGACTGTTGATTGGATTGATTCCCAATTGAGTCTAGCTTCTTGGTCAGTGCAGCTACTTGTGCAGATAAAGCAGATAAAGTATCTACTTCATAAATTCCAGCCACTCTCCTTTGTGATGCTCTTTCAGTAGGCCATTCATAGTTATTGGAAGCCATCTCTTCCAATAAATCATAACCTTCATCAACAGTTTTGTTCATCAATGCACCACCAGCAGCAGCATCAATGGTTGACCTCAGAGAGTTAGTCAAGCCATTATAGAAAGTCTGAACTTGAAGCCACTTTTGTACCCCATGATGAGGGCATCTTCTAAGTAGATCCTTGAATCTCTCCCATGCCTCATACAATGATTCTGAATCATATTGCTGAAAAGAGGTAATTTCATTCCTCAACTTTGCACTCTTTGCAGGAGGGAAATACTTAGCTAAGAATTTTTATGCCAACATATCCCAAGTAGTGATAGAGCTATCGGGTAAAGAATTCAACCAACTTTTAGCCTTGTCTCTCAGTGAAAAGGGAAAAATTCTTAACCGAATAGCATCTGCAGAACATCCATTGTGCTTGAAAGTGTCACAGATCTCCAGGAAATTTGCTATATGCGCATTTGGGTCTTCATGAGGCAAACCCCCAAATTGATTATTTTGCAGCATCTGGATCACTCCTAGCTTAATCTCAAAGTTGTTAGCTTGTATTGGAGGTCTGACAATACTTGAATGAACTCCATCAGCAGTAGGAATTATATAATCCCTAAGAGTTCTGGGTTGTTGATTAGCTAACCCAAGTTCTTGATTTCTGTTATCGTCAGCCATTCTTCTTTGTTGCAATAACTCTTGATGACGCTCTTTTCTGTTTCTGCGACAAGTTCGCTCAATCTCAGGATTAAGAGGAATCAACTCCTTGTCTTGAGCACTGCGCATAAAACAGTTCGAAAAATTAAAAAGAAATAAAAGAACAAGTTTAAATTAAGACCAAGTATGCTAATATTAATAGTAGTAAAATAAAGAATTAATCCCCGGCAACGGCGCCAAAAACTTGATGTGGTAAATCAGAACGCAAGTATACGTTATCGCAAATCAAGTAATATAATAGTAAGAAAGTGTCGAACCCACAGGGATTAATTCTAAATTTAACTATCTATTAAAAATTTACAAAACTCAATCTTATTTAAACAACTTAATAAGCGGAAGTGTTATGAAAGATTAAAAATTAAAGTATACAAGAAGAAGAATTTAATGATCAAATTAACCAAGCCTAGGATTGCAATTATCCCTCACACTTTACTTGATTCTCTTACTTCCATCCAAGATCAATTAATTATCTGAATTGTTAACTAGAAATCCTTAATTTATCTATAAGCCTCTTTCGATGGTCAAATAGAAATATCCTTAATTAATGATAAACTATATGTCTATGTCTATCAAATAATCAAGAATTCATTAAGTTCTGATTTCATTAATGGTTACATATGTTATATAGGTATATATCTATCCTATATAAACTCAAGGCTTTCGCACAAAGATCATATGTTATCTTACTTAGATCTAAAACCAAAATCCCTTTGTCAAGTTGCTTAAGGTTTATCAATTCAATTTAATTATTGGCCAATTAATTAAAAGCATTAAGAACAAGTAAGATAAACAATTCAAGATAATCACCTACTCTTGGATATGATAAACGAATCAAATTACGTGTGAGTTCAAATTGCAATCCTAGTATAGAAATTTAGCTACTCATTATATTAAAGGAAACAAAAGAATAAGTGAAAAGCATGATAGAAATGAAAGTGGTTGTTTGGTATTGACAAGAACACAACAGGCTAGAGTTTCGGGATTTACTTTAAACAAATTGGATGATCTAACCTTGAAATCAAAGTATAAATCTCACAATTTATGAAAGCTTCACCCCTAACTCTAGGAAGAACCTTAAATAGACATCAAGATGAAGAAACTTGAATATGATGAAGATTATATTATACAAACTACAAGAGCTTTGGGATTTACTTTAAACAAATTGGAAGATCTAACCTTGAAATCAAAGTATAAATCTCACAATTTATCAAAGTTTCACCCCTAACTCAAACTACAATGAGAGAATTCAGAAATGGGATGCCCTTAAGTGTGGCAAATGCCTTCCTTTTATAGGCAAAGGCTAGAACTATTCAATTACAATTTTGTCAAATCTCTTTGCACATGGGTTGAAATTTCAGCTCCGAAGATTATCAAATTCTTCATTGATCCCGTCATAATTTGGAAATCTTCTCTTCATGAAAGTTGTAGCACATGCAGTCGTGAAGAACATGTCAACAATTCAGCCAGATCTAACAGTTGGATCTTGAGATATGGCCATTTTACCGAAACTACTCAGATTATATCAAAAATGACAGCCACCAACTTGTTGCTTAATTTTGACCCACTTCCGGTGCTAATCTGGAAATCTTCATTTCTAGGAAAGTCATTGAGAATGAAGTCATGAATGACATATCAAAATTTTAGCTACATCCAACGGTTAGATCTTGAGAAATCACCAAATAACCGAGTATAGGTTTGAGCAGGAATTTTCTGATTTGTCCTGAATTTGATATAACCCAAAATTCACTGAGTTTAGGTCTTCATTTCTCTTTTGTTTGAGCTATATTGATATCATCATTCAAGTTCATGATATTTTGATTCAACAACTGCTTTGAATAGTCCTTCGGGTGTTCTGCTCAATTTGTAACAACATAACCAATAAATGAGGAATTATGCAATTTTCACTACATATATGCAATAATTTCATAAGAATAGACCAATGAGAGGTGCTAAATTATGCATATTTTGCAATGATGAAATTATCATTCACTTGCCCTAGAAGTTCTTTTAATCCATGATTTACCGAAAAGGAAGAAATGGGCTTATAACTCTTAAACCATGATAGCTTGGGTCTTCAACCTCCTTAGGTGCATGGCGAACATCTATTGACACTCTCATACATTCTCTTACTCATTCCAGTAATGAAATTATCATTCACTTGGCCTAGAAGTTCTTTTAATCCAAGATGAACCGAAAATGATCAAGTAGGCTACAACTCTTAAACCGTTATAGCTTGAGTCTTCAACCTCCTTAGGTGCATAGCGAACATCTATTGACAATCTCATACATTCTCTTGCTCATTCCAATCATGAAATTATCATTCACTTGGCCTTGAAGTTCTTTTAATCCTCGATATATCGAAAAGGAACAAATGGGCTTATAACTCTAAAACCATGATAGCTAGAGTATTCAAACTCCTTAGGTGCATGGCGAACATCTATCGAAACTCTCATACATTGTCTTACTCATTCGAATCATGAAATTATCATTCACTTGGCCTAGATGTTCTTTTAATCCAAGATGAACCGAAAATGATCAAACAGGCTACAACTCTTAAACCGTGATAGCTTGAGTCTTCAACCTCCTTATGTGCATGGCGAACATCTATTGACACTCTCACATATTCCCTTACTCATTCCAATCATGAAATTATCATTCACTTCGACTACAACTCTTAAACCATGATAGCTTACATATTCAACCTGCGTTGGTGAATGGCGAACATCTACTGACACTCTCACACATTCCCATACTGATTCCAATCTTGAAATGATCATTCACTTGGCGTAGAAGTTCTTTTAATCCAAGATGAACAGAAAATGATCGAATGGGCTACAACTCTTAAACCGTGATAGCTTGAGTCTTCAACCTCCTTATGTGCATGGCGAACATCTATTAACAATCTCATACATTCTCCTGCTCATTCCAATCATGAAATTATCATTCACTTGGCCTAGAAGTTCTTTTAATCCTTGATATACCGAAAAGGAACAGATGGGCTTATAACTCTTAAACCATGATAGCTTGAGTCTTCAACCTCCTTAGGTGCATCGCGAACATCTATCGACACTCTCATACATTCTATCACTCATTCCAATCATGAAATTATCATTCACTTCGCCTAGAAGTTCTTTTATTCCAAGATGAACCGAAAATAATCAAATGGGCTACAACTCTTAAACCGTGACAGCTTGAGTCTTCAACCTCCGTAGGTGCATGGCGAACATCTATTGACACTCTCATCCATTCACTTACTCATTGCAATCATGAAATTAGCATTCACTTCGCCTAGAAGTTCTTTTAATCCATGATATACTGAAAACTTATAAATGGGCTTATAACTCTTAAACCATGATAGCTTGAGTCTTCAACCTCCTTAGGTGCCTAGCGAACATCTATTGACACGCTCACACATTCCCTTACTCATTCCAATCATGAAAATATCATTCACTTGGCCTTGAAGTTCTTTTCAACCATGATATACCAAAAAGGAACAAATGGGCTTATAACTCTTAAACCGTCATAGCTTGAGTCTTCAACCTCCTTAGGTGCATGACGAACATCTATTGACAATCTCAGACATTCTCTTGCTCATTCCAATCATGAAATTATCATTCACTTGGCCTAGAAGTTCTTTTAATCCTTGATATACCGAAAAGGAACAAATGGGCTTATAACTCTTAAACCGTGATAGCTTGAGTCTTCAACCTCCTTAGGCGCATGGCGAACATCTAATGACAATCTCATACATCCTCTTGCTCATTCGAATCATGAAATTATCATTCACTTCGCCTAGTGTAAGGCCTATTAGTTACTATGTTATTTACCAACCATAAGCCTTACGTGGAATATATAAATATAGAAAATTCGGCAGCGTTTCATTTGTTTCTTAAACATTACCACAAACTATAACATAAGTAGCGGATTTCCAACAACCATTTAAAACCAACCAGAGTACATATATTATATATATACACATACACATATATCATCAAGAGATCTCAGATCTCAACCAAAATATTATCATAGTACGCAATATTATACAAGTGTAATCTAAACACTATCCTAACTGAGCACACTAAACATATACGGAACCGAGTTCATCAAAAGTAGTATTCAGTTCCCTGTCATATTTACATCAAAAGAATATAATACAGATCCTATTACAGTTACATCACGGAGCTTAACTCCACCAAAATATGAATCTCAAAATAAATCTACAGAATCCTCCATACTTAACCCGTTGAGGGTCCGGGGTGTTCCTGCGAATATGAGAAAGAGGTGGTGAGAACAACTTCCTAGTGAATATGAATAAACTTGCAGATAAAGTATATATGTAAGTAAAGAGCAAGTATAACACAATTCACAATATGTCAAGTAACACCTACCAACCAATGCAATGGATGAGTGCACATGATGTTCACACTTTTTCTTTCTCCACTTCTCTTGTTGTGCACTAACCCCTTTCGGATAGGCCCTCGCAATATGCATATGTAATGTGTTATGCCAATTCCGTTTCCTTCTAGCTAATAAGCTAGGCACCCCTCTGTTTTGTACACTAACCCTTTCCGGTTAGGCCACCTCGCAATGCAATGCAAATAAGTATGCCATTTCATTTCCATCTAGCTCATCAGCTAGGCACCCCTCTGTCTTGTACACTAACCCTTTCCGGTTAGGCCATCTCACTATGCAATGCAATGTTCTCATATTCATATCATGGTCATTCATAATATCATAATAACGTTACATGTAAACAATTCAAGCATATACAACACATAACCATCATACTCAATTCTATCAAACATTCTTACTAAGCTACATATCTCATTCTTACTTAGCTACACATCTCATTATAGTGCTAAGTCACTTCTATCAAGCATTCTTACTTAGCTACACATCTCATTATAATGCTAAGTCATCCTTAATCCTAAACCTAGCATATGGTATCAAGACCCTAGGCATATGCACCACAATAACACAAACAGAGTCAACCACGGCCAGGGTGTGGTGCTAACCACGGCCACGGTTTAGAAAAACAGAAACCCAACAATTCATAAACAGACACAACCATGGCCAGGGTGTGGTGGTAACCACGCCCGTGGTGGTATTTCCAGAGACAACCACGACCAGGGTGTGGTGGTAACCACGCCCGTGGTGGTATTTCCAGAGACAACCACGGCCAGGGTGTGGTGGTAACCTCGCCCGTGGTGGTATTTCCAGAGCCAACCACGGCCAGCCCGTGGTGAAGGCCACGGCCGTGGTGTGGTATTTAAACATGAAACCATACTTCCAGAGACAACCACGGCCAAACCGTGGTGGAGACCACGCCTGTGGTTGGCCACGAGACACCAAAATTCCATTTCCAGAGAGAACCACGGCCAGGCCGTGGTGGTGACCACGCCCGTGGTTTGGAATCTGGGCAGGAATAGTGCCACGCCCAACTTCAAATCAAAACCCTAATTTCTCTATGGGATCATGTCCTCAAATCCATCAAAATACATTAACCATATCATTCACTTTCACATACCTAAATCCTTTGAAACATATAACAAAAACACATCAACCTTAAGCATAGGTGAAAACCCTAGATTCAAGCTTAATCCTACATCATACACTTTCACTCTAAGAACATCATACAATAACACAAGCAAATCCACACTCACCTTCAAATGCTCTAAACTTGATTCCAAGATGGGATTGGTAGTCAAGGCAACCTTCCCTTCAACTTCCTTCAAAACACTCAATCAAAACAACCAACTTTTAGACATGGGTGTTCTTGATTCTTGGAGATGAAAATGAGCTTATTAAGAAACTAATACCATAGGATTGAAGAAGAGATCATAGTGATCAATAACCATTAAAAGACCTAAGCCAAAAGGTGCATAAAAATACTTACTTTGGACCATTGAACCTTGGAGCTAGCTTGGCTATGGAGACTTAGAGATTTTGGAGAAGATGTGCCTTTGGCTCTCCCTAGGCTGGCCGGCCCTCTTAAACACAAGGGAGGGGGTGTGAATTGTTCATTTTGCCCCTCACTCAAATGAAGAATCACAAATTTGCTACTGAGGATGTAAAAAGACTAAAATACCCTTATGTTTTCTAAGAATTCCCAATAGGTCCTGAAGAAAATTAAATTACCAGTAGGTCCTAACTTAGCCAGAATAAATATAAGAGTTTAGATTTCACATATCTCTTCCATAGGTTCTACCGAGTTCACCGGTATAGCCAGAATCTCGAATTAATCATTCTAACTCAATCTATTACCATTTCTGTAACAGAACATACAACTCATCCAAAGAATTTAACTAAGTCATAATATATGAATTTTTTGGGATGTTACATTCTCCCCCCCTTAAAAGAATTTTGCCCACAAAATTGAGTTAAAGATATACCTGATCAAAATAGGTCGGGATGCAGCTTGCGCAAATCTTCTTCTAATTCCCGCGTAGACTCTTCATGTAACTGCCCATCCCAAAGTACCTTTACCAGGGAAATAGTCTTGTTCCTCAGGGACTTCACACTGCGGTCAATGATCTTAGCTGGCTTAGCCTGAAATGTAAGGTCAGCTCTCAATTGTACCGACTCAACCTCAATGATGTGTGAAAGATCCGGAGCATACTTTCGCAACTGGGATACATGAAACACAGGATGGAGATTGGACAGATGTGGAGGAAGAGCTATATGGTAAGCTACAAGTCCAATACGCTTTAGAATTTGAAACGGACCAATGAAACGAGGATTTAACTTCTTAGCCCGAATGGCTCTACCAATTCTTGTCATGGGTGAGACTCTAAGAAACACATGATCACCCTCTTCAAACTCTCGAGGACGCCTTATTTTCTCCTGTATAACCCTAATCTTTTCAGTAGTTTCTTGAACTAACTCTGGTCCTAACAAGTTCCGCTCACCTACCTCATACCAACACAGAGGTGACCTACATTTTCTACCATAGAGTGCCTCATATGGTGCCATCCCAATGCTGGAATGGAAACTGTTGTTGTAAGCAAACTCTATCAATGGTAAATATCTATCCCAACTACCCTTATCTTCCAAAACACAAGCCCTCAACATATCTTCTAACGTTTGGATAGTCCGCTCGGACTGACCATCAGACTGTGGGTGATAGGCAGTACTAAAACTGAGCTTAGTCCCAAAAGACTGATGTAAGGCATTCCAAAATCTAGAGGTAAATCTGGGATCTCTATCTGACACAATGCTCAATGGAACACCGTGTAATCGGACAATCTCCCCAACAAATAACTCAGCAAGTTTGTCAAGGGAAAAAGAAATCTTAATGGGAAGAAAATGGGCAGACTTAGTCAGTCTATCCACAATGACCCATATAGCATCATAACCCCTCTGTACCCTAGGTAAACTGGTCACAAAGTCCATGGTTATCTTGTCCCACTTCCACTCTGGAATTTCTAAAGGTTGGAGCATTCCGGCTGGTTTCTAGTGTTCGATCTTGACTTTCTGACAAGTCAAACATTTGGCCACATACTCAGCCACATCTCTTTTCATTCCCGGCCACCAAAATCTTTCTTTCAAATCTTGATACATCTTAGTCGTACCAGGATGTATCGAGAACTTACTCTTATGAGCTTCCTCCAGAATTTGTTCTTTAAGGTTTCCCCCTTTTGGAACACAAATCCTTTGTCTAAACCTAATTAATCTGTCATCCTCTAAAGAAAAAGCTATTGAGACCCTACGATCTTGTAGTTCCTTATCCAAACTTTGTTCATGTCTAATCTGATCCTTAAGGTCGCATGAGATTTCTAACAAGGCTAATCTCAGTGTCACACTACTCGTATCCATTTGTATACTAAGGTCTCGAAATTGCTCTACCAGGTCTAACTCATGCACCATCATCTGAGATACGTGGAGAGACTTCCTACTGAGGGCATCAGCCACAACGTTGGCCTTGCCAGGATGATACTTCAGCTCAAATTCATAATCCTTTAAGTATTCCATCCACCTTCTTTGTCTCATGTTCAGTTCCTTCTGATCAAACAGATACTTCAAACTCTTATGATCACTGAACACCTCAAACTTTACACCATACAAATAATGTCTCCAGATCTTAAGTGCAAAAACTATGGCTGCCAGTTTTAGGTCATGGGTCGGATAATTCTTCTCATGAGTTCTAAGTTGTCTAGATGCGTAGGCCACTACCTTCTTATCCTGCATTAACACGCATCCTAAGCCCAATTTAGAGGCATCACAGTACACCTCCAAATCTTTGGATAGGTCTGCAATAACTAAAACTGGAGCTGTGGTCAATCTAAGTTTGAGTTCCTGAAAACTCTTCTCACACTTTTCACTCCATACCATGGCTTGTCCTTTCCGGGTCAGTTCAGTTAAAGGAAGTGCCAACTGAGAAAAACCCCAAATGAACTTCCGGTAACATCTAGCTAATCCTAGAAAACTTCTAATCTCAGTAACAGACTTTGGTCGCTCCCACTGTACTACTGCCTGAACCTTACTAGAGTCCACTGCTACCCCATCCTGGGATATAGTGTGCCCTAGAAACTTCACTTCATTCAGCCAAAATTCGCACTTCTCAGGTTTAGCATACAGTTTCCTCTCTCTGAGTATCTGCAGTACTATTCTAAGATGTTCCTCATGTTCTTCCACAGTTTGCGAATATATGAGAATATCATCTATGAACACTACCACAAACTTATCTAGGTACGGTCTGAAAATTCTATTCATGTAATCCATAAACACCGCTGGGGCATTGGTTAAACCAAATGGCATCACCAAGTACTCATAGTGTTCATATCTAGTTCTAAAAGCAGACTTTGGTACATCATCTGGCTTTATCTTAATTTGATGGTAACCAGAACGAAGATCAATTTTTGAGAATACCGTGGCATCTCTAAGTTGGTCAAGTAAGTCATCTATCCTAGGTAATGGGTACCTATTCTTTATAGTAATCTTATTCAACTGTCGGTAATCCACACACAACCTCATACTCCCATCTTTCTTCTTCACCAACAACACAGGTGCTCCCCATGGAGACACACTGGGTCTAACGAATCCCCTTTCCAATAGTTCCTCTACTTGTTTCTTAAGTTCTCCTAGTTCCAATGGTGACATTCTATAAGGTGCTACAGACATAGGCCCGGCTCCCGGTACTAAGTCTATAACAAACTCTACCTCTCTATCAGGTGGCAAACTAGGGATCTCCTTAGGAAAGACATCCATGAATTCACTCACTATTGGTACTCTAACCAATTCTGACTGGACCTCTAAGTCTAAAGAGAATAGTACCATGTATACTTGACTCCCATCCATCAGGCAATGGTTCAACTCTGACACTTTGGGTAACATGGAGATTTCAGGAATCAGTGTATGGTTTGTAACAGGAGGAATAATGACAATCTTGTTACAACAATCTAACAACACTTGGTTGGTTGCAAGCCAATCCATACCCAAGATAATATCTAACCCTCTCAATGGTAAACAAATCAGGTCGACAACAAAGGTTCGATTTTGGAACACAAACTTACAATTTAAACAAATATGGGTGGTAAGAATCTTATCCTTAGTAGGAGTAGTCACTGACAGTGTATATGGTAAGGAAGTAGTGGTTAGACTCAAGGACTTCACACATGCATTAGAAATGAATGAATGGGTTGCCCCAGAGACAAACAGTACAATTAAGTTCTGACCATTCAGTAAGCACATACCTTGGATCAAATCATCCGCTTGTGCCTCTGCCCCACTGAGGGTATACACTCGCCCCTGGGTAAGTGGTCTAAGGGTAGAAACAGGTGCCTTAGAAAGTTGTGGGCAATTTCGGGAAGTGTGCCCCTTCTGCTGGCACTTGAAGCAGATCACTAATCGCTGTGGGCAGTATTTGGCAATGTGTCCCTTCTGGCCACAAGCAAAACATACATTCGCCCGACAAGCACCTTGATGCGGTTTCCCACACATCCTGCATAATTCCACCTTAGTCTTCTTAGTACCTCGTACGAGCTGAGTAACTTCCACTTTCCTCTTCCCAGTTCCCTGACTACTTTCAGCAACAGGATTCATGCACTCTTCCATGATCAGACACTTCTCAACTAGAGAAGCAAACTCTCTAATCTCAAAACCAGCTACAGCTTTTCTTAACTCAAACTCAAGTCCCCTTTCGAACTGAATGGACTTCCAATTCTCATTTGGTCCATTTTGCAGGTAACTAGAGTATTTAGATAGTTCATCAAACTTAGCTGCATATTGCCCAACTGTGAGATCTCCCTGTCTTAAGTGCATAAACTCTTGTTCCTTCTGGATTCTGACATTAGCAGGGAAGTACTTACGCAAAAATGCCATCTTAAACGTCTCCCAAGTGATGGGATCCTCCCGGAGGAGTAATCCAGGATGAGAAGCCTCCCACCAATGTTCAGCTTCATCCTCTAACTTATAAGCAGCAAAGATAACTTTCTGCTCCTCAGTACACTGCATAGCCTTAAAAATCATCTCAAGGTGTTTCACCCACCTTTCAGCTGCCATTGGGTCATAGTTCCCATGAAAACATGGGGGATCCCTTTTGCAGAACTCCATCAGTCCCAACTGTTGAGGAACGACAAGTCCCGCATTAGGATTGCCATCATGCTGTGGTCCAGGCATACGGTCTATGGCTTGAGCCAAAGGTGCAAGCACAGCCACCAAACCATCACCTTTATTAGTATTTGCAGTGGGTTGGCCTCGGCCTCTGCCTCGGCCTCCACTACGTGTTCGCCCTAGTCTACTCATAACTCTGTATACAGCACAGAAAATATCGGGTTGATCAGTCCCAACTCCCCACATGCAATATATCAGAAGTATATGAAAAGCTATAGGCATACATCCTAAGTGCTCAGTATAACTCTAGACCCATACGTTCCAGTCCTCTAGGAAGAACTGCTCTGATACCAAAAATGTAAGACCTATTAGTTATTATGTTATTTACCAACCATAAGTCTTACGTGGAATATATAAATATAGAAATTTCGGCAACGTTTCCTTTGTATCTCCAACATTACCACAATATATGAACAGAAGCAGCGGATTTCCAACAACCATTTCAAACCAACCAGAGTACATATATTATATATATACACATACACATATATCATCAAGAGATCTCAGATCTCAACCAAAATATTATCAGATTATGCAATATTATACAAGTGTAATCTAAACACTATTCTAACTGAGCACACTAAACATATACGGAACCGAGTACATCAAAAGTAGTATTCAGTTCCCTGTCATATTTACATCAAAAGAATATAATACAGATCCTATTACAGTTACATCACGGAGCTTAACACCACCAAAATATGAATCTCAAAATAAATCTACAGAATCCTCCGTACTTAACCCGTTGAGGGTCCGGGGTGTTCCTGCGAATCTGAGAAAGAGGTGGTGAGAACAACTTCCCAGTGAATATGAATAAACTTGCAGATAAAGTATATATGTAAGTAAAGAGCAAGTATAACACAATTCACAATATGTCAAGTAACACCTACCAACCAATGCAATGGATGAGTGCACATGATGTTCACACTTTTTCTTTCTCCACTTCTCTTGTTGTGCACTAACCCATTTCGGTTAGGCCCTCGCAATATGCATATGTAATGTGTTATGCCAATTCCGTTTCCTTCTAGCTAATAAGCTAGGCACCCCTCTGTTTTGTACACTAACCCTTTCCGGTTAGGCCACCTCGCAATGCAATGCAAATAAGTATGCCATTTCATTTCCATCTAGCTCATCAGCTAGGCACCCCTCTGTCTTGTACACTAACCCTTTCCGGTTAGGCCATCTCACTATGCAATGCAATGTTCTCATATTCATATCATGGTCATTCATAATATCATAATAACATTACATGTAAACAATTCAAGCATATACAACACATAACCATCATACTCAATTCTATCAAACATTCTTACTAAGCTACATATCTCATTCTTACTTAGCTACACATCTCATTATAGTGCTAAGTCACTTCTATCAAGCATTCTTACTTAGCTACACATCTCATTATAATGCTAAGTCATCCTTAATCCTAAACCTAGCATATGGTATCAAGACCCTAGGCATATGCACCACAATAACACAAACAGAGTCAACCACGGCCAGGGTGTGGTGCTAACCACGGCCACGGTTTAGAAAAACAGAAACCCAACAATTCATAAACAGACACAACCATGGCCAGGGTGTGGTGGTAACCACGCCCGTGGTGGTATTTCCAGAGACAACCACGACCAGGGTGTAGTGGTAACCACGCCCGTGGTGGTATTTCCAGAGACAACCACGGCCAGGGTGTGGTGGTAACCACGCCCGTGGTGGTATTTCCAGAGCCAACCACGGCCAGCCCGTGGTGAAGGCCACGGCCGTGGGGGTATTTCCAGAGCCAACCACGGCCAGCCCGTGGTGAAGGCCACGGCCGTGGTGTGATATTTAAACATGAAACCAAACTTCCAGAGACAACCACGGCCAAACCGTGGTGGAGACCACGCCCGTGGTTGGCCAAGAGACACCCAAATTCCATTTCCAGAGAGAACCACGGCCATGCCGTGGTGGTGACCACTCCCGTGGTTTGGAATCTGGGCAGGAATAGTGCCACGCCCAACTTCAAATCAAAACCCTAATTTCTCTATGGGATCATGTCCTCAAATCCATCAAAATACATTAACCATATCATTCACTTTCACATACCTAAATCCTTTAAAACATATAACAAAAACACATCAACCTTAAGCATAGGTGAAAACCCTAGATTCAAGCTTAATCCTACATCATACACTTTCACTCTAAGAACATCATACAATAACACAAGTAAATCCACACTCACCTTCAAATGCTCTAAACTTGATTCCAAGATGGGATTGGTAGTCAAGGCAACCTTCCCTTCAACTTCCTTCAAAACACTCAATCAAAACAACCAACTTTTAGACATGGGTGTTCTTGATTCTTGGAGATGAAAATGAGCTTCTTAAGAAACTAATACCATAGGATTGAAGAAGAGATCATAGTGATCAATAACCATCAAAAGACCTAAGCCAAAAGGTGCATAAAAATACTTACTTTGGACCCTTGAACTCTTGAAGCAAGCTTAGCTATGGAACTTGTCTCAAATTTTGGGGAAGATGACATTGTGTCATCCAAGGGGGCTGGTTCCCAATTTCAAGAGGGAGGGGTGTGAATTGTCCATTTTGCCCCTCACTCAAATGAAGAATCACAAATTTGCCACTGAGGATGTAAAAAGACTAAAATACCCTTATGTTTTCTAAGAATTCCCAATAGGTCCTGAAGAAAATTAAATTACCAGTAGGTCCTAACTTAGCCAGAATAAATATAAGAGTTTAGATTTCACCTATCTCTTCCATAGGTTCTACCGAGTTCACCGGTATAGCCAGAATCTCGAATTAATCATTCTAACTCAATCTATTACCATTTCTGTAACAGAACATACAACTCATCCAAAGAATTTAACTAAGTCATAATATATGAATTTTTTGGGATGTTACACCTAGAAGTTCTTTTAATCCAAGATGAACCGAAAATGATCAAATGGGCTACAACTCTTAAACCATGATAGATTGCATATTCAACCTGCCTAGGTGCATGGCGAACATCTATTGACACTCTCACACTTTCTTTTACTCATTCTAATCATGAAATTATCATTCACTTGGCCTAGAAGTTCTTTTAATCCTTGATAAACCAAAAAGGAACAAATGGGCTTACAACTTTTAAACCATGATAGCTTGAGTCTTCAACCTCCTTAGATGCATGGCGAACATCTATTGACACTCTCACATATTTCCTTACTCATTCCAATCATGAAATTATCATTCACTTCACCTAGAAGTTCTTTTAATCCGAGATGAACCGAAAATGATCAATTAGGCTACAACTCTTATGCCATGATAGCTTGCATATTCAACCTGCCTAGGTGCATGGCGAACATCTATTGACTCTCTCACACATTCCTTTACTCATTCCAATCATGAAATTGGCCTAGAAGTTCTTTTAATCCTTGATAAACCAAAAAGGAACAAATGGGCTTACAACTCTTAAACCATGATAGCTTGAGTCTTCAACCTCCTTAGGTGCATGGCGAACATCTATTGACACTCTCACACATTCCTTTACTCATTCCAATCATGAAATTTTCATTCACTTGGCCTAGAAGTTCTTTTAATCCTTGATAAACCAAAAAGGAACAAATGGGCTTACAACTCTTCAACCATGATAGCTTGAGTCTTCAACCTCCTTAGGTGCATGGTGTTCCGTGAGAATAGATAAAATGAGTGGTGAGGCCTTGTGTGGGAGGGGTTTCACGTGGGACTAAGTTTGGGTGTGGGGACCCACTTGATTTGGGTGATTCCCTGTCTAAGATAGGTGGAGATGAGTTGCTGGGCCAATCTTTGGGGTCAAAGTTAACTATTAAAAAGTCAACTTCTTTGGATAGAGTAGTTAATTCTTTACCAATTAATTTGGTGAAAGGATATCAAGGTCGTGAAAAATATGTTCTAAAACCCCAAGCTCGTGTCCCATTTCGTGACAGTGCTTCGTCGTCTGGTATCACTTGGACCTCCTTATTTGGTTCCGCTTCAATTGATACTGACTTGGATTATTTTGAACCAAAGGTTGAAAATGGCCGTAAGGTTATTGAACCACCAAAGGAGGTTGGTTTAGAGGGTGCAGCCTTATGGAATAATTCGCTTATTGGTCAATTCATTGAGGGAAGAGTTGACTTTAACTTTCTATGCAGCCAAGTGAATCGCCTCTGGGGAAAATGGGAGAGCCCTATTATTTCCCGGGTTGGGAAGAACCTTTTAGTGTTTAGGTTTAGTGATCCCACTGCCATGAGGAATGTTCTCGAAAATGCCCCATGGTCAATTGGTGGCAAACCACTAGCCTTAAGACCTTGGACTCCTAATATGGATGTTCAAAATTTTAGTGAATCCAAGATTCCGATATGGGTTAAGTTTTTCAATGTTCCATTTGAGTTTTGGACTGCCAAAGGTTTAAGCTATGTGGCTAGTTCCATCGAGAAACCTCTTTATTTGGATCAGGTTACCAGAACTAGATGTCGGCTAGATTTTGCTCGGATTTGTGTTGAGGTCGATACTAAAGACGTTCTACCTGAAGAGGTTTACTTGAGGGTTGGAAATGTTGAACATTGTATTATTGTTGATTACCCTTGGAAGCAAAGAAATGCGCTTCTTGTAATCTTTTTGGTCATTCTTCTAATGCCTGTCCTAAGGTTGTTAAGAAGGTTTGGGTGGTTAAGAAGGCCAGAATTGATGCTAAAGATTCTGAGGTGGTCACGTCGAGTGGTAAGGAAGCTTCTCTAGAAGCTTCTAGAACCATTTCGGATTCTTGGGAAGTTGTTCGGGGTAGTGGAAAAGCTTCACCTTCAACCGCTCCTTCTCGGCCTTTGGGGATTAATAAACCTGAAGCCATTCTTGATTCAAATAAGTTTGAAGCTCTTAGACGATCTGAGGATGATTCTATAGATGATACTCTTTTGGATGAGAATATGCCTCCTGACCAGTTACTCATTCCTTTAAAGAATGAGGTTCCTATTGTTGACATGCTGGATCAAAGTCTGTTGGGTTTAGGACCTACGGGATCTCCCTCCCCTCAGGTTGTTTTATGTCAACAATAGTTGCTTGGAATGTCAGAGGATTGAACAGCCCTACCAAGCAGTCCGAAGTTCATAAACTGCTTGGCCAATTCTCTGGCACTATTGTGGGCATTTTGGAAACTAGAGTTAAGGAGAGAAATTTCAACCGCATCGCTTCCTCTATGATGCCGGGGTGGGGTTCTCTTGCGAATTATGGTTCTGACCCTGCGGGGCGTATTTGGGTGTTATGGAACCCTACTGCTGTTTCTGTTTCTCTTATTGGTTCCTCTAGTCAGGTTTTGCACTGTCTTGTCAAAGTTCTTTCTACTTTGGTAGAGTGCCTTATTTCTTTTATTTATGCTTCTAATAGCTCTGAAGAGCAACTCCTGCTTTGGAATGAGTTACGTCAATTCGCTACTTGTAGTAAGTGTAACATCCCCAAATTTCATATGTTCTGACTTAGTTAAATTAATGGGATGGTTTGTATGTTCTGTTATAGAAATGGTAATAGATTGAGTTAGAATGATTAATTTGAGATTCTGGCTATACCGGTGAACTCGGTAGAACCTAAGGAAGAGATAGGTGGAATCTAAACTCTTATATTTACTCTGGCTAAGTTAGGACCTACTGGTAAATTTAATTTTCTTCAGGACCTATTGGGAATTCTTAGAAATCACAAGGGTATTTTAGTCTTTTTACACCTCAGTGGCAATTTGATATTTTTCCACATAAGTGGGGGGCAAAGTTGACAAAGCAACTTCACCCCCTTGTGGTTAAGAGGACTGGCCAGCCTAAGGAGCCAAAGGGCTCATCTTCTCCAAAATCTCTAAGTCTCCATAGCCAAAGCTAGCTCCAAGGTTCAAGGGTCCAAAGTAAGTATTTTTATACACCTTTTGGCTTAGGTTATTTGATGGTTATTGATCACTATGATCTCTTCTTCAATCCTATGGTATTAGTTTATTGAGAAACTCATTTTCATCCCTAAGAATCAAGAACACCCATGTCTAAAAGTTGGTTGTTTTGCTTGAGTGTTTTGAAGGAAGTTGAAGGGAAGGTTGTCTTGACTACCAATCCCATCTTGGAATCAAGCTAGGAGCACTTCAAGGTGAGTGTGGATTTACTTGTGCTATTGTATGATGTTCTTAGAGTGAAAGTGTATGATGTAGGATTAAGCTTGAATCTAGGGTTTTCACCTATGCTTGAGGATGGATGTGTTTTTATTACATGTTTTCAAGGATTAGGGTTTAGGAAAAATGAGTGTTATGGTTGGTATACTTGATGGATTTGAGGACATGAATTCTAAGGGGAAAACTTGGGTTTTAGGGATGTGTTGGGCGTGGCACTATTCCTGCCCAGAAGGCCAACCACGGGCGTGGTCCCCACCACGGCCCGGCCGTGGTCCTCTCTGGATAGGAAATGTTGGTGTCTCGTGCCCAACCACGGCCGTGGTCCCCACCACGGCTGGCCGTGGTTGGCTCTGGAAAGAAAAATGTTGTGTCTTTGAAATCGACCACGGGTGTGGTGGCCACCAGGGGCTGGCCGTGGTCCAGACCACGGGCGTGGTGCCAACCAGGGGCAGGCCGTGGTTGTCTCTGTTTCCAATTTGTTGAGTTTTGTTTTCTGAACCGTGGCCGTGGTTACCACCACGGGCTGACCGTGGTTGACTCTGTTTGTGATATTGTGATGTTTATGCCTAGGGTCTTGATACCATATGCTAGGTTTAGGATGAAGAATGACTTAGCATTAGAATGAGATGTGTAGCTAAGTAAGAATGCTTGATAGAAGTGACTTAGCACTATTGTAACTAAGTAAGAATGCTTGATAGAGTTGAGCATGATGGTCATGTGTGGTATATGCTTGAATTGATTACATGTAATGCTATTATGATGATATTATGAATGAGCATGATATGAGTATGAGAACATTGCATTGCATAGCGAGATGGCCTAACCGGAAGGGGTTAGTGTACAAAACAGAGGGGTGCCTAGGCGATGAGCTAGATGGAAATGAAATAGCATACTTAATTGCATTGCATTGCGAGGTGACCTAACCTAAAGGGTTAGTGTACAAAATGCAGAGGGGTGCCTAGCTTATTAGCTAAAAGGAAACGGAATTGGCATAATACATTCATATGCATATTGCGAGGGCCTAACCGAAAGGGGTTAGTGCACAACAAGAGGAGTGGAGAAAGAAAAAGTGTGAATAAAAGGTGTGAACATCATGTGCATTCATCCATTGCATTGGTTGGTAGGTGTTACTTGACATATTGTGAATGGTGTTATACTTGCTCTCTACTTACATTTATACTTTATCTTCAAGTTATTCATATTCACTGGGAAGTTGTTCTCACCACCTCTTTCTCAGATTCGCAGGAACACCCCGGACCCTCTACGGGTTAAGTACGGAGGATTCTGTTGGTTATTTTGGGATTTATATTTTTGGTGGAGTTAAGCTCCGTGATGTAACTATAATAGGAAGTGTATCACATTCTTTTGATGTACTCGGTTCTGTATATGTTTAGTGTGCTCAGTCAGGATAGTGTTTAGATTACACTTGTATAACGTTACTCTGATAATATTTTGGTTGAGATATGAGATCTCTTGATGATATATGTGTATATATGTGTATGTGTATATATATAATATATGTACTCTGGTTGGTTTGAAATGGTTGTTGGAAATCCGCTGCTTATGTTATATTTTGTGGTAATGTTTAAGAAATAAAGGAAACGCTGCCGAATTTTTCTATATTATATATTCCACGTAAGGCTTATGGTTGGTAAATAACATAGTAACTAATAGGTCTTACAGTAAGCCTTGGGTTTTGCTTGGTGACTTCAATAATATTAGATCTAGTGGTGATAAGTCTGGTGGTTCTACCCTTCCTTATGATGATATGGATGAATTCAATTCTTGCCTGTCCACGGCGGGCTTGGACGATATTCCCTATACTGGCCAGCATTTCATGTGGTGTAACCAAAGGCTTGATGAGGCTCGCATTTATTGTAAACTTGATCGTATCTTGGCCAATGATGCTTGGTTTTTAGGGATTAGGTCTTTCTCGGCTTATTTCCATTCTGCTGGGATTTCTGACCACCCCCCGGATATTTTATTTCTGGGGGAAAAGAAAGCTAATGTTAAAACCCCATTTCGTTTCTTTGACTATTGGGCTGATCATGATAACTTTCTTCCTTCTGTGGCTGCGGCCTGGAATAAAGCGGTCTCGGGTACCCCTATGTTTGTTCTTGCCTTAAAGCTTAAGGAGACAAAAGTCGCGCTTAAGAGATTTAACAAGATTCACTTTAGTTCTCTTTCTTCGAGAGTTTCTATGGCTAGGGATCAGCTGGTTAGCTCTCAAACCCTCTTGAGTCGTGATAAAGATAATAGAGTCTTCCAGCTTGTTGAGCGTAATGGATATGCCCACTTTATGCAGCTTAAGTTACAGGAGGAGCAGTTTTTTCGTCAAAGATCCCATGTGAATTGGGTTAAACATGGTGACCAGAATACTAGTTTTTTCTTTAGGATGATGAAAAGAAACCATGCTCGTGCTAATATCCATTCTCTCATTAATGACCAGCATGAGGTGGTTACCAATCCGGATCATATCCAGGATCTTTTCTTGGACCATTTCCAGAAGTTATTGTGGAGTTCTACGCCTACTGAGATTGATGTTAATTTCTTTGTGTCCCGCCTCATTTCGAATCGTATCGATCAGTCTCAAAGTGATCTGTTGGGTAAAGAGGTTAGTGCGGAGGAGATTTACTAAGGTTATGTTTTCCCTTAAGAATGGTAAGGCCCTTGGTCCTGATGGTTTCTCCGCGGGTTTCTTTAAGAAAGCCTGGGGAATTGTTGGTGATGATGTTGTCAAAGCTATTTCTTCGTTCTTTAGGGATTCTCCATTTTGAAGCAGCTTAATAATACTTCTATTGCACTTATCCCCAAAGTGCTAAATCCTTCCCATGTGTCTGAGTTTCAGCCTATCTCCTGCTGTAACACGATCTATAAGTGTATCTCGAGAATTCTTGCGGATAGGCTCAAGGGTGTTTTATCTGGGCTCATTAGTAAGTCTCAAACTGCTTTTGTTCCTGGTAGGCGTATTGCTGATAATATCTTTCTGTCTCAAGAGCTGTTGCGTGGTTACCATCTTCAGAGAGGTACTCCTAGATGTGCTATCAAGGTTGACCTTATGACGGCTTACGATAATGTGCGGTGGGATTGTGTTATTGCTATCCTTCGGAGTATGGGTTTCCCTGATATATTTGTACGTTGGGTTTTTGAGTGCATTTCTACCCCTTCTTATTCCATTAACATAAATGGCGAGTTGGTTGGGTTTTTTCAAGGAGCAAAAGGTCTGAGACAGGGCGATCCTATCTCTCCATACCTTTTTGTCCTTGTCATGGAGCTCCTTTCTGCTATCCTCCGGACTAGTGCGCACAGGGCTGATTTCCATTACCATTGGAGATGCAAAGAGCTGGGTATTTCGCACCATTGTTTTGCGGATGATATTCTCTTGTTTGCTAAGGCTGATAAGTCTTCTGTGAGTTTTTTGATGGATTCTTTGGAGGCTTTCCATAGTCTATCTGGTTTGAAGCCTAGCCCTAGCAAGAGTAGTATCTTTTTTGGTGGTAGTGTGCCCCAGTATATTGTTGACTCAATTCTTCGTTTCACGGGTTTCCAAAGAGGGGAACTTCCTATCCGTTATCTGGGTGTGCCGCTGTTGAGCACTAAGTTGTCGCACCGTGATTGTAGGCCTTTGAATGAGAAAATAGCTGGTCGTGTACAATCTTGGGCTGCTAAGTTCCTCTCCTATGCTGGTAGGCTACAGTTAATCCAATTTGTCCTCTATGCGATTCAGAATTTCTGGGCGGGTGACAGGAGGTTGTCGAGACCTCGTCAAATAATAAAATTTACCGGTTCGCAAACTAATTTGTAGTATAGAGCATGAACCGAATCGTCTCTCAAGGATCCAAAAAGAACAAAGATTTAATCAGATCAAGATAATTAAAAGGGGGTTTTGTTGTTGATTAACAATATTGATAAAAATACAAGACTTAAAGTTGAAAACAAATCTAAAGAAACAACCAATCCAAGGAAATTTACCGATCTTGAGTTTAATCCATCATTGATCACAAGGAATTCACTTAATTGCTAACCATGTTCTTGGCCTTAGATCACATCAAGACACCTCAACATGATCCAAGAATCCTCTACTAGATAAGCATCTAGGATTTAATTAACCAAGGTTAGATAAAGTAAGCAACATCCAAACATAGATTAACTTAAGATCAAGAATTTAACCAAGCTAAACAATCCATCAAAAAGCTTTAATAAATTGTTTATTCTTTGTGATCCTCTTTGAACACATGATAATAAAGCTATTATCACATAAACATCCAAATCAAATTAAGCAATTCAATCTAGATCAAAATTAAAAGAGGAAGAAGAGAAACTTGAATAACAATTAAGCAATATGAACAAGTAAAACAAGATCTCCAAATTAAACATCAAGATGACTAATCCCTTGGATTGATTATGAGAGCCTAGCCTTCCATGGATGGGAAGGAAGAACTCAGAAAATAAAGAACAAAAATTAACTTCTAAAGAGAAGGGAGAAGAAGAGAAAGAAAACTAACAAATACTCAAACTTACTACAAAATTGAATTCTAACTTACTTTAAAATTGAATTCATTTAATACAAAGAGGTTGGGTCTATTTATACTAATCCTAGAAGCCAATTTGTACATGTACATAATCTGAATACAAGCTATAAGAATATGAAAATTGTCAAAAATGGAAGCTTGATGCATGGTTGGTGGGTTGGTGTATGGTTGGTGGCTTTTAGTCAACAACTCTTATCCGAATTCTGGCTTCAAATTCATCACCTAGACGGTGCATTTTGGCTTGGATGTCTTCATCAAAGTTGTAGCCAGTTGTCTCCTTGAAAATCTCCAATTTGAATCATGTCATTTGGACTTTTAGAACTCCAGAAATGCCAAAAACACTGCACCTACCTCAAGTTAGGTTGGAAGAATGTGTTTCCAAATTCAGACCAACTTGTAGCTTCATTATCATGCCTAAAACGACATCTATTGACAAAATGGTCTTCAGTGAAGTTGGAGATATGGGTCTTATCTTTCAAATGACCAAGGTTCAGCCCAAGAGGAGGTCTATAACCCACTATATAGTCCAATATGTACATACTGCCCAGATGGTTCCGTGACAGCAAACTCACTCTGTATTGCAAGGCTATTTTGGGGCCTTAGAAGTCCGATCCAGCTCTTGAGTTCTTCATGAAACTTGTAGATCCTTTTCTTAGCTTTCCAAAGACACCAAGATCACCTCAATTGGATCACCGAGTCCCAAGTTATGGCCTAACCAAGGAAGAAAGGTCAAAATGCATCAAAATCCGAAAATTATCCAACATTTACATTAAAACCCAATGAAGCCCAACAACATTAAACTCATCTAACATATTAATATTGGGCACAATAAACATCTAATGAAGCCTAATACAAAGCTAATATAAGTGTCTCAAATTGATTGATCAGCGGGTCTGTTTATCCTTCCAAAAAAGTTACTAGGGAAGTGAGCCGTATTCTTAGCAAGTTCCTTTGGCATGGGGGGGTCGATTCGGGTCATCATGCTAAGGTGTCTTGGATTTCTGTCTGCCTTCCTAAAAATGAAGGGGGCCTTGGTCTTAAGGAGTTGAATGCCATGAACATTGCGGCTGTTGCTAAGCATATATGGGTCATTCTTCACCATAAAGAGGACTCCCTTTGGGTTGATTGGGTTTTCAAACACCTGATTCGGGATGCTTCGTTTTGGCAGATTCGTACCCCTGCTAATGCCTCTTGGGTTTGGCGTAAAATTATTATGGTTAGTGATATTATTCTGCCTGTTCGCAGGTATGCGATTAGGAATGGTCAGGACGCTTCTCTCTGGTTTGATCCTTGGTTAGAGATTGGCCCGATTGCTCGTAGATTTGGTGAGAGAATTATCTACGATTATGGTCTTCCTAGAGAGGCTAGGGTTGCAGATATTATTTTGGAGGATCGTTGGAGCCTTCCTCCTTCTGTTTCTATGGAGCTTATGGAGCTGAGGGAAACTATCTCTAGATCTGACCCTCTGCGGAAGATATTTCACACTTGTTCTTTCAATGCTCATATGCTACTGTTGTTTGGTCCTTTATTCGCCGGAAGTGTTGCCTGGATTCTAGCTACACGAGTTGGAGTGTTATTATTCAGGAGCTTTCTATGATATGCAGGAGTCGTGCCCTCCCTTATGTGATTACTAGGATTACACTTGCCTCCGCGGTGTATTTCATTTGGAGAGAGCGTAATGCTCGGATTTTCTCTGATGTCTCGAGCCCTCCTTCTACTATTTGTTCTCTCATTACTCAGATTGTCCAGGATCGACTCTTTGATACCCATAGATTTCCCCTTTCTATTTGTAACCGCTGGTGGCAAAACGAGTGGGGGTTACATTTCTCATCGTTTCGGCCTTAGTTTGGTTCGGGGTTTTCCATGCTTTTTGGTTGTTTGGCCTGTGTGCCGGTTGTTCTTCTAATGTAGTTTTTTTTTGTAGTTTGGGGCTTGCGTGCCTTTGTTTTGGTTAGCCTGCGTGCTGATTTTTCCTGGGGAATGCCCCTCGTAAACTTGTAGTTCTTCTTTTTTAATTATAATTCTTGCTTATAAAAAAAAAAACAAAAGGTACATGGCGAACATCTATTGACAATCACATACATTCTCTTGCTAATTCCAATCATGAAATTATCATTCACTTGGCCTAGAAGTTCTTTTAATCCATGATATACCGAAATGGAACAAATGGGCTTATAACTTTTAAACCATGATAGCTTGAGTGTTCAACCTCCTTAGGTGCATAGCGAACATCTATTGACACTCTCATACATTCTCTTACTCATTGCAATCATGAAATTATCTTTCACTTGGCCTAGAAGTTCTTTTAATCCATGATGTACCGAAAAGGAACAAATGGGCTTATAACTTTTAAACCATGATAGCTTGAGTCTTCAACCTCCTTAGGTGCATGGCGTGTAACATCCCTAAATTTCATATATTATGACTTAGTTAAATTCCATGGATGAGTTGTATGTTCTGTTACAGAAATGGTAATAGATGAGTCAGAATGATTAATTCGAGATTCTGGCTATACCGGTGAACTCGGTAGAACCTATGGAAGAGATAGGTGAAATCTAAACTCTTGTATTTATTCTAGCTAAGTTAGGACCTACTGGTAAATTTAATTTTCTTCAGGACCTATTGGGAATTCTTAGAAAACATAAGGGTATTTTAGTCTATTTACATCCTCAGTGGCAAATTTGTGATTCTTCATTTGAGTGAAGGGCAAAATGGACAATTCACAACCCCTCCCTTGTGTTTAAGAGGGCCGGCCAGCATAGGAGAGCCAAAGGCTCATCTTCTCCAAAATTTGCTAAGTTTCCATAGCTAAGCTTGCTTCAAGAGTTCAAGGGTCCAAAGTAAGTATTTTTATGCACCTTTTGGCTTAGGTCTTTTGATGGTTATTGATCACTATGATCTCTTCTTCAATCCTATGGTATTAGTTTCTTAAGAAGCTCATTTTCATCTCCAAGAATCAAGAACACCCATGTCTAAAAGTTGGTTGTTTTGATTGAGTGTTTTGAAGGAAGTTGAAGGGAAGGTTGCCTTGACTACCAATCCTATCTTGGAATCAAGTTTAGAGCATTTGAAGGTGAGTGTGGATTTACTTGTGTTATTGTATGATGTTCTTAGAGTGAAAGTGTATGATGTAGGGTTAAGCTTGAATCTAGGGTTTTCACCTATGCTTAAGGTTGATGTGTTTTTGTTATATGTTTTAAAGGATTTAGGTAAGTGAAAGTGAATGATGGTTAATGTATTTTGATGGATTTGAGGACATGATCCCATAAAGAAATTAGGGTTTTGATTTGAAGTTGGGCGTGGCACTATTCCTGCCCAGATTCCAAACCACAGGCGTGGTCACCACCACGGCCTGGCCGTGGTTCTCTCTGGAAGTGGAATTTTGGTGTCTCGTGGCCAACCACGGGCGTGGCCTCCACCACGGTCTAGCCGTGGTTGTCTCTGGAAGTTTGGTTTCATGTTTAAATACCACACCACGGCCGTGGCCTTCACCACGGGCTGGCCGTGGTTGGCTCTGGAAATACCACCACGGGCGTGGTTACCACCACACCCTGGCCGTGGTTGACTCTGTTTGTGTTATTGTGGTGCATATGCCTAGGGTCTTGATACCATATGCAAGGTTTAGGATTAAGGATGATTTAGCATTATAATGAGATATGTAGCTAAGTAAGAATGCTTGATCGAAGTGATTTAGCAGTATAATGAGATGTGTAGCTAAGTAAGAATGAGATATGTAGCTTAGTAAGAATGTTTGATAGAATTGAGTATGATGGTTATGTGTTGTATATGCTTGAATTGTTTACATGTAATGTTATTATGATATTATGAATATGAGAACATTGCATTGCATAGTGAGATGGCCTAACCGGAAAGTGTTAGTGTACAAGACAGAGGGGTGCCTAGCTGATGAGCTAGATGGAAATGAAATGGTATACTTATTTGCATTGCATTGCGAGGTGGCCTAACCGGAAATGGTTAGTGTACAAAACAGAGGGGTGCCTAGCTTATTAGCTAGAAGGAAACGGAACTGGCATAACACATTACATATGTATATTGCGAAGGCCTAACCGAAAGGGGTTAGTGCACAACAAGAGGAGTGGAGAAAGAAAAAGTGTGAACATCATGTGCACTCATTCATTGCATTGGTTGGTAGGTGTTACTTGACATATTGTGAATTGTGTTATACTTGCTCTTTACTCACATATATACTTTATCTGCAAGTTTATTCATATTCACTGGGAAGTTGTTCTCACCACCTCTTTCTCGTATTCACAGAACACCCTGACCCTCTACGGGTTAAGTACGGAGGATTCAGAGATTTATTTTGAGATTCATATTTTGGTGGAGTTAAGCTCCGTGATGTAACTATAATAGGAAGTGTATTATATTCTTTGATGTAAATATGACAGGGAACCGAATACTACTATTGATGTACTCGGTTAGTATATGTTTAGTGTGCTCAATCGGGATAGTGTTTAGAATACACTTGTATAATATTGCGTACTGATAATAGTTTGGTTGAGATCTGAGATCTCTTGATGATATATGTGTATGTGTATATATATAATATATGTACTCTGGTTGGTTTGAAATGGTTGTTGGAAATCCGCTGCTTATGATATATTTTGTGGTAATGTTCAAGAAACAAAAGAAACGCTGCAGAATTTTCTATATTTATATATTCCACGTAAGACTTATGGTTGGTAAATAACATAGTAACTAATAGGTCTTACATGGCGAACATCTATTGACACTCTCATACATTCTCTTACTCATTCCAATCATGAAATTATCATTCACTTCGCCTAGAAGTTCTTTTAATCCAAGATGAACCGAAAATAATCGAATGGGCTACAACTCTTATACGATGATAGCTTGAGTCTTCAACCTCCTTAGGTGCATGGCAAACATCTATTGACAATCTCATACATTCTCTTGCACATTCCAATCTTGAAATTATCATTCACTTGGCCTATGATAAACGTATTTTATATGCATAATTTAGCACCTCTCATTGGTCTATTCTTATGAAATTAT
Organism: Styphnolobium japonicum; assembly: GCA_023212625.1. NCBI lineage: Eukaryota > Viridiplantae > Streptophyta > Magnoliopsida > Fabales > Fabaceae > Styphnolobium > Styphnolobium japonicum. The sequence continues at coordinate 144,122 of JALBWW010000079.1, forward strand.
TACATATATGAAGTGAAAATTGCATAATTCCTCATATATTGGTTATGTTGTTACAAATTGAGCAGAACACCCGAAGGACTATTCAAAGCAGTTGTTAAACCAAAATATCATGAACTTGGATGTTGATATAAGTATAGCTCAAACAGAAGAGAAATAAAGACCTAAACTCAGTGAATTTTGGGTTACATCAAATTCAGGACAAATCAGAAAATTCCTGCTCAAACCTATACTCGGTTAATTGGTGATTTCTCAAGATCTAACCGTTGGATGTAGCTGAAATTTTGATATGTCATGCATGACATCATTCTCTATGACTTTCATAGAAATGAGGATTTCCAGATTAGCACCGAAAATGGGTCAAAATTAGACAACAGGTTGGTGGCTGTCATTATTGATATAATCTGAGTAGTTTCGGAAAAATGGTCAGAGCTCAAGATCCAACCGTTAGATCTGGCTGACTTTTTGACATGTTGTTCACAACTGCATGTGCTACAACTTTCATGAAGAGAAGATTTCCAAATTCTGACTGGAGAAATGACGAATTTGGTAATCTTCGGAGCTGAAATTTCAACCCATGTGCAAAGAGATTTGACAAAATTGTAATTGAATAGTTCTAGCCTTTGCCTATAAAAGGAAGGCATTTGCCACACTTAAGGGCATCCCATTTTCTGAATTCTCTCATTGTAGTTTGAGTTAGGGGTGAAACTTTGATAAATTGTGAGATTTATACTTTGATTTCAAGGTTAATTCTTCCAATTTGTCTAAAGTAAATCCTAAAGCTCTTGTAGTTTGTATAATATATTCTTCATCTTATTCAAGTTTCTTCATCTTGATGTCTAGTTAAGGTTCTTCCTAGAGTTAGGGGTGAAGCTTTCATAAATTGTGAGATTTATACTTTGATTTCAAGGTTAGATCTTCCAATTTGTTTAAAGTAAATCCCGAAACTCTAGCCCGTTGTGTTCTTGTTAATACCAACAACCACTTTCATTTCTATCATGCTTTTCACTTGTTCTTTTGTTTCCTTTAATATAATGAGTAGCTAAATTTCTATACTAGGATTGCAATTTGAACTCACACGTAATTTGATTCGTTTATCATATCCAAGAGTAGGTTGATTATCTTGAATTGTTTATCTTACTTGTTCTTAATGCTTTTAATTAATTGGCCATTAATTAAATTGAATTGATAAACCTTAAGCAACTTGACAAAGGGATTTTGGTTTTAGATCTAAGTAAGATAACATATGATCTTTGTGCGAAAGCCTTGAGTTCATATAGGATAGACATATACCTATATGACATATGTAACTATTAATGAAATCGGAACTTAATGAATTCTTGATTATTTGATAGACATAGACATATAGTTTATCATTAATTAAGGATATTTCTATTTGACCATTGAAAGAGGCTTATAGATAAGTTAAGGATTTCTAGTTAACAATTCAGATAATTAATTGATCTTAGATAGAAGTAAGAGAATCAAGTAAAGTGTGAGGAATAATTGCAATCCTAGGCTTGGTTAATTTGATCATTAAATTCTTCTTCTTGTATACTTTAATTTTTAATCTATCATAACACTTCCTCTTATTAAGTTGTTTAAATAAGATTGAGTTTTGTAAACTTTTAATAGATAGTTAAATTTAGAATTAATCCCTGTGGGTTCGACACTTTCTTACTATTATATTACTTGATTTGCGACAACGTATACTTGCATTCTGATTTACCACATCAGCCTAGAAGTTCTTTTAATCCTTGATATACCGAAAAGGAACAAATGGGCTTATAACTTTTAAACCATGATAGCTTGAGTCTTCAACCTCCTTAGGTGCCTAGCAAACATCAATTGACAATCTCATACATTCTCTTGCACATACCAATCATGAAATTATCATTCACTTGGCCTAGAAGTTCTATTAATCGATGATATGCCGAAAAGGAACAAATGGGCTTACAACTCTTAAACCATGATAGCTTGAGTCTTCACCCTCCATAGGTGCATGGCGAACATCTATTGACACTGTCATACATTCTCTTACTCATTACAATCATGAAATTATCATTCACTTGGCCTAGAAGTTCTTTTAATCCAAGATGAACCGAAAATGATCAAATGGGCTACAACTCTTAAACCACGATAGCTTGAGTCTTTAGCATGCTTACGAGCATGGCGAACATCTATTGACACTCTCATACATTCTCTAACTCATTCCAATCATGAAATTATCATTCACTTGACCTAGAAGTTCATTTAATCCTTGATAAACCGAAAAGGAACAAAAGGACTACAACTCTTAAACCATGATAGCTTGGGTCTTCAACCTCCTTAGGTGCATGGCGTACATCTATTGACACTCTCATCCATTCTTTTACTCATTCCAATAATGAAATTATCATTCACTTGGCCTAGAAGTTCTTTTAATCCAAGATGAACCGAAAATGATCAAATGGGCTAAAACTCTTAAACCATGACAGCTTGAGTCTGCAATCTCATTAGATGCATGGCGAACATCTACTGACACTCTCATGCATTCTCTTACTCATTCCATTCTTGAAATTATCATTCACTTGGCCTAGAAGTTCAATTAATCCTTGATAAAGCAAAAAGGAACAAAAGGGCTACAACTCTTAAACCATGATAGCTTGGGTCTTCAACCTCCTTAGGTGCATGGCGTACATCTATTAACACTCTCATCCATTCTTTTACTCATTCCAATAATGAAATTATCATTCACTTGGCCTAGAAGTTCTTTTAATCCAAGATGAACCGAAAATGATCAAATTGGCTAAAACTCTTAAACCATGACAGCTTGAGTCTGCAATCTCATTAGGTGCATGGCGAACATCTATTGACACTCTCATGCATTCTCTTACTCATTCCAATCATGAAATTATCATTCACTTGGCCTAGAAGTTCATTTAAACCTTGATAAACCAAAAAGGAACAAATGGGCTACAACTCTTAAACCACGATAGCTTGAGTCTTCAACCTCCTTAGGTGCATGGCGAACATATATTGACTATCTCATACATTCTCTAACTCATTCCAATCATGAAATTATCATTCACTTGGCCTTGAAGTTCTTTAAATCCAAGATGAACTGAAAAGGATCACATGGGCTACAACTCTTAAACCATGATAGTTTGAGTCTTCAACCTCCTTAGGTGCATGGCGAACATCTATTGACTGTCTCATACATTGTCTAACACTTTCCAATCATGAAAATATCATTCTCGTGGCCTAGAAGTTCTTTTAATCCATGATATACCGAAAAGGAACAAATAGGCTTACAACTCTGAAACCATGAAAGCTTGAGTCTTCAACCTCCTTAGGTGCATGGGCAACATCTATTGAAACTCTCATACATTCTCTTACTCATTCCAATCATGAAAATAACATTCGCTTGGCCTAGAAGTTCTCTTAATCCTTGATAGACTGAAAAGGAACAAATCGGCGTTCAACTCTTAAACCATGATAGCTTGAGTCTTCAACCTCCTTAGGTGCATGCCCAACATCAATTGACACTCTCATACATTCTCTTACTCATTCCAATCATGAAAATAACATTCACTTGGCCTAGATGTTATTTCAATCCAAGATATACCGAAAAGGAACAAATGGGTGTACAACTCTTAAACCATGATAGTTTGTGTCTTCAACCTCCTTAGGTGCATGGCGAACATCTATCGACTCTCATGCATTCTCTGACTCATTCGCATCATGAAAATATCATTCACTTTCCTAGAAGTTCTTTTAATCCAAGATGAACAGAAAAGGATCAAACGACCTACAAGTCTTAACCCAAGATAGCTTGAGTCTTCAACCTCCTTAGGTGCATGGCGATCATCTATTGACACTCTCATGCATTCTCTAACTCATACCAATCATGAAATTATCATTCGCTTAGCCTAGAAGTTTTTTAATCCTTGATAAACCGAAAAGACTCAAATGGGGTACAACTCTTAAACCATGATAGCTTGAGTCTTCCACCTCCCTAGGTGTATGGCGAACATCTTTTGACACTCTCATACATTCTCTAACTCATTCCAATCATGAAAATATCATTCACTTGGCCTAGAAGTTCTTTTAATCCTTGATAAACCAAAAAGGAACAAATGGGCCACACTCTTAAACCATGATAGCTTGAGTCTTCAACCTCCTTAGGTGCATGGCGAACATCTATTGACATTCTCATACATTCTATTCCTCATTTCAATCATGAAATTATCATTCACTTCGCCTAGAAGTTCTCTTAATCCAAGATGACCTGAAACGGATCAAATGGGCTACGACTCTTATACCATGATAGCTTGCATCTTCAACCTCCTTAGGTGCATGGCGAACATCTATTGACACTCTCTTACTCATTCCAATCATGAAAATATCATTCACTTGGCCTAGAAGTTCATTTAATCCATGATAAACCGAAAAGGAAGAAATGGGCTACAACTCTTAAACCATGATAGCTTGAGTGTTTAACCTCCTTAGGTGCATGGCGAACATCTATTGACACTCTCATGCATTCTCTTACTCATTCCAATAATGAAATTATCATTCACTTGGCCTTGAAGTTCATTGAATCCATGATAAACCTAAACGGAACAAATGGGCTACAACTCTTATACCTAGATAGCTTGCATCTTCAACCTCCATAGGTGCATGGTGAACATCTATTGACACTCTCATACATTCCCTTACACATTCCAATAATGAAATTATTATTCTCGTGGCCTAGAAGTTCTTTTAATCCATGAAAACCGAAAAGGAACAAATGGGCTACAAATCTAAAACCATGATAGTTTGTGTCTTCAACCTACATAGGTGCATCGCGTACATCTAACTCAATCGCATCATGAAAATATCATTCACTTGGCCTAGAAGTTCTTTTAATCCAAGATGAATAGAAAAGGATCAAACGGCCTACAACTCTTAAACCATGATAGCTTGAGTCTTCAACCTCCTTAGGTGCATGGCGGACATCTATTGATACTCTCATACATTCTCTTACATATTCCAATCATGAAATTATCAATCACTTGGCCTCGAAGTTCTTTAAATTCATGATGAACCGAAAAGGATCAAATGGGATACAACTCGTAAACCATGATAGCTTGCATCTTCAACCTCCTTAGGTGCATGGCGAACATCTGTTGACACTCTCTTACTCATTCCAATCATGAAAATAACATTCAATTGGCATAGAAGTTCTTTTATTCCAAGATAACCCAAAAAGGATCAAATGGGCCACAACTCTGAAACCATGACAGCTTGAGTCTTGAACCTCCATAGGCGCATGGCGAACATCTATTGACTCTCTCATACATTCTCTAACACATTCCAATCATGAAAATATCATTCTCATGGCCTAGAAGTTCTTTTAATCCATGATAAACCCAAAAGGAACAAATGGGCTACAACTCTTAAACCATGATAGCTTGAGTCTTCAACCTCCTTAGGTTCATGGCGAACATCTATTGACTATCTCATACATTCTCTAACTCATTCCAATCATGAAATTATCATTCACTTGGCCTTGAAGTTCTTTAAATCCAAGATGAACTGAAAAGGATCACATGGGCTACAACTCTTAAACCATGATAGTTTGAGTCTTCAACCTCCTTAGGTGCATGGCGAACATCTATTGACTCTCTCATACATTGTCTAACACTTTCCAATCATGAAAATATCATTCTCGTGGCCTAGAAGTTCTTTTAATCCATGATAAACCCAAAAGGAACAAATGGGCTACAACTCTTAAACCATGACAGCTTGAGTCTTCAACCTCCTTATGTGCATGGCGAACATCTATTGACTCTCTCATACATTGTCTAACACTTTCCAATCATGAAAATATCATTCTCGTGGCCTAGAAGTTCTTTTAATCCATGATATACCGAAAAGGAACAAATAGGCTTACAACTCTGAAACCATGAAAGCTTGAGTCTTCAACCTCCTTAGGTGCATGGGCAACATCTATTGAAACTCTCATACATTCTCTTACTCATTCCAATCATGAAAATAACATTCGCTTGGCCTAGAAGTTCTCTTAATCCTTGATAGACTGAAAAGGAACAAATAGGCTTACAACTCTGAAACCATGAAAGCTTGAGTCTTCAACCTCCTTAGGTGCATGCGCAACATCTATTGAAACTCTCATACATTCTCTTACTCATTCCAATCATGAAAATAACATTCGCTTGGCCTAGAAGTTCTCTTAATCCTTGATAGACTGAAAAGGAACAAATCGGCGTTCAACTCTTAAACCATGATAGCTTGAGTCTTCAACCTCCTTAGGTGCATGCCCAACATCTATTGACACTCTCATACATTCTCTTGCTCATTCCAATCATGAAAATAACATTCACTTGGCCTAGATGTTATTTCAATCCAAGATATACCGAAAAGGAACAAATGGGTGTACAACTCTTAAACCATGATAGTTTGTGTCTTCAACCTCCTTAGGTGCATGGCGAACCTCTATCGACTCTCATGCATTCTCTGACTCATTCACATCATGAAAATATCATTCACTTTCCTAGAAGTTCTTTTAATCCAAGATGAACAGAAAAGGATCAAACGGCCTACAACTCTTAAACCATGATAGCTTGAGTCTTCAACCTCCTTAGGTGCATGGCGAACATCTATTGACTCTCTCATACATTGTCTAACACTTTCCAATCATGAAAATATCATTCTCGTGGCCTAGAAGTTCTTTTAATCCATGATATACCAAAAAGGAACAAATGGGCTTATAACTCTTAAACCATGAAAGCTTGAGTCTTCAACCTCCTTAGGTGCATGGGGAACATCTATTGAAACTCTCATACATTCTCTTACTCATTCCAATCATGAAAATAACATTCGCTTGGCCTAGAAGTTCTCTTAATCCTTGATAGATTGAAATGGAACAAATCGGCGTTCAACTCTTAAACCATGATAGCTTGAGTCTTCAACCTCTTAGGTGCATGCCCAACATCTATTGACACTCTCATACATTCTCTTACTCATTCCAATCATGAAAATAACATTCACTTGGCCTAGATGTTATTTTAATCCAAGATATACCGAAAAGGAACAAATGAGTGTACTGTAACATCCCTAAAATTCATATATTATGACTTAGTTAAATTCTTTGGATGAGTCGTATGTTCTGTTACAAAAATGGTAATAGATTGAGTTAGAATGATTAATTCGAGATTCTGGCTATACCGGTGAACTCGGTAGAACCTATGGAAGAGATAGGTGAAATCTAAACTCTTGTATTTATTCTAGCTAAGTTAGGACCTACTGGTAAATTTAATTTTCTTCAGGACCTATTGGGAATTCTTAGAAATCATAAGGGTATTTTAGTCTTTTTACATCCTCAGTGGCAATTTTGTGATTCTTCCTTTAAGTGAGGGGCAAGATAGACATTTCAACCTCCCCTCCCTCTTGAAATGGGGAACCGGCCCCCTTGGATGACACAATGTCATCTTCCCCAAAATTTTAGAGAAGTTCCATAGCTAAGCTAGCTCCAAGGATCAAGGGTCCAAAGTAAGTATTTTTATGCACCTTTTGGCTTAGGTCTTTTGATGGTTATTGATCACTATGATCTCTTCTTCAATCCTACGGTATTAGTTTCTTGAGAAACTCAATTTCATCTCCAAGAATCAAGAACACCCATGTCTAAAAGTTGGTTGTTTTGATTGAGTGTTTTGAACGAAGTTGAAGGGAAGGTTACCTTGATTACCAATCCCATCTTGGAATCAAATTTAGAGCATTTGAAGGTGAGTGTGGATTTACTTGTGTTATTGTATGATGTTCTTAGAGTGAAGGTGTATGATGTAGGATTAAGCTTGAATCTAGGGTTTTCACCTATGCTTAAGGTTGATGTGTTTTGTTATATGTTTTAAAGGATTTAGGTATGTGAAAGTGAATGATATGGTTAGTGTATTTTGATGGATTGAAGGACATGATCCCATAGAGAAATTAGGGTTTTGATTTGAAGTTGGGCGTGGCACTATTCCTGCCCAGATTCCAAACCACGGGTGTGGTCACCACCACGGCCTGGCCGTGGTTGTCTCTAGAAGTTTGGTTTCATGTTTAAATACCACACCACGGCCATGGCCTTCACCACGGGCCAGCCGTGGTTGGCTCTGGAAATACCACCACGGGCGTGGTTACCACCACACCCTGGCCATGGTTGACTAGGTTTGTGTTATTGTGGTGCATATGCCAAGGGTCTTGATACCATATGCTAGGTTTAGGTTTAAGGATGACTTAGCATTATAATGAGATATGTAGCTAAGTAAGAATGCTTGATAGAAGTGACTTAGCATTATAATGAGATATGTAGCTAAGTAAGAATGCTTAATAGAAGTAACTTAGCACTATAATGAGATGTGTAGCTAAGTAAGAATGTTTGATAAAATAGAGCATGATGGTTATGTGTTGTATATGCTTGAATTGTTTACATGTAATGTTATTATGATATTATGAATGAGCATGATATGAATATGAGAGCATTGCATTACTTATAGAGAGGGCCTAACCGGAAAGGGTTAGTGTACAAGACAAAGGGGTGCCTAGCTCATGAGCTAGATGGAAATGAAATTGCATACTTATTTGCATTGCATTGCGAGGTGGCCTAACTGAAAGGGGTTAGTGTACAAAACAAAGGGGTGCCTAGCTTATTAGCTAGAAGGAAACGGAATTGGCATAACACTTTACATATGCATATTGCGAGGGCCTAACTGAAAGGGGTTAGTGCACAACAAGAGGAGTGGAGAAAGAAAAAGTGTGAATAAAAGGTGTGAACATCATATGCATTCATTCATTGCATTGGTTGGTAGGTGGTACTTGACATATTGTGAATTGTGTTATACTTGCTCTCTACTTACATATATACTTTATCTGCAAGTTATTCATATTCACTGGGAAGTTGTTCTCACCACCTCTTTCTCAGATTCGCAGGAACACCCCGGACCCTCTACGGGTTAAGTACGGAGGATTCTGTTGATTTATTTTGAGATTCATATTTTGATGGAGTTAAGCTACGTGAAGTAACTATAATAGGATCTGTATTATATTCTTTTGATGTAAATATGACAGGGAACTGAATACTACTATTGATGTACTCGGTTCCGTATATGTTTAGTGTGCTCAGTCAGGATAGTATTTAGAATACACTTGTATAATATTGCGTACTCTGATAATATTTTGGTTGAGATCTGAGATCTCTTGATGATATATGTGTATGTGTATATATATAATATATGTACTCTGGTTGGTTTGAAAAGGTTGTTGGAAATCCGCTGCTTATGTTATATTTTGTGGTAATGTTAAAGAAACAAAGGAAACGATGCAGAATTTTCTATACGTATATATTCCACGTAAGACTTATGATTGGTAAATAACATAATAATTAATAGGTCTTACATTTTTGGTATCATAGTAGTTCTTCCTAGAGGACTGTAACATATGGGTCTAGAGTTATACTGAGCACTTAGGATGTATGCCTATAGCTTTTCATATACGTCTGATATATTGCATGTGGGGAGTTGGAACTGATCAACCCGATATTTTCTGTGCTGTATACAGAGTTATGAGTGGACTAGGGCGAACCCGTAGCGGAGGCCGAGGCAGAGGCCGAGGCCAACCCACTGCAAATACTAATGAAGGTGATGGTCTGGTGGCTGTGCTTGCACATTTGGCTCAAGCCATAAACCGTATGCCTGGACCGCAGCATGATGGCAATCCTAATGCGGGACTTGTCGTTCCTCAACAGTTGGGACTGACGGAGTTCTGCAAGAGGGATCCCCCATCTTTCATGCGAACTATGACCCAATGGCTGCTGAAAGGTGGGTGAAACACCTTGAGAAGATTTTTAGGGCCATGCAATGTACTGAGGAGCAGAAAGTTATCTTTGCTGCTTATAAGTTGGAGGATGAAGCTGAACATTGGTGGGAGGCTTCTCATCCTGGATTACTCCTCCGGGAGGATCCCATCACTTGGGAGACGTTTAAGATGGCATTTTTGCGTAAGTACTTCCCTGCTAATGTCAGAATCCAGAAGGAACAAGAGTTTATGCACTTAAGACAGGGAGATCTCACAGCTGGGCAATATGCAGCTAAGTTTGATGAACTATCTAAATACTCTAGTTACCTGCAAAATGGACCAAATGAGAATTGGAAGTCCATTCAGTTCGAAAGGGGACTTGAGTTTGAGTTAAGAAAGGTTGTAGCTGGTTTTGAGATTAGAGAGTTTGCTTCTCTAGTTGAGAAGTGTCTGATCATGGAAGAGTGCATGAATCCTGTTGCTGAAAGTAGTCAGGGAACTGGGAAGAGGAAAGTGGAAGTTACTCAGCTCGTACGAGGTACTAAGAAGACTAAGGTGGAATTATGCAGGACGTGTGGGAAACCGCATCAAGGTGCTTGTCGGGCGAATGTATGTTTTGCTTGTGGCCAGAAGGGACACATTGCCAAATACTGCCCACAGCGAGTAGTGATCTGCTTCAAGTGCCAGCAGAAGGGGCACACTTCCCGAAATTGCCCACAGCTTTCTAAGGCACCTGTTTCTACCCCTAGACCACTTACCCAGGGGCGAGTGTATACCCTCAGTGGGGCAGAGGCACAAGCGGATGATTTGATCCAAGGTATGTGCTTACTGAATGGTCAGAACTTAATTGTACTGTTTGACTCTGGGGCAACCCATTCATTCATTTCTAATGCATGTGTGAAGTCCTTGAGTCTAACCACTACTTCCTTACCATATACACTGTCAGTGACTACTCCTGCTAAGGATAAGATTCTTACCACCCATATTTGTTTAAATTGTACGTTTGTGTTCCAAAATCAAACCTTTGTTGTCGACCTGATTTGTTTACCATTGAGAGGGTTAGATATTATCTTGGGTATGGATTGGCTTGCAACCAACCAAGTGTTGTTAGATTGTTGTAACAAGATTGTCATTATTCCTCCTGTTACAAACCATACACTGATTCCTGAAATTTCCATGTTACCCAAAGTGTCAGAGTTGAACCATTGCCTGATGGATGGGAGTCAAGTATACATGGTACTATTCTCTTTAGACTTAGAGGTCCAGTCAGAATTGGTTGGAGTACCAATAGTGAGTGAATTCATGGATGTCTTTCCTAAGAAGATCCCTAGTTTGCCACCTGATAGAGAGGTAGAGTTTGTTATAGACTTAGTACCGGGAGCCGGGCCTATGTCTGTAGCACCTTATAGAATGTCACCATTGGAACTAGGAGAACTTAAGAAACAAGTAGAGGAACTATTGGAAAGGGGATTCATTAGACCCAGTGTGTCTCCATGGGGAGCACCTGTGTTGTTGGTGAAGAAGAAAGATGGGAGTATGAGGTTGTGTGTGGATTACCGACAGTTGAATAAGATTACTATAAAGAATAGGTACCCGTTACCTAGGATAGATGACTTACTTGACCAACTTAGAGATGTCACGGTATTCTCAAAAATTGATCTTCGTTAAGTTACCATCAAATTAAGATAAAGCCAGATGATGTACCAAAGTCTGCTTTTAGAACTAGATATGAACACTATGAGTACTTGGTGATGCCATTTGGTTTAACCAATGCCCCAGCGGTGTTTATGGATTACATGAATAGAATTTTCAGACCGTACCTAGATAAGTTTGTGGTAGTGTTCATAGATGATATTCTCATATATTCGCAAACTGTGGAAGAACATGAGGAACATCTTAGAATAGTACTGCAGATACTCAGAGAGAGGAAACTGTATGCTAAACCTGAGAAGTGCAGATACCCTAATATTTTCAGTAGTCTCTTGCACTAAATCTGGGCCTAATAGGTTCCACTCATCTACCTCATCCCAACACAGAGGTGACCTACATTTCCTACCATAGTGTGCCTCATATGGTGGCATCCCAATGCTGGAATGGTAACTATTGTTGTATGCAAACTCTACCAATGGTAAATACCTATCCCAACTACCCTTATCTTCGAGGACACAAGCTCTCAACATATCTTCTAACGTCTGGATAGTCCTCTTGGATTGACCATCTGACTGCGGGTGATAAGCAGTACTAACACTAAGCTTAGTCCCAAAAGATTGATGTAAGGCATTACAAAATCTAAAGGTAAATCTGGGATCTCTATTTGACACTATGCTCAACGGCACTCCATGTAATCGGACAATCTGTCCAACAAATAACTCAGTAAGTTTATCTAGGGAATAGGAAATCCTAATGGGAAGAAAATGAGCAGACTTAGTCAGTCTGTCCACAATGACTCATATAGCATCATAACCTTTCTGTACCCTAGGCAAACTGGTCACAAAATCCGTGGTAATTTTGTCCCACTTCCACTCGGGTATCTCTAAAGGTTGGAGCATTCCAGCTGGTTTCTAGTGTTCGATCTTGACCTTCTAACAAGTCAAACACTTGGCCACATACTCGGCCACATCCCTTTTCATACCTGGCCACCAAAATCTTTCTTTCAAATATTGATACATCTTAGTCGCACCAAGATGTATCGAGAACTTACTCTTATGAGCCTCCTCAAGATTCTATTCTTTAAGGATTTCCCCCTTAGAAATACAAATCCTCTGTCTAAACTTGATCAATCCATCATCCTCTAAAGAAAAAGCTATTAAGACCCTGCAATCCTGTAGTTCCTTATCCAAACTTTGTTCATGTCTAATCTGATCCTTAAGGTTGTAAGACCTATTAGTTACTATGTCATTTACCAACCATAAGCCTTACGTGGAATATATATATAGAAAATTCGGCAGCGTTTCATTTGTTTCTTGAACATTACCACAAACTTTAACATAAGCAGCGGATTTCCAACAACCATTTCAAACCAACCAGAGTACATATATTATATATATACACATATACATATATCATCAAGAGATCTCAGATCTCAACCAATACATTATCAGAGTATGCAACGTTATACAAGTGTAATCTAAACACTATCCTGACTGAGCACACTAAACATATACAGAACCGAGTACATCAAAAGTAGTATTCGCTTCTCGTAACATCTACATCGAATAATACACATCCTGTTATAGTTACATCACGGAGCTTAACTCCACCAAAATACAAATCTCAAAAATGAATCAACAGAATCCTCCGTACTTAACCCGTAGAGGGTCCGGGGTGTTCCTGCGAATCTGAGAAAGAGGTGGTGAGAACAACTTCTCAGTGAATATGAATAACTTGCAGATAAAGTATAAATGTAAGTAAAGAGCAAGTATAACACAATTCACAATATGTCAAGTAACACCTACCAACCAATGCAATGGATGAATGCACATGATGTTCACACCTTTTATTCACACTTTTTCTTTCTCCACTCCTCTTGTTGTGCACTAACCCCTTTCGGTTAGGCCCTCGCAATATGCATATGAATGTGTTATGCCAATTCCGTTTCCTTCTAGCTAATAAGCTAGGCACCCTCTGCTTTGTACACTAACCCTTTCCTAAGTTAGGCCACCTCGCAATGCAATGCAAATAAGTATGCTATTTCATTTCCATCTAGCTCATCAGCTAGGCACCCCTCTGTTTTGTACACTAACCCCTTCCGGTTAGGCCATCTCGCTATGCAATGCAATGTTCTCATACTCATATCATGCTCATTCATAATATCATCATAATAACATTACATGTAATCAATTCAAGCAAATACAACACATAACCATCATGCTCAACTCTAGCAAGCATTCTTACTTAGTTGCAATAGTGCTAAGTCACTTCTATCAAGCATTCTTACTTAGCTACACATCTCATTCTAATGCTAAGTCATTCTTCTTCCTAAACCTAGCATATGGTATCAAGACCCTAATCATAAGCATCACAATATCACAAACAGAGTCAACCACGGCCAACCCGTGGTGGTAACCACGGCCACGGTTCAGAAAACAAAACTCAACAAATTGAAAACAGAGACAACCACGGCCTGCCCCTGGTTGGCACCACGCCCGTGGTCTGGACCACGGCCACCACAGTGGCCACCACACCCGTGGTCAGATTTCAGCACACAACATTTTCTTTCCAGAGCCAACCACGGCCAGCCCGTGGTGGGGACCACGGCCGTGGTTGGGCACGAGACACCAACATTTCCTATCCAGAGAGGACCACGGCCGGGCCGTGGTGGGGACCACGCCCGTGGTGGGTCTTCTGGGCAGGAATAGTGCCACGCCCAACTTCAAATCAAAACCCTAAATTCTCTATGGGATCATGTCCTCAAATCCATCAAGTATACCAATCATTCCACTCATTTTCCCTAAACCCTAATCCTTGAAAACATGTAATAAGAACACATCCAACCTCAAGCATAGGTGAAAACCCTAGATTCAAGCTTAATCCTACATCATACACTTTCACTCTAAGAACATCATACAATAGCACAAGTAAATCCACACTCACCTTGAAGTGCTCCTAACTTGATTCCAAGATGGGATTGGTAGTCAAGACAACCTTCCCTTCAACTTCCTTCAAAACATTCAACCAAAACAACCAACTTTTAGACATGGGTGTTCTTGATTCTTGGGGATGAAAATGAGTTTCTCAAGAAACTAATACCATAGGATTGAAGAAGAGATCATAGTGATCAATAACCATCAAAGGACTTAAGCCAAAAGGTGCATAAAAACACTTACTTTGGACCCTTGAACTTGGAGCAAGCTTTGGCTATGGAACTTAGCAATTTGGAGAAGATGACCAAATGGTCTCTCCCCCCCTAGGACCGGTTCACTTAAGCAAGAGGGAAGGGGTGTGAATTGTCCATTTTGCCCCTCACTCAAATGATAAAATACCAAATTGCCACTGAGGTGTAAAAAGACTAAAACATCCTTGTGATTTCTAAGAATTCCCGATAGGTCCTGAAGAAAATAAAATATACCAGTAGGTCCTAACTTAGCCAGAGTAAATATAAGAGTTTAGATTTCACCTATTTCTTCCTTAGGTTCTACCGAGTTCACCGTAAGATAGCCGTAATCTCAAATCAATCATTCTAACTCAATCTATTACCTTTTCTGTAACAGAACATACAACTTATTCAAAGAATTTGGCTAAATCATAACATATGAAATTTAGGGATGTTACATTCTCCCCCCCTTAAAAGAATTTTGCCCACAAAATTAAGTTAAAGACATACCTGATCAAAATAGATTGGGATGCAGCTTGCGCAAATCTTCCTCCAATTCCCACGTAGTCTCTTCAGGTGACTGTCCATCCCAAAGTACCTTCACCAGGGAAATAGTCTTGTTCCTCAGGGACTTCACACTACGGTCAATGATCTTAGCTGGCTTAGCCTGAAATGTAAGGTCAGCTCTCAATTGTACCGACTCAACCTCAATGATGTGTGAAAGATCCGGAACATACTTTCTCAACTGGGATACATGAAACACAGGATGAAGATTGGACAGATGTGGAGGAAGAGCTATATGGTAAGCTACAAGTCCAATACGCTTTAGAATTTGAAACGGACCAATGAAACGAGGATTTAACTTCTTTGCCCGAATGGCCCTACCAATTCCTGTCATGGGTGAGACTCTAAGAAACACATGGTCACCCTCTTCAAACTCTAGAGGACGCCTTCTTTTGTCAGCATAACTCTTTTGTCGACTCTGAGCAATTCTTATTTTCTCCTGTATAACCCTAATCTTTTCGGTAGTTTCTTGAACTAACTCAGGTCCTAATAGGTTCCGCTCACCTACCTCATACCAACACAGAGGTGACCTACATTTTCTACCATAGAGTGCCTCATATGGTGCCATCCCAATGCTGGAATGGAAACTATTGTTGTAAGCAAACTCTACCAACGGTAAGTATCTATCCCAACTACCCTTATCCTCAAGAACACAAGCTCTCAACATATCTTCTAATGTTTGGATAGTCCGCTCGGACTGACCATCAGACTGTGGGTGATAAGCAGTACTGAAATTGAGCTTAGTCCCAAAAGATTGATGTAAGGCATTCCAAAATCTAGAGGTAAATCTGGGATCTCTATCTGACACAATGCTCAATGGCACACCGTGCAATCGAACAATCTCTCCAACGAACAACTCAGCAAGTTTATCTAGGGAATAAGAAATCTTAATGGGAAGAAAATGGGCAGACTTAGTCAGTCTATCCACAATGACCCATATAGCATCATAACCCTTCTGTACCCTAGGCAAACTGGTTACAAAGTCCATGGTAATTTTGTCCCACTTCCACTCTGGAATTTCTAAAGGTTGGAGCATTCCGGCTGGTTTCTGGTGTTCAATCTTGACTTTCTGACAAGTCAAACATTTGGCCACATACTCAGCCACATCTCTTTTCATTCCCGGCCACCAAAATCTTTCTTTCAAATCTTGATACATCTTAGTCGTACCAGGATGTATCGAGAACTTACTTTTATGAGCTTCCTCCAGAATTTGTTCTTTAAGGTTTCCCCCTTTTGGAACACAAATCCTTTGTCTAAACCTAATTAATCCATCATCCTCTAAAGAAAAAGCTATTGAGACCCTACGATCTTGTAGTTCCTTATCCAGGCTTTGTTCATGTCTAATCTGATCCTTAAGGTCACATGAGATTTCTAACAAAGCTAGTCTCAGTGTCACACTACTCATATCCACTTGGATACTAAGGTCTCGAAATTGCTCTACCAAATCCAACTCATGCACCATCATCTGAGATACGTGCAGAGATTTCCCTCTTGAGGGCATCAGCCACAACGTTGGCCTTGCCAGGATGATACTTAAGTTCAAATTCATAATCCTTTAAGTATTCCATCCACCTTCTTTGTCTCATGTTCAGTTCCTTCTGATCAAATAGATACTTCAAGCTCTTATGATCACTGAACACCTCAAACTTTACACCATACAAATAATGTCTCCAGATCTTAAGTGCAAAAACTATGGCTGCAAGTTCTAGGTCATGGGTCGGATAATTCTTCTCATGGGTTCTAAGTTGTCTAGACGCATAAGCCACTACCTTCCTATCCTGCATCAACACACATCCTAAACCCAATTTAGAGGCATCACAGTACACCTCCAAATCTTTGGATAGGTCAGCAATAACTAAAACTGGAGCTGTGGTCAATCTATGTTTGAGTTCCTGAAAACTCTCCTCACACTTTTCACTCCATACCATGGCTTGTCCTTTCCGGGTCAATTCAGTTAAAGGAAGTGCCAACTGAGAAAAACCCCGAATGAACTTCCGGTAATATCCGGCTAACCCTAGGAAACTTCTAATCTCAGTAACCGACTTTGGTCGCTCCCACTGTACAACCGCCTCAACCTTACTAGAGTCCACTGCTACCCCGTCCTGGGATATAGTGTGCCCTAAAAACTTCACTTCATTCAACCAAAATTCGCACTTCTCAGGTTTAGCATACAATTTCCTCTCTCTGAGTATCTCATAGCACTATTCTAAGATGTTCCTCATGTTCTTCCGCTGTTTGCGAATATATGAGAATATCATCTATGAACACTACCACAAACTTATCTAGGTACGGTCTGAAAATTCTATTCATGTAATCCATAAACACCGCTGGAGCATTAGTTAAACCAAATGGCATCACCAAATACTCATAGTGCCCATACCTAGTTCTAAAAGCAGACTTTGGTACATCATCTGGCTTTATCTTAATTTGATGGTAACCAGAACGAAGATCAATTTTAGAGAATACCGTGGCATCTCTGAGTTGGTCAAGTAAGTCATCTATCCTAGGTAACGGGTACTTATTCTTTATAGTAATCTTATTCAACTGCCGGTAATCCACACACAATCTCATACTCCCATCCTTCTTTTTCACCAATAACACAGGTGCTCCCCATGGAGACACACTGGGTCTAATGAATCCTCTTTCCAATAGTTCCTCCACTTGTTTCTTAAGTTCTCCTAGTTCCAATGGTGACATTCTATAAGGTGCTACAGACATAGGTCCGGCTCCCGGTACTAAGTCTATAACAAACTCTACCTCTCTATCAGGTGGTAAACTAGGAATTTCCTTAGGAAAGACATCCATGAATTCACTCACTACTGGCATTCCCACCAAGTCTAACTGAACCTCTAAATCTAAAGAAAATAGTACCATGTATACTTGACTCCCATCCATCAGGCAATGGTTCAACTCTGACACTTTGGGTAACATGGCAATTTCAGGAATCAGTGTATGGTTTGTAACAGGAGGAATGATGACAATCTTGTTACAACAATCTAACAACACTTGGTTGGTTGCAAGCCAATCCATACCCAAGATAATATCTAACCCTCTCAATGGTAAACAGATCAAATCAACAACAAAGGTTCGATTCTGGAACACAAATTTACAGTTTAAACAAATGTGGGTGGTAAGAATCTTATCCTTAGCAGGAGTAGTCACTGACAGTGTATAAGGTAAGGAAGTAGTGGTTAGACTCAAGGATTTCACACATGCATTAGAAATGAATGAATGGGTTGCCCCAGAGTCAAACAGTACAATTAAGTCCTGACCATTCAGTAAGCACATACCTTGGATCAAATCCTCCGCCTGTGCCTCTGCCCCACTGAGGGTATACACTCTCCCCTGAGTAAGCGGTCTAGGGGTAGAAACAGGTGCCTTAGAAACCTGTGGGCAATTTCGGGAAGTGTGCCCCTTCTGTTGGCACTTGAAGCATATCACTATTCGTTGTGGGCAGTATTTTGCAATGTGTCCCTTCTGACCACAAGCAAAACATACATTCGCCCGACAAGCACCTTGGTGCGGTTTCCCACACGTCTTGCACAATTCCACCTTAGCCCTCTTAGTACCTCGTGCAGGCTGAGTAACTTCCACTTTCCTCTTCCCAGTTCCCTGACTACTTTCAGTAACTGGATTCATGCACTCTTCCATAATCAGGCACTTCTCAACTAGAGAAGCAAACTCTCTAATCTCAAAGCCAGCTACAGCCTTTCTTAACTCAAACTCAAGTCCCCTTTCAAACTGAATGGACTTCCAAATCTCATTCGGTCCATTTTGAAGGTAACTAGAGTATTTAGATAACTCATCAAACTTAGCTGCATATTGACCAACTGTGAGATCTCCTTGTGTTAAATGCATAAACTCTTGTTCCTTTTGAATCCTAACATTTGCAGGGAAATACTTCCGCAGAAATGCCGTCTTAAATGTTTCCCAAGTGATGGGATCCTCACGTAGGAGTAAACCAGGATGAGAAGCTTCCCACCAATGTTCAGCTTCATCCTCCAACTTATAAGCAAAGAAAGATGACTTTACTGCTTCATCGATACACTCGCATGGCCCTCAAGATCTTCTCAAGGTGTTTCACCCACCTCTCGCCGCCATTGGGTCATAATTCCCATGAAAAGATGGGGATCCCTTTTGCGTAACTCCGTCGCCCCAACTGTTGAGGAACGACAAGTCCCGCATTAGGATTGCCATCATGTCGTGGTCCAGGCATACGGTCTATGGCTTGAGCCAAATGTGCAAGCACAACCACGCACCATCACCTTCATTCGCATTTGCGGTGGGTTGGCTTGGCCTTGCCTCGGCCTCCACTACGTGTTCGCCTAGTCCACTCATAACTCGTATACAAAGACAAAATATCGGGTTGATCGTCCCAACTCCCCACATGCAATATATCAAGTATATGAAAAGCTATAGGCATACATCCTAAGTGCTCAAGATAACTCTAGACCCATATATTACAAATCCTCTAGGAAGAACTGCTCTGATACCAAAAATGTAAGACCTATTAGTTACTATGTCATTTACCAACCATAAGCCTTACGTGGAATATATATATAGAAAATTCGGCAGCGTTTCATTTGTTTCTTGAACATTACCACAAACTTTAACATAAGCAGCGGATTTCCAACAACCATTTCAAACCAACCAGAGTACATATATTATATATATACACATATACATATATCATCAAGAGATCTCAGATCTCAACCAATACATTATCAGAGTATGCAACGTTATACAAGTGTAATCTAAACACTATCCTGACTGAGCACACTAAACATATACAGAACCGAGTACATCAAAAGTAGTATTCAGTTCCCTGTAACATCTACATCAGAATAATACACATCCTGTTATAGTTACATCACGGAGCTTAACTCCACCAAAATACAAATCTCAAAAATGAATCAACAGAATCCTCCGTACTTAACCCGTAGAGGGTCCGGGGTGTTCCTGCGAATCTGAGAAAGAGGTGGTGAGAACAACTTCTCAGTGAATATGAATAACTTGCAGATAAAGTATAAATGTAAGTAAAGAGCAAGTATAACACAATTCACAATATGTCAAGTAACACCTACCAACCAATGCAATGGATGAATGCACATGATGTTCACACCTTTTATTCACACTTTTTCTTTCTCCACTCCTCTTGTTGTGCACTAACCCCTTTCGGTTAGGCCCTCGCAATATGCATATGAATGTGTTATGCCAATTCCGTTTCCTTCTAGCTAATAAGCTAGGCACCCCTCTGTTTTGTACACTAACCCTTTCCGGTTAGGCCACCTCGCAATGCAATGCAAATAAGTATGCTATTTCATTTCCATCTAGCTCATCAGCTAGGCACCCCTCTGTTTTGTACACTAACCCCTTCCGGTTAGGCCATCTCGCTATGCAATGCAATGTTCTCATACTCATATCATGCTCATTCATAATATCATCATAATAACATTACATGTAATCAATTCAAGCAAATACAACACATAACCATCATGCTCAACTCTAGCAAGCATTCTTACTTAGTTGCAATAGTGCTAAGTCACTTCTATCAAGCATTCTTACTTAGCTACACATCTCATTCTAATGCTAAGTCATTCTTCTTCCTAAACCTAGCATATGGTATCAAGACCCTAATCATAAGCATCACAATATCACAAACAGAGTCAACCACGGCCAACCCGTGGTGGTAACCACGCCACGGTTCGTAAAACAAAACTCAACAAATTGAAAACGAGAGACAACCACTACCGCCGGTTGGCACCACGCCCGTGGTCCGACCACGGCCACCGTGGCCACCACACCCGTGGTCGATTTCAGACACAACATTTTCTTTCCAGAGCCATCCTCGGCCAGGCCGTGGTGGGGTCCACGGCCGTTTTTTGGCACGAGACACCAACTTTTCCTATCCGAGAGAGGACCACGGCCGGCCGTGGTGGGGACCACGCCCGTGGTGGGTCTTCTGGGCAGGAATAGTGCCACGCCCAACTTCAAATCAAAACCCTAAATTCTCTATGGGATCATGTCCTCAAATCCATCAAGTATACCAATCATTCCACTCATTTTCCCTAAACCCTAATCCTTGAAAACATGTAATAAGAACACATCCAACCTCAAGCATAGGTGAAAACCCTAGATTCAAGCTTAATCCTACATCATACACTTTCACTCTAAGAACATCATACAATAGCACAAGTAAATCCACACTCACCTTGAAGTGCTCCTAACTTGATTCCAAGATGGGATTGGTAGTTAAGACAACCTTCCCTTCAACTTCCTTCAAAACATTCAACCAAAACAACCAACTTTTAGACATGGGTGTTCTTGATTCTTGGGGATGAAAATGAGTTTCTCAAGAAACTAATACCATAGGATTGAAGAAGAGATCATAGTGATCAATAACCATCAAAGGACTTAAGCCAAAAGGTGCATAAAAACACTTACTTTGGACCCTTGAACTTGGAGCAAGCTTTGGCTATGGAACTTAGCAATTTGGAGAAGATGACCAAATGGTCTCTCCCCCCCTAGGACCGGTTCACTTAAGCAAGAGGGAAGGGGTGTGAATTGTCCATTTTGCCCCTCACTCAAATGATAAAATACCAAATTGCCACTGAGGTGTAAAAAGACTAAAACATCCTTGTGATTTCTAAGAATTCCCGATAGGTCCTGAAGAAAATAAAATATACCAGTAGGTCCTAACTTAGCCAGAGTAAATATAAGAGTTTAGATTTCACCTATTTCTTCCTTAGGTTCTACCGAGTTCACCGGTATAGCCAGAATCTCAAATCAATCATTCTAACTCAATCTATTACCTTTTCTGTAACAGAACATACAACTTATTCAAAGAATTTGGCTAAATCATAACATATGAAATTTAGGGATGTTACAAAGGTCGCATGAGATTTCCAACAAAGCCAATCTCAGCGTCACACTACTCATATTCACTTGTACACAAAGGTCACGAAATTGCTCTACTAGGTCTAACTCATGCACCATCATCTGAGATACGTGTAGAGATTTCCTACTAAGGGCATTAGCCACAACGTTGGCCTAGCCTGGATGATACTTAAGTTCAAAGTCATAATCCTTTAAGTATTCCATCCACCTACTTTGTCTCATGTTCAGCTCTTTCTGATCAACAAGATACTTCAAACTCTTATGATCACTGTACACCTCAAACTTTACACCATACAAGTAATGTCTCCAGATCTTAAATGCAAAAACTATGGCTGCTAGCTCTAGAACATGGGTCGAGTAATTCTCCTCATGAGGTCTAAGCTGTCTAGAGGCGTAAGCCAGTACCTTTTTATCCTGCATTAATACACATCCTAAGCCCATTTTAGAGCATCACAATACACCACTAAAGTAGTCTTGAGATTTATTTTCTATCCTCACCTGTAGTAAGTTAAAAACTCAAGCACCATTTACATCTTCTTATATTCAACCTAGTTGTTTAAGCCTGAAGAGATTGTGAATACTTGTGTACCTGATGAGGTGGATAATACTTGTAATCTTTGTAAAAGATTAGTGAAAAATCCTTTTGGTTAAAGGGACTGGATGTAACTCTCGGTTTGTGAGAGTGAACCAGGATAAACACATGGTGTAAGCTTCTCTTCCCTCCTCTTATGTTTTATTTATTCTCTAACATCTAGGGATTGCCATTGTTTTCTTAACAAAGGTTTTTAAGTTAATACTTAGAACTTTTTTATACTGCGTTCAAAGAGAAATCTTACAAAATCTTTTTAGCGCCAAATTGAACTGAGAAGTCTTTTATTCGTCCATTGCGTGTTATTATTTCAACCTTTGTCTTGATTAGTTTGTTAATTAACGAAATGATTTTCAAAAAGGTTAAGAAACACAATTGAACCCCCCTTCTTGTGTTTCACTTATTTATTTTAGAGACCTGTCAAAATAATAAAATTTACAGGTTCACAAACTAATTTGTAGTATAGAGCATGAACCGAATCGTCTCTCAAGAATCCAAAAACAAAGATTAAATTAGATCAAGATAATTAGAAATGGGGTTTTGTGTTGATTAACAAGATTGGCAAAAGTACGAGATTTAAAGTTGTAAACAAATCTAAAGAAACAACCAATCCAAGGAAATTTACCAATGTTGAGTTTAATCCATCATTGATCACAAGGAATCCACTTAATTGCCAACCATGTTCTTGGCCTTAGATCACATCAAGAAGCCTCAACATGATCCAAGAATCCTCTACTAGATAAGTGTCTAGGATTTAATTAACTAAGGTTAGATAAAGTAAGCATCATTCAAACATAGATTAACTTAAGATCCAGAATTTAACCAAGCTAAACAATACATCAAAAAGCTTTGATATATTGTTTAATCTTTGTGATCCTCTTTGAATACATGATAATAAAGCAATTCCCCCATACTTAAGCTTTTGCACTCTTGGGCAAAACACACAGGAACAAAACTAAAGAAAAACAAGAAACATCATAATATTAAACTAAAAGCATAAAAACTAATTATAGCTAATCTAATCCACTTTCGTAGGAAAACACGATAGCACTTAGTGTGTGCCACAAGCCTTTAAGCCTCTAGGTGTCCTTAGTGGATGAGTTATAGTCTCGTGAGGGTTTACTAGGATGATACTCACAAACATGTAATACTTTATTTTATCAATTCAATTAATTTTTAAATACAAGCATTGTATCCAGTATAAATCATAATTAATAAGTCAAGTATGCTTAACAAAGAATAGTTGAATCAAACCAATTGAGAATAAAGTATAGCATAATCATGCTTTAATCAGAAATAGGCATGTTCAAATTGAGTAAAATTCCTCACAAGTGACACTCAAATCACGCAAGGTGTTTAGGTTAACTATTTGCACTCAACTCAGTCAAATTATGAAAGTATTTTACCATAGGCTTGCATATACATCAATTCTCCACTACTTAGATCAAATAAATTGCTAAAATCAAAAGGTCTTTCAAAAATGTTGTAATGGGGCTATAAGGTGAAGGAAGGGCACAATATGGATAATAGCAGGTTAAAACTGAAGAGAATAAAAGAGCTTGTAATGAGCTAAGAACAAAGAATGGGCAAGTAGGCTCATAAGGGGTTAAAAACAATGGGATAAATGCAAGGTATGTTTATTTGGCTAAAGCAACTAAGTCAAGAAAAATGCCTCTGTCATTTTCATGCAACATACAGATCAATGTAATCTCAAATCGATTCAATGCAAGTTCTAGAAAATAAATTCATAATTGACATCACTCATGAAAAAAAATAAACCAAGTGTAAGTATCAAACTTGGAAAAGCCTAAAACTCACAAAGGTATGGAACATTCAATCAATTCAACCATGCTTTCTTCCTAATATCCACAGTCATATACATGTATATCATGAAAACAATTCAACTATAACTGTTTTGTGTATTTTTATCATCAATTAAGCTCAGATACAGCACATGCTTGTATCAAAATCAATTGAAAAGATCAATTTTTTTAAATATGCAAGAACAAAAATGATTTAAGACCTACTATGAAATGCAAGTTAAGATGCGTATCAAGAGCAAAACTACTCCTTACTCTGCCATCATACATCTAATAAGGTAGTAACAATAAAAACTAGCTGGTTAGTTTTTTTTTATAAATAAACTATGTACATGATATATGCAGTAAAATATATACAGAAAGAGACTAAAAACAATAGCAAAACAGTAAAAACAAAAAGAAAACAATAACTAGAAAAGTGAAATAAAAGTGTGGAAAGAAAACTCCCTATGGATAGCAGAAGCAACAAAATCCCAACAGCCACATCACAGCCAGTGTAATGGGTCACCACATCAAGAATCAGATGGTTTAGTCTCCTTAGGGGTTGCTTTATTGGCTTAACTCCACCTTCAAGTAAAATCCTATGCATGCATATGTAAGGGCTAATGCTAGGAATGTCTGCAAGTATGATGGCTCATTGATTCTCCTTTAAAATTTGCATAAACCTCTCCTCCTCATTAGTAAGGAGGTTCTTAGCCACAATGAACTCCAATTTGGTGGCTTCACTACTTCTGCAGATTGAATTGCTGCATAGTCTACTGAAAAAGATTCATCATGTCTCAAAAAGGTAGCAATCTCAGCACATGCATTACACAACATATCACCATCACAACAAACAGAATCATCAAAATTAGTAAAGCCAACAAATTCAGCACACAAATCATCAACTGGTTTATGCACATTAATGGTCTCATGTTCTGTAGAATCAGATATCTGCATTTATTGCCTGCTCAACTGACTCAATGAAGATGTAAGTTGACCAACTTTGGTCTCCAAATTCTGTATTATAGCTTCTGTGCTCTACTGAAATTGGAGGTTGTTGGTTGCCATCTGCTTGATCATATCTTCCAATGTAGGCTCAAATTCCATGCCTATTGGGGCTTCTTCATTGCGATAGGTCATGGTATAGACTGATTGGTTCAACATAAGGTTCGAACCAGGGATGATCTCCCCATTCATGATTATATGTGGTAGAATAAGGATCATATCCAGGCTGTTGGTATTGTGGTTCACCAAGAAATACACCTGTTGCATCAACAGAATGGTCATGAAATACAAAACCATCATCTTGCAATGTGGGGCACGTATATGTGGGATGAAAAGAGCTACAATATATATTGCAAAATCTTGCAGGTTCTTGCACATGTAAGTGATGTTGTCCCACTACCAATTGCCTCACCAGATAAGCCAACTCATCAATTTTATGCTCCATCAGATTAGTGATCAAACACAATCACAAAAACAAATGTAAAAATATACTCAAAACAATTACAGAAAACATATCTAGATATTTTTAAAAATTATGGGACCACCAACGGATGAAAGATACTCAAAAATGATATCCAACAGAATAATAAAAAATCTTAAAAAATTAAAAATGTGGTCTAAAGGATGGAATTTGGCTAAAATATGGGTGACCTCACTATGATAAGTGAATTTTTCTCAAAATAATGTTTTCCATTAGTCTACCAAAATTCAGGTCAATCAGAGATACTTTATACCAAATTGAAATTCTTGACCCGATGCTCTTTACTCAATTTCAACCGAATTCCATTTGAAAAAGCTTAAAAAACAAAACAAACACAATCGTTAGAGTTAGATGGGGTCTTGAAATGATCAAATAGATGTCTTTGATGTAACCACCCTCGTAGTAAATAGAAAGACTATACAATTAATTATAGAGGCAAGGAGGAACTAGATATGACTTGCAAGTAACCACTAACTGTGATATCTAATCCCAACAACATAAGTATATCACCTTCTGTAGTCTAATTAAAAATCACTAAATCTTCACTAAGAATTACTAGATTCTAAGAGAGGAGTTATCAATTATGGAAATAAACCCTTAACCTAGTCAATTCTATTTTAAGAATTTACATAGTCTAAGAGACCTTACCTTAGAACTGGCTAAAAGAAATGGTGGCTACTTATCTCGGAGGCTTGGATAGATTTCTGCCATCCTGGAATATGTCACTAATTTATTCTTTTATTTAAACTCTTCTAGGTCCAATGTCCTGTTTTATCATGTTTTCTTGAATTTACTTAATTAAGGCAAGTTTAAGAATCCCAATGAGGTTCATTAATAGATTTCATGCCAAGTTCTCTTGAATGTTCAATTCTTACAACATATACTAAATTATTATATGAGTAATATAAGTTAGTAATAACAAGCATAAGTTAACACATGATAAGGTAGTTCCATCTTCATTTTACATGGCTTAAAAGCCTTAATTTCGTTCATGGGCATAGAGAAACGTCTTGATATATTTACATCATTAAGCAACTTACCCAAAGTAAATTGCCTAAACAAAACTTCCAAGACTTCTTGACATAAGCCCTAATTACTACTATTTACATTATGATGATCAAGTGTCAACTAAATGGAATCGGATATCCTTGATCACTTTTACATAACCACCGTCCTCCACAGAATATAACCATTCCCACTCAATTTCAATTAGTATGGTGGTAATCCCCATTTCTCTTTGATTCTAAAAAACAGTAAAATTAGGGTAAGATTATGCAATCTTAGTAGGAAACGAGCATCAAAATAAAACTTATACTTCATAAATCAAGTAATGAATTTCATAAACTTTTGTTTCAAAACATACTATAACAAAAATAGATAGAGTAATATGAACTTTGTAACAGCCTGTGCTCCAGATTTGACGACTGTCCCCACACACCAACATGAGTCTTTTCAGCGTGCTTATGCCCTCACTCACACGCACCTTGAGAACTTCCCAAGGGTCACCCATCCCAGAATTTCTCCATGTCAAGCACGCTTAACCTTGGCGTTTCTAAGTTATGGGCTCCCGAAAAAAAGATGCATCTTGTTGATATAGGTAGTACCTATCAAATCTTATATGAGCTTTCCTTAATTGTACAGTCCCATACCTACACAATCTCGGAATTCCCTTCTTCTTTGGTTCGAGCTCGATTCATTCATGTCTCCCTCCGCCTAGAAGCCTGCCAGGAGCCGCTCATTGTCCGTGCCTCTTGTACCAGCTATCACTCCCGGCCCTCTTCAGCCCTGGGTATTACATGCCCACCAGCTTCCACTTAGTTCGTCCCCGAACCACACACCGTACTAGCAGAGGGCTGACTCTGATACCATTTGTAACAGCCAGTGCTCCAGATTTGACGACTGTCCCCACACACCAACACGAGTCTTTTCAGCGTGCTTATGTCCTCACTCACACGCACCCTAAGAACTTCCCAGGGGGTCACCCATCCCAGAATTTCTCCATGTCAAGCACACTTAACGTTGGAGTTTATAAGTTATGGGCTCCTGAAAAAAAGATGCATCTTGGTGATATAGGTAATACCTATCAAATCTTGTATGAACTTTCGTTAATTGTACAGTCCCATACCTGCACAATCTCGGAATTCCCCTCTTCTTCTAGTGCGAGCTCAGTTCATTCATGTCTCCCTCCGCCTAGAAGCCTGCCAGGAGCCGCTCATTGTCCGTGCCTCTTGTACCAGCTATCACTCCCGGCCCTCTTCAGCCCTGGGTATTACATGCCCACCAGCTTCCACTTAGTTCGTCCCCGAACCACACACCGTACTAGCAGAGGGCTGACTCTGATACCATTTGTAACAGCCAGTGCTCCAGATTTGACGACTGTCCCCACACACCAACACGAGTCTTTTCAGCGTGCTTATGTCCTCACTCACACGCACCCTAAGAACTTCCCAGGGGGTCACCCATCCCAGAATTTCTCCATGTCAAGCACACTTAACGTTGGAGTTTATAAGTTATGGGCTCCTGAAAAAAAGATGCATCTTGGTGATATAGGTAATACCTATCAAATCTTGTATGAACTTTCGTTAATTGTACAGTCCCATACCTGCACAATCTCGGAATTCCCCTCTTCTTCTAATGCGAGCTCAGTTCATTCATGTCTCCCTCCGCCTAGAAGCCTGCCAGGAGCCGCTCATTGTCCGTGCCTCTTGCACCGGAGATCACTCCCTGCCCTCTTCAGCCCTGGGTATTACAAACTTCAATTTATAAAACACAAAGTATTAATCATAACTTAGAGAAGGTTTCAAGAATAATTCATACTCAACCACTTTCAAACATAGGTCTTTCAAACCAATTCTTTCCATTCTTCCCTCCGTTAAGGCTGCCTTATAAACATAGGGAATTCCCATCATCTTTCAAGATGATACATAAGCTAAAGGCCGCTCTTTCAACATGTCATTTAACGTAGTCTTTAGTGGTGAGTCTTAGTTCAATTGAAATCAACTCAAAGTTATAAAACATAAACCTTCTTGAAATGATTATTCCTTCTCAAAACCGTGGCCATACATAACCATAAAATAGATATACAAGCATGATCATTTAAAACAAAATGTTTAAACTAATTTAAATGCCATACAACACCTAGTTAAGCATAGGAATTTCATGGTAGTTAAGCAAAGTAAGTCAAGTATCTTTGATAAATTCTAATACTAGTAATAAAATAGGTTATGAAAGCTATTCTTACTCCTTAATACCTTACCAAACCGTGGCCATTTAGGACTATAGAAGATCAAGTAAGCAAATGGTTATACAAAACAGATTGGTTAGAATTATACCAGGAATTCTTACTAGACTAGTCTTATTTAAAATTGGTGGTTGAAGTCAAAATTTAATGAAACTGTAACAGCAACATTTCAAGCTTGAAATCAATAAAAGAAGGGTTAGAAATATAAGGAGAACAAGCCAAGAAATAAAAGAAAATAAAACAGATTGGTTCTTGCTTGATTGAAGGAAATGGTGAGTGAGATCATGCTTGGTTCCTACCCTTTCTTTCCTCACGTCTCCTCTCCTTCTCACGTCCCTTTCTTTCTGTTTTAGGTGCAGGAGCTGTGTGTGTGTGTGTGTGTGCGTGAGGTGTGTGTGTATTCTAGTGTATAAATAAGCCTAGGTTAGTTAAGTGGAAGGAGGCAAGGGGTTGTGTCCTAATGATGGAAGATTCTCCAACAAAATTATGGGAATATGGCAGGATTCCCTTGGCTTGCCATGGCCATGATTATGTCTTACATGCAGAATATTCTCTGCATGTTTGGCTGCCTCTTAGTAATGTGGCCAGCAGCCACATTTCTCTTTCTTTTGTTAAGCATAGCAACGTGTCTTAGTGCATGCATTTTGCATTCTAAAAGTGCATCTTTGTTTAGTTCAAGTGCATCATGGTGCATGTGTCTTCTAAGTGCAGAATTCTTTCTTAATTTCAAGCATATAGGCGTGTTGGTGTGCATGTATCTTCCAAGTGCAGAATTCTTTCTTAATTTTCAGCATATAAACGTGTTGGTGTGCATATGTGGGTGCTGTGTTTTATTTATTCTAAAGTGCAGAAGTTTGTGTGATGTTTCTTTATTAATTCCTAGTGTGTGTTGTGTCATTTGTGTGTGCATTTGGCTGCCACGGTGCAACAAGTGTTCATGTGTAAGAGTGTGTGTGTCAAGGTGTTAGAGTGTGTATGTGTCAAGGTGTGTGTGTGTGTTGATGTGTCACGGTTTCATGTGCAGATTTTTGCATGAAATTTTTCATCCCTAAGTCCATGTGTCTTGCTTCTAATGTGTATATGTGTCTATGTGCTAGGTGTACGATTCTTATGCTTAATGAAGTGTCATTGTGTGAACTTGTGTAAATCATTTTCTTTCTTAAGTTTAATGTGTCTTAGAAATCTTAATTTAATAATCTAAGCCTTAGTTATTAATTTGATTTTAATTAGTTCATGTCACTTGCTAGAATTAAAAGTTTAGAGATAGCCTTGCTTTACTAAGGTTTAGCTATGTTATTTTGATTGAAAGCCTAACGATATATTAGCTTACAGAAAGTTTCTTTTTATTCTCTATTTACTATTATAGTTTCTAAGGTTATCATAGACTGAGCTTTTTAAGTGCCTAGTTATCCTCCTCAAGTCACCCTAAGGTTTATTTTTCTGTGTTTTGTTCTTTCACCCTTGGGGTGTAAATCAAGATGTTACGTTGGATCCCTGGCAACGGCGCCAAATTTGACAAGAGGTTGTCGAGACCCGTCAAAATAATAAAATTTACTGGTTCACAAACTAATTTGTAGTATAGAGCATGAACTGAATCATCTCTCAAGAATGCAAAAACAAAGATTAAATTAGATCAAGATAATTAGAAAGGGGGTTTTGTTGTTGATTAACAAGATTGACAAAAGTACGAGACTTAAAGTTGTAAACAAATCTAAAGAAACAATCAATCCAAGAAAATTTACCGATCTTGAGTTTAATCCATCATTGATCACAAGGAATCCACTTAATTGCCAACCATGTTCTTGGCCTTAGATCACATCAAGAAGCCTCAACATGATCCAAGAATTCTCTACTAGATAAGCATCTAGGATTTAATTAACTAAGGTTAGATAAAGTAAGCACCATCCAAGCATAGATTAACTTAAGATCCAGAATTTAACCAAGCGAAACAATCCATCAAAAAGCTTTGATATATTGTTTAGTCTTTGTGATCCTCTTTAAATACATAATAATAAAGCTATTATCACATAAACATGTAGATCAAATTAAGCAATTCAATCTAGATAAAAATCAAAAGAGGAAGAAGAGAAACTTTAATAACAATTAAGCAATATGAACAAGCGAAACAAGATCTCCAAATTAAACATCAAGATAGCTAATCCCTTGGATTGATTATAAGAGCCTAGCCTTCCATGGATGGGAAGGAAGAACTCATAAAATAAAGAACAAAAACAAAATTCTAAAGAGAATGGAGAAAAAGAGAAAGAAAATTCTCACAAATACTCAAACTTTCTTCAAATAAATACTTAAACTTACTTCAAATTGAATGATGTATAAAATAAAGAGATTGACTATATTTATACTAATCCTAGATGCCAATTTGTAATTGAAAATAATATGAATGCAAGCTGTAAAAACATGAAAATTGTCAAAAATAGTAGCTTGATGCATGGTTGGTGGATTGGTGCATGGTTAGTGGGTTAGTGGCTTCTAGTTAGCAACTCTACTCCGACTTCCAACCTGATTTTCATGCCCTAAACGATGTATTTTGGCTTGGAGGTCTTCATGACAGCTGTAGACAATTGGCTCCTTCAACTTTTGGCGTTGTTTCATGCCATTTGGACTTTTACAACTCCAGATATCCCAAAAATACTGCACCTACCTCAAGTTAGATTGGCATAACGTGTTTCCAAATTCAAACCAACTTGTAGCTTCATAATCATGCCTAAAACGACATCTATTAACTAAATGGTCTTCAGTGAAGTTGGAGATATGGGTCTTATCTTTCCAATGGCCGCGTTTCAGCTCAAAATGAGGCCTATAGCCCACGATATGGTCCAATATGTGCACACTGCTCAGATTCCAGTGACAGCAAGCCCACTTTGAATTGCAGGGCTATTTTGGGCCCTTAGAAGTTCGATCTAGCTCTTAAGTTCTCATAAAACTTGTAGAGCCTTATCTTAGCTTTCAAAAGACACCAAGATGATATGATCCAAGTTGGATGCATATTGTTTTTACAGATTGTCCTTGAGTTGATTTCTTGTTAAAAAGAATTAATTGCGAGATGAACAATAAAGTGAAAATTGTACGAACAGTACGTGAACAGTGCACAAACAAAATCGCGTGAATAGTGCCACGGTACAGTGCATAAACAGTATCGGTACAGTAGCTTGAATAGTAAAAAATAGAAAGATGGAAAAAGAAAGACAAGGGTTGGAATGAAGAATACGCCACACTCTTGGGGAGTGATAAGTCAAGCGAAGATTCGCCACAAAGGTAAGGAAACCTTTGATTAGAACCAATATGGTTCACCCAAGAACCCCAAGAGAACTAAGCTCTAAAAAACTCGCAAAGGAGTGTAATTGTATTCTGAAATTCAAAAAGTGACAAATACTGCAAATACAAGCCTATTTATAGGGATTGAGTTGGCGGCTAGGTCTAGCTTAAAGGAGGCAGCAAGCTAGCACATTTTTAACCCTAATCCTAGCACAAATGTGGCCAAGCCCAATTAGAAGGCAGCATCTATCCCTAGCTATGCTATGCACTTAGTTAAGCTCAAACAATAGGCCCTTATTACAAAAAAATCCCAAAAAGAAAATAAGAATCAAAACTGAAAAGATTAAAAGGTTCAAATACATAATTAAATAAAAATAACTAAGAAGAAATCATGCCCCCACATTGGGCCCTTCATCAACTTGGTTCATTTGGACCATCTTGAGTGCTTCTTCTTCTGGAATGGGCTTGAGTGAGATAAAGTGGCTGACTTCTTTATCCAAATCCTTCTTAGCCTTCTTAGCTCTTGACCTTGTCATTGGGCCTCCAAGTCCTCGTAGTGCATCTCTGAGCCTTGGGCCCGTTGGGCTTCCACTTGAGCTTCCTTGGTCTCCATCATGCCCTCTCCCTTTGAAAGAATTCGTCCTCGAATTTGATCCTTCATCACTTGGTTGGTTAACTTTGTAAGCATTGTCATTTATTCTTTTTAAGATTTGGAAAGGTCCATCTACTCTAGGTAAGAACTTATATTTTGTTTGCAGAGGAAACCTTTCTTTTCGCATGTGTACCCACACCTAATCTCCTGGATCAAAAACAACTTGCCTCCTTCCCTTGTTTGCTTGTCTAGCATACTGCTCTATCTTTCTTTCAATTTGAGTCTTAACTTGTTCATGGAGCTTCCTCACAAATTCAACTTTTTTCTGTCCATCCCTATGAATTAAAGAAAAGACATTAGGTAGAGGTAGTAAATCAAGGGGTGTGAAGGGATTAAAACCATATACAATGTCAAAAGGAGAAAAGCTAGTAGTTGAATGCACAATTCTATTATTAGTAAATTCAACAAGAGGTAAACATTCTTCCCAGGTTTTGATGTTCCTCTTGATGATTGATTGCAGCAAGGTCGATAGGGTCTTATTCACCACAAAAATTGAGTCTCTTCCTTTTTTTTGAGAGGGGCAAACCCATCCTTTTTGCATCAAATCCTCCACTTGTTTATAAAGTTCCTTAGTTTCCTTAGGATTTGTCCTATAAGAAGCTCCCGGTATGAAGTCCATTTGATGTTCAATCCCCTTCAAGGGTGGTAGTCCGGGAGGGACACTCTTTGGAAAGACATCTTCGGAGTCCTGCAAAAGAGAATCAACTTCACTAAGTAGAGGTTTAGAATTACAATTTAAGTACAATTGTATACACAAATGTACATCTCTTGCTTTGCAAAGCAAGCCCTCTTAATCTCACTCTCCCAAGCAATTAAACATTCAATTTTTTTCTCATTTATATGTTCTTGGTCCCTATTCTTTGCTTCCCCATTTGATTTTACTTTTAAGTCCTTCTTCTCTTGTTCCCTTCTTAGCTTCAAGGCCACTTGGTCTTCACAAAACTGTTTGGGAGTAAGGGGTACAAGTGTCACCTTCAAAGAATTATGAACAAAGGAGTACTTGTTAGTGAAACCATCATGAATAACATGTTTATCA
Source organism: Styphnolobium japonicum (assembly GCA_023212625.1). Classification (NCBI taxonomy): domain Eukaryota; kingdom Viridiplantae; phylum Streptophyta; class Magnoliopsida; order Fabales; family Fabaceae; genus Styphnolobium; species Styphnolobium japonicum. The sequence continues at coordinate 178,294 of JALBWW010000079.1, forward strand.
AATTGCCAAGGCCTTTCAAGCAAAATATGGCCAGCCTCCATGGGAACAACATCACACAAAACATCATCATTATACTTACCAATTGACAAAATTACCAACACTTGTTGATTTACTATCAACTCATCGTTCTCACTTAGCCATTGAAGCTTGTATGGTCGGGGGTGAGGAGTAATTTTAAGGTCAAGTTTTCTTACCAAGCGAGTGCTTGCCACATTAGTGCAACTTCCCCCATCAATGATTAATGAGCACACTTTGCCTTGGATGGTTCATCTTGTGTGGAAGATGTTTTCCCTTTGGTCTTGGTCCCCTGCCACAACTTGGCTACCCAAAAGTCTCCTTATCATTAGCAAGTCACCATCATGAGCATAGGTCTCACAGTCTTCTTCTCCTTCACTTGAGGGAGGGGAATTTGGACATGAATCACTAGAGAGGTGTCCCTCTTTTATCACCATTGCCCTTTTGTTTGGGCATTGAGAGGCTATGTGTCCATTCCCCAAGCATTTGAAGCACTTGATGTTCCTACTTTTAGAAGAAGAAGAGGAAGATGCATTAGTAGAAGGAAAAGCACTAGAGTTTTTAGAAATCATACTTGATGGAGGCCAAGGAAGCTCAAGTCGAAGCCCAACAGGCCCAAGGCCCAAAGATGCACTACGAGGACTTAGAGGTCCGATGACAAGGTCAAGAGCTAAGAAGGCTAAGAAAGATTTGGATAAAGAAGTCAATCACTTTTTCTCACTCAAGCCCATTCTAGAAGAAGAAACACTCAAAGATGGTGCAAATGAACCAAGTTGATGAAGGGCCCAATGTGGGGGCATGATTTCTTCTTAGTCATTTTTATTTAATTATGTATTTGAACCCTTTTAATCTTTTTAGTTTTGATTCTTATTTTCTTTTTGGGATACTTTTGTAATAAGGGCCTATTGTTTTGGCTTAACTAATTGCATAGCATAGCTAGGGATATATGTTGCCTTCTAATTGGGCTTGGGCCACATTTGTGCTAGGATTAGGGTTAAAAATGTGCTAGCTTGCTGCCTCCTTTAAGCTAGACCTAGCCGCCAACTCAATCCCTATAAATAGGCTTGTATTTGCAGTATTTGTCACTTTTGAATTTTATAATACAATTACACTACTTTGCGAGTTTTTGAGAGCTTTGTTTTCTTGGGGTTCTTGGGTGAACCATCTTGGTTCATATCAAAGGTTTCCTTACCTTAGTGGCGAATCTTCGCTTGACTTATCACTTCCCAAGAGTGTGGCGTCTTCTTCCTACCATCCCTTGTCTTTTCCCATCTTTTTATTTTTTTACTGTTCACGTGCACTGTTCACGGTGTCGTACTGTTTATGCTCTACTGTTCACGCATATTGTTCATCTTTCATCTTTAATTCTTTTAAAACAAAAAATCAACTCAAGGATGATCAGTAAAAACAATATGCATCCAACTTGGATCATATCACAAGATCATCTCAAATGGATCATCGAGTCCCAAGTTATGGCCTAACCAAGTTGGAAATGTCAAAATGCATCAAAATCCAAGAATTATTCACAATTTGCATTAAAGTCCAATCAGACTCAACAACATTAAACTCAACTAAAATACTAATATTGGGCACAATAAACATCGAATAAAGCCTAGTACAAAGCTAACATAAGTGTCTCAAATTGATTGATCACACATCATCCAGCTTTATCTTAATCTGATGGTAATCAGACCAAAGATCAATCTTAGAGAACACTGTGGCATCTCTAAGTTGGTCAAGCAAATCATCTATCCTCTGTGGACAGTAATTCGCAATATGTCCCTTTTGGCTACAAATGAAACACACAACAGTAGCCCGACAAGTAGCCTGATGCAGTTTCCGGCATGTCTTGCATAGTTTTACTTTAGACCTTACTGTACCCGATGCCCTCTTAGTATTCCTCACAGGCTGGTTATTCTCTGCCTTTCTCTTCCCAGTTCCCTAACTGTTCTCAGCAACAGGGGTCATGCACTCTTCCATAGTCAAACATTTCTCAACCAGAGAAGCAAAATCCCTAATCTCAAAGCCAGCAACAACCTTTCTCAACTCAAACTCAAGTCCCCTCTCGAACTGAATGGACTTCCAAATCTCATTCGGTCCGCTTTGTAGGTAACTAGAGTATTTAGACAACTCATCAAATTTGGCCGCATACTGACCAGCTGTGAGATCTCCCTGTCTCAAGTGCATAAATTCTTGTTACTTTTGGATTCTGACATTAGCGAGGAAATACTTTCGCAAAAATGCCGCCTTAAATGTCACCCAAGTGATAGGATCCTCCCTAACAAGTAGTGCAGGATGAGTAGCCTCCCACCAGTGTTCGGCCTTATCCTCCAATTTATAAGCAGCAAAGATAACTTTCTGCTCTTCAGTACACTGCATGGCCTTAAAAATCTTTTCAAGGCGTTTCACCCACCTTTCAGCAGCCACAGGATCATAGTTCCTATTGAAAGATGGGGGATCCCTCTTGCAGAACTCCATCAGTCCCAACTGCTGAGGAACGACAAGTCTCGCAATAGGTGTACCATCATGCTGGGGTCCGGGCATACGGTCTATGGCTTGGGCCAAATGTGCAAGCACAGCCACCAGACCCTCCCCCTCCCCAGCAATAGCAGTGGGTTGGCCTCGGCCAATGCCTCCACTACGGGTTCGCCCTAGTCCACTCATAACTTTGTATACAACACAGAAAACATCGAGTTGATCAGTCCCAATCCCTTACTTGCAATATATCATAAGTATATGAAAAGCTATAGGCATGCATCCTAAGTGCTCAATATGACTCTAGGCCCATATTTCACAGTCCTATAGAAAAGAATTGCTCTGATACCAAAAGTGTAAGACCTATTATTACTACATCATTTACCAACTCATAAGTCTTACGTGGAATTGTTTTTTCATTATATAGAAAATTCAGCAGAGTTTCCTTTATTTCTCGTATGTTCCTAATTGACATAAAATAAAACAGCGGCTTCCAACACATTCATATCAAACCAATCATAATATATATATATATATGTATATACAGGAGATCTCCGATCTCATTCAAAATAATATCAGAGTACGTAAATTATACAAGTGTATATTAAACATTATCTTGACTCAGCACACTTAAATATTAACAGAACTGAGAACATCAACAGTAGTTCATCAGTTTCCCTGTCACATCTATATCAGAGTAAGATATAATACACAACATATTATAAATATATCACGGAGCTCAACTCCACCAAAATACAAGATAGCATAGTCAGTTACAATAGCATATATCTCAATTCTTCTCAATCACAAATACTTAGTTACACTTCTCAACATAGCACTAAGTCTTCATTTTTCACATATAACAACAATGATACCTTATAAAAGAAACACTTTTAAGAGTTGCAAAATTTAGAAAGAAAAAGGTTCCAACGCTTAGCACTACCATTTGCTACTGAGTTGCCAGAGCTGAGCGCTAGCTTTCTAGGTTGCGAATTTAGTTACCAATACCAAACTTTCATGCCACAATTCATCTTAGATCCATATTACCAATCCATCAACACATACCAACCATGATAATCATTGAATACATGTAGCAATCCAATCATTTTCCTACATCCATATCATAGAATACAAGTAGCAATTCATACATTCAAAAAGAAACCAACTTCAACGCGTAGAAAATCCTTAGTTTCAAGACTAAAACTCACACCCTAAATAACACCATACAATATCACAAACCAACCCACACTCACCTAGAAATGATATACGGCAAGAACTAAGCTTTGTGAATGGATCAAACCAACAAAAATCCTTATGAGAACTTCCTCTTCAACTTCCGTCAAAAACACCCAAATCATACTAGAACTTTAGAATTGGTGTTCTTAATTCTCAAAAATGAACATGAGTTCTTCAAGAAACTAAAACCATAGACTTGAAGAAGAGATGAAGGGGATCAATAACCATTAAATAACCTAAGCCAAAAGATGAGTAAGTACTTACCCTTGGCTCTTGAAACCTTGAAGCAAGTAAGATGGAGAGGAACCCTAATTGTTGGAGAAGATGACCCCTTGGACATCTAATGGGCCGGTTCCCTTAAGTAAGAGGGAGGGGAAGTGGAATTGTCTATTTTGCCCCCCATTTAGATGAAAAATCACTAAATTGTCACTGAGGTGTAAAAAGTCTAAAATACCCTTGATGATTTCTAATAATTCCCAATAGGTCCTAGAAAGATTAATTTACCAGTAGGTCCTCTCTTAGCCAGAGAAAATTTAAAAGTTTAGATTTGACATATTTCTTCCTTAGGTTCTACCGAATTTCCTAGTACCACCAAAATCTCAAAATAATTACTATAATTCAGTCTATCCCAATTTCTGTAACAAAATATACATAGATGTTCATATAATTTAACTAAGTCAGGAAATAGAAATTGAGGGATGTTACATTCTTCACCTTCCCAAAACTCTTGCCAAAATTCTAAGTTAGTTCTAGTATTCTAGTAGTGTTTTAAGAAACTTTGATGTTGTGAGTTTCTTGAAATACAAACTTCTTTCACTACTTTCAAGCTTGCCAAAATTTGAAAGAACCTAAGGTGAAAATTCATTCTCTTCACTTTTAAATTTCTATTTCAAAGTTTTAGATCATTGGATTGGTCCATGATCATCTTGTTTTATGTTTTAGAGTTTAAAAGTTATGAACTTGGTTCTTTAAGGAATTTCATTGGTGGAAAAAGGATTTTGTTGGTGGGAAGACAAAGAACTTTTACTAGAGAGGATTTTGAACCAAGGTAAGGGGGAGATTTCTCTCATCAACCAATATGGTGGTGAGGAACAAATTTATGGTTTATATTTTATGCTTTCATGTTTTATGGTTGATATTTTGTGGTTTGTGTTTTATGACTTATGATTTGATTATCCTATGTGTTTTTATGTTTTAAGATATAGCTTGAACATGTTATGATTAGAGTGTGATATAGCTTATGTATGAGTCAAATGATATATGTGTGGATGAAAAACACGGTTATGAGCATGCATATGTTTGGTTGGAAAACCAATGAATCGTGATGGAAATGGAAAGCTTTTGAAAAGAAACTATGTAGAAATTATATTTATTTTATCAAAGGTTTTATTCTTATTTTTGAAAATTTAGTATATGGTTTTAAGTATTTTCGAAAATATGAGAGAAAATATTTAGTGATGATTTCAAGATGAAAACAAATATTTTTCAAGTAGAAACATTTTTGAAAATTTGTTTGGATCTTGAAATATTTACTAGTATCACACTATTTTGAATTAATGCTTATTTTTATTAAAGACTTTTATTTTTCAGAAAGTTTGAGAAAAACATTTTGGTGATGATTTGAGGTAGAAATAAATATTTTTAAATAGAAATGATTTTTTAAAGAGTTTTTGAAAAATCCCTATTTGTATTTGAAACTTATTTTTAACTCACATAGTGAGAATAGACTTGGAAATATTTTATTTAGTTCAAAATAGCTCAATAGTTGTGAAAAATACTTTATGCGATTGAAATGTGATTTTAAATTGTTACGCAATTCAAAAATATTAATTTTTGAGTTACACGATTTGAAAACAGAAAAATGGTTTTACAAGATTGAAAAACGTAACAGAAATGTTACACAATTTATAAAGAGTAAAAGAGGTGTTACACGATTTGAAAAACCATAACCGTAGTATTACGTGATTTGGAAAATATTTTAAAAGCACCATAGGTTAAGAAACTGCGGTACTATTATCGGGCCGACGTAGACTAGACCCTTGATAGGACAATTGACGACATTCTTAAAATGGTGGCTTGAATCCCAAGGGGATTGTGTTTTGGTAAACCAATAATTATGGGCTAGTTGACCATGAATTATTGGGTTGATCATGATTAATTTAATAATTATGGGTTAGTTGACCATGAACTATTATGTTAATCATGAGTGATTGCACTTTGCATGGGTTAGTTAACCATGGCACTGTGATAGTCTATTGAGACTTGTTAAGGCTTTGAGCCTAGGAGATTGAGCTTACACCTTAGTGTGGGTACGAATTACCGAGTGAAGATCTTCAATGATCTTGGAGTCGTCAGGGGTGCGAAAACTCCACAAGAGACCAGCTAAGACTGTGCCGTGCTATTATGATTGCAATACACCGACGATCTCAACTATACACTTGTTTATTCAGGATTGGTGGAAAAGTGTTCTCGTGAGCCGTATTGCACAAATGAAATTTATAGCACTTGGTGGCTAAATGATACGGAACATGTACTCCCAATCACTCTCTCCGACTTGTGCTTTAGCTCCATGGAGTAAGGGGTCAATTATGTGGTATTTGCATAGTCAGTTGTTATACTATCCCATTATCATGATGCATATTAATTTTGATCTACCCATTGTTTAATAATATGATTATGTATGTTGATTTAACATGAAACTGTACTATTTGTTATATGTTGATTCAGTATGTTAATTGTACTATTTGTTATTGATTTACCCATTGTTTGATAACATAATTGTATCTATATATTTACTATGGCACTATATAAATTATTATATTTTTCTACACAGCTTTATTGGTATTGAAAGGTGACGAGGATCTCACCTCTTTTGTTTTATTGTTCTGTATGTTTTGTATTGTTTTGTTTCTATATCATGAAGACGGCGAAGACATCAAGGAATGATCTATTAGGCTTTGTTAGAGTATAGTTCCAAGGTGATTCAGACGTTTGACGCATCCCTTGGTTATTAAGTAAACAGGTATTTAGGACCTTAGTCAATAAGATGATATACAGAGTTTGTAGACATTCTATTGAATATCTTTTGTGTGTTTTGTTAAACAGTAGAATTGGATATAAATACTTATGATGTATATTCTTGAGATCTTTTGATATTAATTTATTTCTTTTCTGGTTATTTTATGTTATATTCGCGGAAAGAAATTTTAGAACTCATATTTTCATAAAGATAATACAAATTAAACTTGACATCCAAAGGAAGGTGTTACACCCTTCATCAACTTGGATCATTTGGACTATCTTGAGTGCTTCTTCTTCTGGAATGGGCTTGAGTGAGAGAAAGTGGTTGAATTCTTTATCCAAATCCTCCTTTGCCTTCTTAGCTTTTGACCTTGTCATTGGGCCTCTAAGTCCTTGCAGTGCATCTGTGGGCCTTGGGCTTGTTGGGCTTCCACTTGAGCTTCCTTGGACTCCATCACTTTTAGATTTCAAACTTAAAATTTTAGTTAGTTTTTCATGGATTTTGATTCTTTTATAAATTTTCATCAAAGAATACACTTAAATATGCTTGTACATGATGAATTATGGTTGAGAAATGGAAGACCATGGCTTTTTGAATGGTGCAAAATCCAGGAGTGGTTGGTCTTGAATGATGGTTTGATGATATATCATGTATTACATGCTATGTTTGGATGTTATATGGTTGTTTGGATTGAAAACCCCTAGGAACCATGATCATGTGTGCTTCGACTTAGTTAGTAAGTTAGGGTTTCCTTGTGTTTAATTATGTAAATAAGAGCTTATAATGTAAATGATAGATTTAATGAAAGATTAATGAAAATAGATGAATATAATACAAACACTAATCTTAGATATGGTTGGTCAAGCTTAATATCATAGGATTTAAATGTGTATATCTTCCTCTCTTTATTTTGCACATCCAAAGCCCAAGGAGGCTTATTTTCTGTACAATTTTCAACACAGCACAACCTAGGTCGTGTCTTTTCATATGGCCATGTGATTTCATATGGCCATGGTCATGTGATGCTTTGTAATGTGAATTTGAAGATGTGTTCAACAGCAACACAACAAGAATCACCTCATTATAACCTCTGTAGCTCAAGATGTGACCATTTTACTGCAAAGAGGCCGGATAATTTCTAGATTTAGTAACAATCTTTGATCAAGCTTATAGATTCTCCATGGAATGGGTCCATAATGTCTATTAAATACCTAAAAACATCAAGAATGAGAGGAAAGGTGGTCAAAGTGTAAAAGGATGTAAAGCATAGCAAAAGGCAAAGAATTCAATCAAAATCAGTCCAAATCCATATCAAATCAAGCACTCGATATGTGCATTTTATTCACACATCAAATACCCCCAAACTTGAACAATTGCTTCTCCTTAATCAATGAATACACAAAAAATAGATGAGAGATGTTGCATTATTAAAATTACAAGAATTACAATTCAAGATTTTCAATGAAAAACCTCATGAGAATCAATCAATGAACAAATCATTAAAGTGATAAAGAGGTTAAAAGTTCACTTATGCAACCATGTCCAAGCAAAGAAAAAGTCACTTATCCCAAGCATGCATTCGTAAACCAATCTCATGAATTAATAGCTCCCGGATGAGTTTATGTACACAACGTAGTTCCTAATACCACCATGAATTTAAATTCTCAAATCCCATTGGCAAAACAACTATTCCTATCTCCACTAATGTAGCACTCACTTATAAAGGATCAAAGGTCTTATTAGGCTTATAATGTGGCTAGGGCTTAAGGTTAATCATAAAGAATAGGATAAAAGGAAAAATAAAGATGAGAGAATATAAGTGTAAGAGATCAAAACTTACTAAGGAATCATGTTTGAAACAAAAGAAAATTTTCACTTTCTCTAACTGGCACTCTTTTCTTGTCATTTTTTTTTCTTTTTGGCAAGAGATCTATCACTTTGAAAATTTTCTTCTCATTCTCGCCTCCACACCCAAACTTATTTCTTTGAAAATAGGGGTGGATTTACTTTTTCAATTCTTTAATGCTTTCACTTTTCTTTTCTTCCCTTTTTCCTTTGATTTCGTTCTTTAGCAAACTTCTCACTTCCTCACAAGAATCCATCTCATATAGGATAGGTAAAAGTGTATAGGCTAATGGCGTAAGACGAATGTGAGTTAAATGAAAGAAAAAACTAAGTGTATGAAAGCTTCAATGTGGTTGCTAAGGGAAAAATGTGAATGATGGGTGGTCTAAGGTCTACATGGGTTAAAAGAAAGAATGCCTAAATCATCTCCTTTTCAAGTGAACACTAGGATTTCACCTCAATAGGTTTAGAAGACTTGTTCAAGGAATTGGTGGGGTACTTTAATGACTACAATCATGCACATAAACCTTCTCTAAGAACTCATAAATTCAATTAACCGATTCATGAAAAACAAACTAAAGAAAACAAAGTGTTCTAAACTAGACATGGATAACAATTATGAACAATTTTCTATTCAATACTTTCCTAAGCTAAACATGCATTGCAAATCCATTCTCATTGTCTTTGAAAACAAAGCTTAGTGCTTAAATTGCAAATGGATTGGAAGGATAGGGTGTAGCTTAAAAATCAAATAAGCAAAATCAACTAATTAAAGAAAAACAAAATATTTTGGCGGCCGACACTATATACATCCCCCTACAAATGCTCCGAACTCAGGGAGGGACTTGAGCCTACACAACACAACACAACAAAAATAAAGCCAAAACAAAAATAAAAAACAATGCAAAATAAATAAAAGCAAAGAAAAAAAAACTCAAATAGCAATAATAAGCAAATCTAATCTATCTAATCTTATCTAAACTAATCTTATCATAATCGAATCTTATCTAAACTAATTTATCTAATCTTAATTTAATCTAATCTATTCTAGAATTGCACCCCCAAACATGAAATGGACATTGTCCTCAATGTCAACAAACATCACATCAAAACATAAAAGGATAAGAGTTAGGAAATTAGGGGGTTTTAAAAGGGATTTGGGGTCGTGCACTACCACATGACCATGTGATTTCACATGGCCCATCCCGTGTGCTCTACTGTCAAGGCTTACATGGATGTGTGATTTCACACGGCTAGCCTGTGTTGTCCCCTATTTTGAGCACACGACCATGTAAACTCACATGGTCATGCCTAGATTTTCCTCTGTTTTGCTCTACCAAAGGCCTAGAATAGCCAAACTCAACCAAGTCATAGGGATCAAGGATTCAAACATTTTCAAACCACCCAATATCGTCAAGCTAAGTAAAAATCGCTCAAAAACAGAAATTGGCACACATACGCACAATGCACAATGATTAAACTCAAAAAATCAAATCAAATACGAACAGACATAAAAAAAACATAAGACATCAAGAGTAAAAACGAAGTGTACTCCCCCTTGAAGCATGTTTCCCTTGAAGACTTGTTTGCATGTGTTGCCAATCTTCCATGTATACATGAGGACCTAAATGTCAAAATCAAGCTTGGTGGTGAGAAAATTAAACACACTAAAAGGAAAAAATAAGATAAACTAAGTAAAGAAGAAAGAAAACTTGACTTGCCTCCCAAGAAATGCTAATTTAAGGTCATTAGTACAACCTCTCCTTTTTTTTCAAGTAGATCGAGGAAGTGATATGTAGCTCCCTTCTCAAAAGGCTTCAATATTTGAATGTTGGGAAGGACTTTAGGACCATGGTCAAATTTCCTCTTTGCCTTGTACTTGTCATGCTCGGGAGGAATGCGGTTGAATACTACCCCTTAAGGTGGTGGATCATGTTGGTGTATGCCCTAGAGGCTAGTTATATCTTGACTTTATGGTTTACATTGTATCATGACGTTTATTTAATATATAAGGCATTTCATTTATTGTGTTATTTATTTATATTAAATGAACATAATAAAGTCCATAGAATGGAACTTCTATGCCATGGAACATCAAGTACATGACTTGATAGTGAGACATTGTTGGCACTCATTAGAACGCTATTCTTAAATATCCCTAGTTAAGTATTATTGTCATTTAGGACAAAAGTAATACATTAAGACTAATATGTGCGTAGACTGATGACCATATCTCGTGGGTCATAGATATAAGATATCAAGTCTTCACATGGGTACACATTAGAGTAATGTTGTACTAGATTGACCCACCATAAGAACGCTGCATGGATCATTACGTGAATGTCATAAGCGCTTCTCATAGTGACAATGGTGTATGTGGTCCTTTGACTTGATGGCACTACAGTTCCCTACATGGGGAGTTGTATGACTTGATACCGTCAAACATCCCCTGTAACAAGGAGATTATCAAGACGACAATTGGACATGCTACGAGTCATGTACAGGGATGTGAGTGGCCTAGATAGGACTTGTCTCTCCCACTTAACCAGAGCGATATATGTGGCCCCTTGATAAGAGTGAGACTAAAAATGCATGGCCATGCTCGAATGAATCAATATGAGATATTGATGTCATTTGTGTTAGTATGTCTACTCGAAGATCAAGAAACCTAAGATTGAATAGTACAATGATGACACATTCCATGCCTTATGTTTAATCAAGATATCTGGACAAAGGGACTAGACTACATGGTAACATTGGTCACAGAAAGGTTATGTCAAACCATTAACTTTCTCATTACATGGGTAGCAATGATGTATTGCTAAACACCGCTCATTGTTTATAATATTTAAATATGATTTAATATTATTGTCAACGTAATGAGAACCTATAGGATTACACACTTAGAGTAGATTAATTGGAGCACGAGGAATTAGAGTTGGACTCAATCCCTCGCGGGCCGAGCTCATATCAAATGAGCCCATAAGACCATGGCTAGGTCTTTTCACCTTACCATTGTGTGTTGCTTATATATAGCAACACTAAGAGTGTTGTGTCATCTAATCCTAACCATAGCCGCATACTGCACTCAGTTTGTGTGAAAAGAAACAGCCACCGCATCTCCTTTGGCATCTAGCAGTGCATAGAGATGCTCGTGTGGACTTCGTAGAGGCTCTATTATCTTACTGAGGTGCTGTGGTGTTTAACAGCCATCATCTACACGTTTCACGCTATAAGAGGTAAGCATTTTGAACATGAACCATGACCATTCGCTTGGATTCCTGATGAGAATTTTTCGGTTGCATTTTTGTTTTTATCCACTTTTCCCAACAAAGAGGACTTTATTCAATGTTGTAATGTGGCCAAGGTTGGGGAAGGAGATCATTGGGGAGGAACTCAAATAACAAACATAAAAGTTTACCCTAAATTCATATAATGCCATGGTTAAGGAAACTGGACTGGATCGGCTAGTTGAACCGGGAACCGGCCATCCTTCCGGTCCGAGTGACATCATACGATGCTATTAGCCGCAGCCCCCGTTGTCACCCTATGCCATCTCTGCGACCGTGTGACGTCATACGATGTTGTTAGCCACTGCCACGACACTTTACCTCGCCTTTGCTTGTTGCCATTGTCCACCACCATGGTTGTTAGCTAGTTATTTGGAAATCAAACCCCATGGTTATCGTTGAGAATCCCATATTGGATAGTGATATGGCTTGAATAGTGTTTATAAATGGGGGCAACCCTCACTCCTTAAGCTAGCTTTTAGGGTTGAGTTAGGCCCAAACCCAAATTCTAAGATGGTATCAGAGCCAATCCAAGATTCGTTGGGCCACCCGTAGATGTCTAGTCCTGCAAACTTCACGCTCCAGATGTCTAGTCCTGGGCGTGAGGGGGGTGTGTTGAGAGTCCCACATTGGATAGTGATATGGCTTGAATAGTGTTTATAAATGGGGGGCAACCCTCACTCCTTGAGCTAGCTTTTGGGGTTGAGTTAGGCCCAAACCCAAATTCTAAGAGGTTCTAACATTAATTTCTTAGTTTCGTCTTTGGTTCCAATAGAAGCCATTATCTTCCCACCTCAAATATGCTTTCCTAGCGAAATATGAGCAGTTACCTGTCATGGGAGCATAAGTGGGCCATTGGATGGACCATTACCGATATCCTAGGGATCAGTCCCTCCACATGCATGCACCGCATTCTGCTTGACCAAGAGGCTAAGCCAGTGAGGCAACCCCTGAGAAGATTGAATCCCTTGATTCTTGATGTGGTAAAAAAGGAAGTCACCAAACTGCTGAAAGTCGGAGTCATTTACCTATTTTCGAATAGCAAATGGGTGAGCCTAGTTCAATTGGTACCCAAGAAATCTAGGGTGACTGTAGTGGCAAACCAAAATAATGAACTAATTCCCACTCGAGTACAAAATAACTAGAGAGTGTGTATTGACTACAAGAGGCCTAACTGTAACATCCCTAAATTTTGATTCTAATCTTATTTCTAACTTAACTAAATCATATGGACGTGGACTAGTGTAATTTTATGGAATTGGGATAAATTGGGAATTTTTAGAAACCACCAAGGGTATTTTGGTCTTTTTACACCCTCAGTGGCAATTTTGTGATTTCTCATTCAAGTGGAAGGCAAAGTTGACAATTCAACTTCACCCCCTTTTTTAATGTTGGAGTCGTGCATGTTGGAAGACCATATGGTCATCTTAAAAATATTAAAGTCTCCATAGCCAAGGTTTTCTCAAGGTTGTAAGAGCCAAAGTAAGTATTTTTACTCATCTTTTGGCTTAAGTTATTTGATGGTTATTGATCACCTTCATCTCTTCTTCAATCCTATGGTTTTAGTTTACTGGAGAATTCATGTTCATATTTGAGAATCAAGAACACAAATTCTAAAGTTCTTGTATGATTTGGTTGTTTTGAAGGAAGTTGAAGAGGAAGTTCTCATAAGGATTTTGGTTGGTTTGATATCACCTCAAGCCTAGTTCTTGTCCTAAATCATTGCTAGGTGAGTGTGGGTTGATTTGTGATATGGTATGGTGTTATTTAGGGTGTGAGTTTAAGTCTTGAAGATAAGAACTTCTATGTGTTAATGTTGTTTTTGAATGTTTGGATTGTTACTTGTATTTAATGGTATGGATGTATGAGAATGATTGGATTTGCTACTTGTTATTCAATGACAAGAATGAATGAATGAATGAATGGATGAATGGATGAAGTTTAAGTTAAGAGGTATATGATCAAAAATTGATTTTGATGACTGTGAATCGATTCAGTGAATAGATTCACAGACTCATGAATAGCATTGTGAATAGATTCACAGGCTTGTGAATAGCACTATGAACTCGTGAATAACACTATGTATCGATTAACAAGAATGTGTGAATAGATTCACAGACTTGTGAATAGCATTGTGAATAGATTCACAATATTGTGTGAATAGATTCACTGAGAGATTCATTGAATAGATTCACAGAGGCTTAAATTGATAACTTAGTACAATGAAGGGATGTGTAACTAAGTGAAAGTGGTTGAGAGGATTAAGCATAATACTTGTGTGGTTCAATCATAAATTGAGAGGATTGAGTATAATGCTCATGTAGTTTAAATCTGGTATTGATTAAATGTGATGTTACTATGATATTATGATTGAGCATGATATGAATATGAAAGCATTGCATTGCATAGTGAGATGGCCTAATCGGAAAGGGTTAATGTACAATATGTGAGAGATTACCTAGCTGGAAGGGGATAGATGAAAGAATAAGCGTTGCATAATTAAGTGCATTACATAGCGAGATGGCCTAACCGGAAGGGGTTTGTGTACAATATGTGAGAGGTTGCCTAGCCGTACGGTGTTAGATGAAAAAGGAATGACATAAAACATTTCATATGCATATTGCGAGGGCCTAACCGAAAGGGGTTAGTGCACAAAAAGAGGAGTGGAGAAAGAAAAAGTGTAAAGAAAAGGTATGAACATCATGTGCATTCATAAATTCATTGCATATGTTGGTGTGGTATCAATTAATATATTGAATTGTGTGTAGGCTTGCATTCTAATTACATGCATACTTTATATACAAGTTTTACTCACATTCATTGGGAAGTTGTTTCTCACCCCCCTCTTTCTCAGATTCGCAGGATAACCCCGGACCCTCTGCGGGTTAAGTACGGAGGATTTTGTTGTATCATGATACTTGTATTTTGATGGAGTTGAGCTCCGTGATGTAGTGTATTATATATTACTCTGGTGTAGATGTGACAATGAAACTGATGAACTACTGTTGAAGTTCTCAGTTCTGTTAATATTTAAGTGTGCTCAATCAGGATAGTGTCTAGTATACACTTGTATAATGTATGTACTCTGATAATGTTTTGAATGAGATCGGAGATCTCTTGATGATATATATATATATATATGTACTATGGTTGGTTTGAGATAATTGATTGGAATCCGCTGTTTATTTATGACGTTTGAGAACGTACGAGAAATAAAGGAAACGCTGCCGAATTTTATATGTAATAAAAAAATATATATTCCACGTCAGAATTATGAGTTGGTAAATGATGTAGTAATAATAGGTCTTAAATTAACCAAGCCACCATAAAGGATCATTACCCCCTGCCCTTCATTGATTAAAAGCTAGAGAGATTAGCAGGGAAGTCTCATTATTGTTTTCTGGACGATTTTTCAGGTTACTTCCACATTCACATTGCTTCGGAAGACCAAGAGAAAACCATCTTTACATGTCCCTTCGATACTTTTGCGTATAGGAGGATGCCCTTCGGCCTATGCAATGCTTCTAGTACTTTCTAGGGTTGTATGATATGCATCTTCTCAGAATTTTTAGAAGAGTGTATGGAGTTATTCATGGATGATTTTACTGTTTATGGTTCTTCTTTTGAGTCATGTTTGGCCAGTTTAGCTAGACACTACAAAAAAAAGTGTATAAAACGGCGGTTATTTTGGCAAAAAACGGCGGTTTTTAACCCCCTTTTTTTACATCAACGGCGGTTTTAAAAACCGCCGTAATTGCATGCGCCATTGGGTATAATGCGGCGGTTTTTTGTAAACCGCCATAATATGTGTGATGTATATTACGGCGGTTCTCAACCGCCATAATCATCAGGTATATAACGGCGGTTTCCAACCGTCATAATCATAAGGTATATTACGGCGGTTTTAAACCGTCATAATAATCGTGTATATGACGGCGGTTTCCAACCGCCCTAATAATCAGGTATATTACGGCGGTTTTCAACCGTCATAATAAATATGTATATTACGGCGGTTTTCAACCGCCCTAATAATCAGGCATAATACGGCGGTTTTCAACCACCCTAATTAACACAAATCAGGAAAAAAAAAAGGGGCATATTACAGCCGTTTTAAACCGCCATAATTTACCTTACTTTTTATACATTTTTCTTCTGTTGCATTAGTTATTACAATTTCTAAAACTGTAATATTTTTTTATTATACCCTGCTCAAGTTATGATACATTCCAATTCAATAATATATCAGGAAACAAAATCCCAATGAATAATAATTTTACAAAAGACGGAGGCAGAAGTATGAATGTAGCAAATAATATTATCATCAATCCAAAAGACAAACATAAGGACAGAAATATAATCAACATCAACAACAAATGTAATTCGTGAAGCTAAATAAGTTTACAGCAACAAATTACTTGATAAGTTATTACTGTTTTGAGAAATAATATCCTAGCAAACTACTACTTAATGAGGACTCGCGTGACTTGTCGTTTGATGAGTATTACTTCCATCCGATGATCTTCTATACACACTGGGCGAGTCAGCCCCACTTCCAACATCCGGTGGCTACAACAAAGAAAATATAAATATTAAATAATAACAAGTATCGATTACAATCATACACTTCAATTAACATTTGTACTCAACTACGCATAGAGAGCATAAAAACTCTTCAATTAGCATTTTAGGTCAGAAATCATCATCAGCATGTCAAGCACGACAAATACATATGCAAGCATAACATAATACTATATATAACACAATAATCATTCCATGGAAAGGAGAAGATTCTAACTTTAGTAGCACTATCCTATCACCAACAATGAATCCAACTAGTAATATAAGTTATAAACCTACAGCAGTTGTAAGATGGAATTGTGTTCACAAAAATCTGAAACATTCAGGAAGTGGAAGATAGCAACCTCATCAATGACAATTAATTAATAGCATCTTAAACAAGAAATCTCCATACTGTACCTGCAATGGATGACAAGGAAATACGCCAGCTAACTCCTCAGGGATCCCTCCTTCCTTCATAGCAATGTAAGCATACAGTGCTTGTAATTGAGACTCCATATTCACCACCTTTGCTTGCAAGTCTGGAGAGGATGTGCTAACACTAGATGATCCCAAGTTTATACCACCAAGTCGCATGGTGGTATGTCTGAATGCAATGGAAGGTACCACTCCTAAGCCTAAGCCTCGAACACGGCCAGGGTGCTCTCTTCCAAGAACCACACCAAGAGCATCGTTCGGAGAAATTTCAGAGGAATTTTCTGAACTTTGACTCATCTGTTGCTGAATTTTTTCCTTTATAAAAGACCAAGAAGAAGGATAAAAATTTACAAAGACAATCTATTATATGGTTGTAAAACACAATAAAAAACATGAATAATGATGATGATATTTACCCCAATTTCCCTAGCCTCATCAGTTACATAGCTCCCGTCTTTCCTCTTGTGGGTGACATCCCACATTGGGCCCCGACCAATATCCATCCCAGTCTCTAACTTTTGAAAATTTCAAAGGTAAGCTATAATCAATAATTAATTAAGGATGTACTTCCTCTCTAGCAAAGAATTGATCATTGAGGATAAAGTGTTAAATTAAAACTACCAAATCATGCCTTCTCCTGGCCACACTCTTAGCACCACAAGTGTGAGGAATAGTTTGTTTCCTACGAACCTCTTGATTTCTCTTACAAAGCTCCTACAAGTGAAAATAAATAAATTTCTAAGATGTTATAATAATAATTTTCAATCAATTAAAAATATATTTGAAATGAACCTTCGTCTCAGGTTTCAAGCGGTAGTCAACATATGTTGCCCATTGGTCTATGGAAATGCCTTCCGGAACATTGTTGATGATTGCATCTCTACTTATTGTTGGGTCATAAAATTCATTCCACAACTTAATCCGGAATTCCCTCCACTTTTTGTTAATGGAGTGGTCAACATATCTCTTCACAATGTTATCGTCAGCCCTAAAGCAAAATCGAGGCTAGAAACAACAAGAATGTTACTTTATTATGCATTTACATGTGCAAACTGTAAAAACATAAGTGCAAGAATTTAAATGGTTTCTACCTTTAAGGCATGATCAAAGCTGTGGTTAAGGAAAGATTCTGGCATCTCTAACCACTTGGTGAAGCTAATAGGAAAGGCAACTGTATCAATTGCCAGTTGCCCACAAACTCCTGCAAGCAAGCCAGCTGCCTCTCCAATAGGTGAAAAATGTTCATCAAACTCCACCACTATACGCAATTCATTAGACAAGTTGAAGACATCCTTGACTTTCAACTTAAGTTTTTTGGTTACTCCTTGTTCATCTGTACCAAATAAATATCAAGTTAAAAATATTGTAATCAAGGGACAAAAAACAAAAAATACTTCATCACTTCACATATGCATATACCTATAGCATCTACCGACCAATAATGGTTGGATTCACGTCCAACTCTACGCCTAGGCTGTGGTGGGGCTTGGCTAGAAGGGAGAGAAGTGGAGTGTGAAGCAGTAGGAGTAATGGGTGTTGAGGTACAAGCCAGAGGCTGTATAGGCTGTGGGTGTGAAGCAGTAGGAGTAATGGGTGCTGAGGTACAAGCCTGAGACTATATAGGTTGTGTGTGTGAAGTAGTATGAGCAATGGGAGCTGAGGTACAAGCCTGAGGTTGTGTAGGCTGTGGGTGTGAGAAAGTAGGAGCAATGGGTGTTGTGGGAGAAGCCTCTACGGAGCTCTCTCCAATTAATTTGAGTAGATTCTTAATCCGCTTTGGCTTTGGCATATCGGCATATGTCATTGAAATAATCAATTGAAATGAATTCATACTATTATATGGTAGACTAAAACATATACTAGATTATAGCAATTTGTTGAAATGGGACACATAAGCATATAATAGACTAAAACACACTAAAGTCATACCATAAAAAAAACCTATCTTTGTTGACTATTCAGACATATGTTCGTCTTCCCCAACATCATCATTAGTGTTACACTCGCTTAATAATTCATCATCTACATCCTCCCTTAACAATGGTAGATCATTGACATCTTCTTCAAAGAATCGATTCAAGTCTTGCTCTGGGAATGACTCATTCTCAAAAACTTCATTATCTTGTTCTTCCCCCATATCGTACAAGTCCCTTGGCTTTAAATGCACAACAATGCTCCAATCTTTATTCAATGCTCCAATCTTTATCGTACAATGCTCCATTTGAGCTTGTGAAGCTTCAATGTATGGGTCATGCTCTTCACGATCACCAGTGTGAATCAACCGTGAAAAATTAACAGAAGTAAGACCCCATGCATCCTTTCTAAACCCCCTATCCCTAGTGGTGTCAGCCCATTTACATTTGAAAAGTGTAACCCTAAACCGGCCATAGTAGTTAAGCTCAATGATGTCTTCTAATTTTCCATAATATGACAAATCTGCTTGCCTTAGGTTTCCATCAACACCACTTGCAACACAAGATGTGGAAGAGGTTAGAAAAACTCCACTGTTTTGGGTTTTCAACCTATGTTCTCGAGCTGTTGTTCGAAATTTGAACCCATTAATATTAAACGCAACAAACCTTCTAGCATGTTGTGTTGGACCTTTTGCTAGAAACTTTAGATCCTCTGACACAATATTTGAAATGTCTGGGTTCATAATCTAAAACAAAAATGTTAATTATCTCATTCGCAGTTTTAAATTTACAAACTTACATTAATAATAAAAAAGGAGACAAAATTTGGTAACACTTTCAACTTACCTTCCGAGGAAACCAATCAATGAAGTCTTTATTAACTATCTTCTCTATCTCTGTTGTTGTAGGCCTTCGACCCTTAGACCGCCTTCGTACATGATCTTTAAATTCACTACATGAAATGTTGACATTAATATCACGTCTTTAAAGAAGTGCTTACATATTCATACTAAGTTTCATTTACAGTATGGTTGAGTACTTACTCAATATATGGCTTGACTTGTGGGCAATTTAGTAACACGTATCGATGTGCTTGACTTTTCTCTATAGCTGATAGCTCAAAGGTTGAGAAAGCTCCTACTACTCTACCCATTGGTGGAAACATGCTATGCAAATGTAGAGAGTCTCTATCATCAGGATAATCATCAACACGTGCAGGTCTATTAATTCGTGTCTCAATCCCTTCTATATATTGAGAACAAAAGGTAAGAACCTCTTCAGCTAGGTAGCCTTCGGCTATGGAACCTTCTGGTTGTGCTCTATTTCGCACATATGACTTTAAGTGTCCCAAATACCTAAGTGAAAGATTCGAAATTAGTCAAAGGATATATCTAATATATTTAACAGTTTTGCCTTAAATAATAACATTTGACAAAGTAATAATATATTTACCTCTCAATAGGATACATCCACCGATAATGTACTGGGCCTCCAAGTTTTGCTTCACCAACTAGATGACAAGTTAAATGAACCATGACTGTAAAGAATGATGGAGGGAACAACATTTCTAAGTGACAAAGAGTGTGCACAATTCGAGGCTGGAGCCTGTCAAGGTCTAAGATACTCAAGCTTTTGCCACATAATTGTCGAAAGAATGAACACAACTCTATTAACACTGCACTAACTTTGTTTGGTAAAACATTACGTATGGCAAGTGGTAACAATTGCTCCATAAGAATGTGACAATCATGACTCTTCATTCCAAAAATCTTTCTTTGCTTCAAGTCAACACACCTGTCAATGTTACTTGAGTACCCATCCGGCACTATGACATTCTTCAAAGTCCGTAGAAATACATCTTTCTTTGCATTTGACATTGTAAACAAAGATGGGCGATATCTTCCATTCTCATCTGGCCAAAGATCCTTCCTTATACCCATTTCTCTAAGATCCTTCCGAGCATTAAGATTGTCTTTTGATTTCCCAGTCTCATTGAGCAAAGTGTATATCACATTGTCACATACATTTTTTTCAATGTGCATAACATCTAGATTGTGACGCAACAAGTTAGACTCCCAATACGGAAGATCAAAAAATATGCTTTTCTTCCTCCATTGTCTTGATCCATCTTCAACAATGGCTTTTCCTCTAGTTCTTTTACCTTTATCATTTGACTCTAGTATTTTTCCAAAAGTAACATTAATGCCCTCAAGCTGTTTCAAAATGTCTGATCCCGACAATGTTATTGGTGGATCCCTTTGCTCAGTTTTCCCATTAAAATGAACCCGATTCAATCTAAGTCTATGACCCCTTTCAAGAAAACGGCGATGGCCCATAAAACACCATTTTCTACCATGCTTTAATCTGCAAGAGTTAGTATCATAATTACATGTGGGACAAGCAAGATTAGTGTGTGTGTTCCACCCAGATAAGGTACCAAGCCCAGGAAAGTCACTAATCGTCCACATTAGAGCTGCTCGCATTCTAAACATTTCATTCTTTGAAGAATCTAATGTTTGCACTCCATCATGCCACAGTTCCCTCAACTCTTGGATGAGAGGTTGTAAGTACACATCTATGTTATTCCCTGGCATTTGTTTTCCAGGAATGATCATTGAAAGGATGAATGAAGTTTGCTTCATACACTCCCAAGGAGGCCGGTTGTATAGGATTAGGACAACTGGCCAAATGCTATAGTTTGTACTCATGGCTCCAAAAGGATTGAAACCATCACTGGCTAGGCCAAGCCGCACATTTCGAGGATCCGCAGCAAATTCAGGGTGAGTCAAGTTGAATATTTTCCATGCCTCAGAATCCCTAGGATGCCTCATCATTCCATCTTGGTTACCCTCCAAGACATGCCATCTCATAGACTCAGCAGTCTTAGAGCACATAAATAATCTTTGCAACCTCGGCTTTAGTGGAAAGTAACGCAAAATCTTTGCAGGTTGCTTCTTATTATTATTCTTCCACCTAGATGTACCACATCTTCTGCATGCTTGCAAGTGTTCATCACCTTCACGCCAATATAACATACAATCATTTGGGCATGCATGTATCTTGGTATAATTCAGTCCAAGTTTGTTGATGGTTTTCTTAGCCTCGTAGAATGAAACAGGAATCTGGGCATCTTCAAAAGCATCTTTTAACAATTCTAGTATCATAGTCATTACTTTGTCACTCATTCTACACAAGCACTTTATATGATACAATTTTATTAGAAAAGACAATTTTGAATACTTCTTACACCCTTCATATAATTCTCGATCACCATCTTTGAGTAACTCATAAAACTCTACATATTCTTCATTATGCGCCTCATTATGCCCTTCATTTAAAGTTTCTTCTCTATTTACAGGCTCATAAGAAGTACAAGGTTCATTGACATTGTTCCTAGTCAATCCAAATGCATCGTTGATCATGGTTTCCATTACATTTTGGGGCTGCAGAGTATCTTGTATGACATGTGTGCTTTCAAAAGTCTCTGACTCAATTACATTTGATTCTTCACCATGCCAATACCAAACTTTGTAATTTTCAGGGAAAGGCCTACAAATCAAGTGCTCTTGAACTACATCTCTTGTTTGCCACTTCTTAAAACCACACTTTGGACATGGACACTTTATTGTACGCCCCTCAATGGACCGATGCTGAAATGCAAAATCCAGAAATTTGCTTAACCCGTCCGCATATTCAGGTGTGTTCCGTGGTTTTTTAATCCAAGATTTATCAATCGGCATGACTAGAAAGAAGAACATGAAATTGAGGCATAAAATTAATACAATGGTGCATTCAACTAGTTTCAAATTCAAACCATGATATACATGTTTCAAAGAACTAGAACCCCAACAGGAAACCATACTTCTTCTACAGTTCAACCAATTCAATTCAACTCTTGTAAGATAGATGGTCGTAACATCAACAACATATGAAAGCAGTACATATATGGCATGATGTGAGTTGCATTTGATATGGCATTTCAAACATGATATGAAACACAGAAATCAAAATGCATATTTGGTGGTATTGTCCTCTCTGGATGCAACATAATTATACACTTATAAGAATGAGGTAAAGATATAGGTAAATTAAACATCCACTTCAGATCACAAATACTCATCCACTTCATATCATAATGATTCACATGTCTATGAAATAAAAGTAAAAACTAGGAAAATAGCACCAAAGGAGAAAGGAATCAACCGCGAAATTGGCTATGTCCCTTGGCAACGTGAATTTGGCTCTTTCTCTTAGCAGTTCACCACTCTAGCAGCTGTGAAATTGACCATGTGAACACCTAAATTTGTCCGGGTCCTTTTTTTTTCTCTCTTATAGCAAAAATAAATAGATAAATAAAAATCAAATATATTTTAGTTAATGACCAAAAATAAAAAAAAAAGAAGCAAAAAAAAAAGAAAAAAGAAATCCCTTTTAGCCAAAAAAAAAAGAAAGAAAAGAAAAGCTTTAACCTAATTTATTGCAAAAAATCAAAAAATTAAAAATTAAAAAAAAAAAAGAGGATAAAAAAAAATCATTCAAGTTTTTATCTTACCCATCTTCCTTAACCCAAGCCCAAAGCCAATTTCCCTAACCCATACACTACCCGGTCCAACCCAAACCCCAACCCGACCCGGTTCTTCAACCCAACCCAACTCCCTTTTTTTTTTTTTTCCTCTCCTTCTCTTCTCTTCCCGCTCCTTCCCTCTTTCTCTTCCCCTTTCTTCTTTCTCCCCCATCATTCCTCTACCCCACACCTTTCCCCTTTCCCCCTTTCTTTTTTTCTTCTCTTCTTTTTCTTTTCTCTCAATCTCTTCTCTTCCCGTTCCTTTCCCCTATCTTCTTTCTCCCCCATCATTTCTCTACCCCACCTCCCATCATTCCTCTACCCCCTACGCCCTTTCTTTTTTTCTTCTCTTCTTTTTCTTTTCTCTCCTTCTCTTCTCTTCCCGCTCCTTCCCCCTTTCTCTTCCCCTTTCTTCTTTCTCCCCCATCATTCCACACCCCACACCCCACACCCCACACCCCACCCCCCATCATTCCTCTACCCCATTCCCCCTTCTTTTTTTTTCTCTTCCCGTTCCTTCCCCCTTTCCTTCCCCTTTCTTTTCCCCTTTCTTCTTTCCCCCCCATCATTCCTCTACCCCACCCCCCATCATTCCTCTACCCCCTTCCCCCTTCCTTTTTTTCTCTCTTCTTTTCTTTTTCTTTTATCTCCTTCCCTTCCTCTCTCTCATCCCCGAGACTTTTCCCCCTTCCCCCTTCCTTCTTTTCTCTCTTCTTTTCTTTTTCTTTCCTCTCCTTCCCTTCCTCCCCTCTCGGCCAGACCCATTTTTTTTCACTTGTGCTGCTCCTACCTGCACAGAGCCAGGATCAAGACCTGCAGCCCCCTGTAGGATCGTGCACAAAGAATAGACGACCAAGAGAGAAAGAGGTTCTCCACAAGGGTGCGCGTCTGTGGGTAATTCCCATTCAGTTTTTATTTTATTTTATTTTATGTGTATTAAATTGGCTAAAATATTTGAGATATCAGTATTTTGATTGATTGTTGTTGTTGTGTGTCGATTGCCTTACTGGAATGTATAAGAAATCCTGTTGCATTTGGTGTTCAAATTTGTTTGAACTTGTGTTCTGTTGGATTGCATTAACTGGGCCCTGATGGTGTTAATTTCGTTTGTTGCCGTATGTGGTGCGTTGCTGTTTGCATGATAACCAAGTGCTTATTATTACATAGATTACTTGCATTCTGTGTTTATAGGCTTTGATTGAATCCGAGGTTTCATTCATTTTTGCCTTTGGGTTAACTGAGTATTCTGGGAGAGGAATAAAAAAAAATTAATTAAGATTATAAAAAAATAATAAATAAAAAAATATATGCTGTTTACGTAGGAATTGGTAGGGTGGAGAAAAGTAGAGAAAAAGTTAAAAAAAAATATAAATAAAAAAATAATAATAATAAAAAAAAGAAGAAGAAACAAAAAAATAAATAAAAAATACATGCTGTTTAGTTTACATAGGAATTAGTATGGTGGGGAAAAGTTCAAAAAAATATAAATAAAAAATAATAATAATAAAAAAAAAAGAAACAAAAAAAAATAAATAAAAGATATATCCTGTTAACGTAAGAATTGGTAGAGTGAGGGAAAGTAGAGAAAAAGTTAAAAAAAATATAAATAAAAAAATAATAATAATAATAATAAAGAATAAATAAATAATAAAAAAATATATGTTGTTTAGTTTACGTAGGAATTGGTAAGGTGGGGGAAAGTAGAGAAAAAGTAAAAAAGTAAAGAAAATGAGAGTAAAAAAAAACACGTAATAAAAAGAAAAGAAATGAAATAAGGATTAAATTGAAAAGTTGAAGTAAAAAAAAATGATGAGAACAATATTTTCTTCTAGTCATAGTGATTATTTTATGATTTTACGGTTCTTATTTTATTCCCCCTTGAATACGTTGCTTGTCTTTTTTTATTTTATTTTATTTTATTTGCTTCTTTAATTGATTTGATAATATTGCGTTTTATTTTTTTTAGATTTTAATATTATTATTTTGATCTTTTTTTTTTTTGTAAGAAAAGGGGAGTAGAATATTAATCAAATAAACAACCCGATGTCATAATATTTGCGTTTGGTTGTCTTCAGGGGTCAGGTACCCACTAGGCAATATTTTGGGGTGAATCAGTGAGCTTAGTATCACCTTTCACCCCCACTTACAGCAAACCAATAAATTATTTTTTTCTAAGTGGTCCAATGCCGCTAATAATGTTAGCTGTCTTCAGGAATCAAGTATCCACTAGACAAATATTTTAGGGTGAATCAGTGAGCTTAGTATCACTTTTCACCCTACTTAGTACAAACTAATATAAGGTTTTTTTTTAAGTGGTCCAACGCCATAACAATTTGCGATAGTCGTCTTCAGGGGTCAAGTACCCACTAGACGTTTGCTTAGGGTGGATCAGTGAGTTTAATACCACTTTTCATCCCATTTAGGACGCGTTAATAAAATTTTATTTTTCTAATCAAATCCTTTTATCCAATCAATTCTCTTTCTTTTAATCAACTAAAGCAATACTTTTCACAATTAAAATTAATCAGTGTATAATTTTTTTTTAAAAAAAGAACTACGTGGCTTTGAGTTCCCCATTGCACCAGGGGATACGTAGGCCCGCAAGTCAAGCCAAATTTGTAAATTTTTGTAATTTAATTTAATTCTTAATCATAAACTTGCGTTTCGATCTGTAAATATTCTATTTATTCTTTTGCTCAATTTTTCTTACCTTGTTTTAAAGGGGGTTAAATAGACATCATTTAGGGTATTAAAATTTGCACAACTAGCTTAAGGTAACTGTCTTAGGACGGATGTCTCAGGGGTGCTGTGGGATTAAGTTTCCACCCTTCCCTGTGCATAATCGACTCCCGAACCCTACCTGGTCTTCGCAGACCCTTTCTTTTTGTTTTATTTTAAATCCATTTTAAAAGGGTTTTGCCAGTCATTTTCCCTACCCAATAAAAGATTGGTGGCGACTCCATTGTTATGTTGTTTTTCTTAAACAACTACTATTTTTTGCTTTCGCCGCTCTCCGTTGCGATTTTCTCCGGTCGCGACAGATGGCGACTCCACTGGGGAGAGGTTGGAGAGTCAAGCCTATTCGAGTTAGTTGTGCAAATTTTATAACCCTTAAAAGTCTGTTTTTCCCCCATTTATTTGCTTCTATTTATTTTTGTCATATTCTTAATCGTTGTACCTCTCGCTTGTAAATATTCATTATTAGCTTTGCTTTACTACATTTATTTTCCTTTGTCAATATCTCGCTCTGTATCCAAGATTTTATTTATCACTTGTATATAGCTAACTGTGAATGTTATGTTCGTCCTTTTACTCGTTATACTTTAGGATAGACGATCGTTAATTCTGTTGAATATTTGTTGTATATCTGTTGTGTTCTGTGGTGTCTGCAGGATGGGGGTAGTTTCTTAAGTTTGTACAGGTTTGTATGCTCCCATCACACACTTCACTTTTCACCTACATCACACACTTTTCGTGCTCTATACCCGAGTTCGTGCGACCCCTAGGGCTAGTCGAAGGATTGACTTAGTCATTAGTTGGCCCCGTGCCTTCTTGACAATGGTTGACTCTTCACCCAGATTGTACTTGGTTTCTTGAAATAACCATGATCAGAGGGTTCATCCCTACTTCATGGCTAATTTCAAGAAGCTAAATCCTTATCCTTTGGATGGGGGCAGTCTGGGGACCGTTTCCGTCTAAGATCTAAAACCATCTCAAAAACCCTGCACTTCTAGAATAAGCCTAGTCGCCACTCGAATTAGAGTTCTGTCTCTAGGAACCTGTAGCCACAGGCTATACCATGTAGGACACAAAGGGAGCATAAGTTTTTTTTATTTTTATTTTTTATTTTATTGTAGCATTTGTCTTTACATTCCAGGCATCAAATAAATACAAATTTTCGGATTTGGTAAAATTGTTCAGTCCACTAATATGAAAAATCATGTCGGAAAGTTTTCCATACTCGAATGAGTTTTGATCGAAAAAATGCAATCATCATTAGTGGACCAACAATTTCTGAATCCAAAAAAAAAAATTCTTTTTTTCTTTTTTTGAATAATTTTTCAATAGCATTTTCAATTATAAACATGTCTTTGTAAAAATAAAAAATGTGTTCAGCTCATCTTAGCATCATTATTGGAAAAACAAAAAAAAGGACTTTTTCATAACCTCTTAGCATAGTTTCTGCATCATGTCATCTTAACATGAATTGTTGCATAAAAAAAAAACAAATGTGTGTTCATTTCATTTTAGCTTGTGTTTTGTGCATCTTATAAAATAAAAAAAAACAAAACAAAACAAAAAATATTGATTAAAGCTTTTGTCATTAGGCAATGAATTTTGTTGGCTCCAGCTGTGATGGCTTTGCAAATGGTGAAGGAATTTTTGAAAAGGGACATAGAATGTGCTACTAGGCAAGGGGCTTTATTTTCCTGACTTTTACAATCGTATTGGAATGAAAATTTGCGAACAAATTTGTCTGGAGCTTCGAAAGCTAGGTTTCTTAATAAACCAATAGTTTTCATGAAATGATAAAATTCACAATTCATTTTCTAAAATGCAAGTCGGTAAAAGTCGAAAGCTTTTGAAAAAAAAAAAGAGGATGAAGAAAGGCAAAGAAAAAGAAAAAAGTCAAGAAAATAAAGTTCCTGTTGGTAGCATGATGCGAATCCTTCACCATATTTTTGGAATAAGTGAGTTTTAGGATGTGACACAGTTCAAGCCAACAATTTGTTGATAAGTGCAAAAAAAAAAAGGTTCAATTCATATTTCTTTTTTTTGGGTCTTTATCCTCATAGAAAATTTTGAACCAGTGAGCATCTAAGGAAAACAAAGACCAATCAAACTCGTATCCGATGTACAAGAACCCGGGCTAGACTCTTTAGGATGGAAGAAGGAAACCAGGTGGAAGGAAGAAACCTCACAAGGGAGGTAGATGAGGTAAGGAGAAGGCTGATTGAGATGGCAAAGACCCAGAGCAGAATCGAAGGGATGTTACGGGAGATGCGCGACTCTCGCAGTGGGACAACCGGGAGACCTATATTTTCTGAGGTAAATACACAAGCGCCTCCAGTCTCTGTTGTGATGATGGCTCCATTACAGTTCGACATTGGTGCTGGTTTCCCCCAAGGGGTGTATGCTAACAATGAAGGAGAAACCTATGGCCACCAGGGCCCAGTGTTCCAAATGGTACCTCCACACACAACGATGCCCATCGGGGAGGGGTATCAGGATGTAGAAAGCGGACAGGCCAAAGCTTTTGCATATGCCAATCTTGCTTAGGGACAAATTCCAATGTCCGCTCAAGGGCAACCACTGAGGATCCCAGCTAATCCAGGAATTAACGTCGAGAAAGAGAGGACAATGGATGAGCTGATTAGAAAATTGCAAGAGCAAGTCAAGGCAATCCAAGGCCCTAGCTTGTATGGGTCGGTGGAAATCAATGAGTTGTGCCCTGCAGCTGATGTAGTTATTCCAAGGGATTTTAAGACCTCAGATTTCTGCAAATATGATGGAAGTGCCAACCCTCTGCTTCACCTGAAAACTTATTGCACTCAGATGGCCATCTGGTCTCGGGAAGAAAATTTTCTAGTCAGCTTCTTCCATGAAAGTTTAACTGGTCCAGCCCTAGAGTGGTACATCCAATTGGATCGTTCTAGGATCACCGGCTGGAAGGATTTGACAAACTCATTCATCAATCAGTACAGATTTAACTTGGATGCGGCTCCAACCAGAGAACAACTAAGGGCTATGGAGAAGAAGCATGACGAGAGTTTTAAGCGGTATGCTCAAAGGTGGAGAGCTCTTGCAGCACAAGTTTTGCCGCCACTGATATTTTCTGAGATGTGTTCCTATTTCTTAGGGACCTTGGGTACTTCGTTCATAGAGTTGATGGCCGGAGCAACTTACAGGGATTTCGCCGATTTGATCTCAGCTGGGGAAAGAATAGAAATCTTGACGAAGGCCGGTAAATTGTTTGCTGGAAATGTCATTAACGAGTATCCCAAGGAAGAGCGATATCCAAAAGAGAGGGAGGTTGAGGTGAGCAATGTACATCATTGGCAGTCCTTCCCACCCCATAAGCCATCATTTCCTTCCACTAACCGAGCTTCTCTAACGCCTATATCCTATCATCAGCCTTCGGCCAATATCTCTCGTCAAGATAATCACCTTCCACCATCCTATCCATATACTTTGACTCATCCACCTCATGCCAACTTTTTACCTACCTGTTCACAGAATCAGCCTAACCATCTCTATCCTCCATCAAATTCACAAAAACAAAAACGCTTTCGTCCTCGACCACCACCATTCCCGGAATTGTCAATCTCAAATGCTGAGTTGTTCCAAAGTCTGTTGAATGCCAATTTGGTTGCACAATCACCTCTACGCCCGATGACACCTCCATTCCCTGTATGGTATGAACCCAATGTTACTTGTGAGTTTCACATGGGAGCAGCTGGCCATTCTATTGAAGATTGCGAGGGCTTTAAGAATACAGTGAGAAGGATACTTGTTTGTGGGCGTTTGGATATCCAAGGGGAAGGAGAATTAAACATTCCCAATGATTCATTTCCCAACCACTCAGGGACGACTATGCTTTTCTTTCCTCCAGTGGTGAAGGACCTATGAGCTTTTGGTTTCAGATATGTTTATCAAGGGTTTACTTTGAGATGATTGTTAAATTATGTTGACTCCCTAGTCTGGTCAATGACTCATGATTTTGAACTTATGTTAACCTTCTTGAAGCATTAATATAATGAATTTGCATGGGTTTTCAATCTCATTTGCTTTACTCGTGTACTTCATTTTCTCCCGTGTTTTTGTTCAACGTTCTTGTCATTTCATCTGCATTCTGTTTTCTTGTCAATCAATTCAAAGCACCCTCCACGGGTTTGAATCCTGTGGAACTCCCACTCTAACGAAGGATTCTCGGAAACTCATTGATTGATCCTTATGGTCCGATGGACAAATGAAGTCGTGAATTCAGCAAAGATGCCAATGTTATCCAAAAGATCCGAGAAAAGCGATGGATGAAAACATAACATGCCCAAGGAGGATAGCAAGAAAACATTTGTTTATAGTGAAAACCTCATATGGTGGTTATCTTTTCCTTTAAAAAAAAAGAGCAAAAAAAAAAGGGAGCAATGAAGTTTTAATTCTCAAAAGGTGTGGAAAGCAATAATCGGTATACACCGGTTATAATTTTGTCTCAGAAATAAAGTTTTGAAAAATAAGCAATCTTGAGTTGAAATGAGGAGTGGCCATCTTTCTCTATCCAAAAAAAATCAATCAAATCATCATCATTATCCCTTGTTACCCTATTTTGAGCCTTAAAATTTTCTTCAAAAGTACCTTGGACAAGGATCACCCCCACATCGGGGGCCAGCGCAATGGAAAGATCAGTTTTGATGGCAGTACAATTTGTATTGTTCCAAAAAAAGAAGAAAGAAAAACAAAAAAAAGGGATGTCATAGGAAAATGAATGATCGACAAAAAAAAAAGAGGGAACAAGCAGAAAAAAGAAGAAATCATTTTTGGTCTAAAGTAAAATGTGGACCAATGTTCTTGTAAGTACAAAAGTAAGTTGTGGTTGTCAAAATGGAAGATCTTTGATCCCAATCAACCCTTTAAACACTTGTTTGAGCCTTTTTTTTTACCCTTCATTTCATATCCTTTAACCCTGGCCACATTACAAGCCTCACAAAGTCCATTCTGATCAATGATTTGATTGCTTTTATTTTTCTAAACTTTAATTCTGAGACAATATTCTATCCTTTTGAGTTTTAGTTTATTGTTTTGAAAAAAGAAACAAAAAAAAAGAAAAAAGAAACAAAAAAAGGAAAAAGCTTGTTAGGTTGAAAACCTGTAAGGGCGGCCTAAGCAAAAGTAAGGGCGACCAATTTCAGGCATGAAAAGAGAGGCCTGAGGCTTGCATGCAAAAGAACTTCCAGAAGCATCGGCTCATACTGGGGCAAATTTCCTCCGTTCAAATACTGGGGCAAAAGCCATTTGTTTTCCCCTGACCTACACTGGGGCAAATTTTATTCTGTCTGCACACCTACACTAGGGGCAATTTTACTCAGTTCATACACTGGGGCAAAAGTTCACAGATGCTATACAAAGATAAATTCGCGAGAAGTCACATCGAGAAGCAATAGCTATGACGTCTAAGTTGGTGAGTAGGGATCAATCAAAAGAGAATCTGGGAATTCACTGGGGCAATTCCTGCATACCTTCTCTTTCTTTTCCCCTCTTTGTATCATCTCTCATACCATTATCCATTGTCAACACTGTGCATATATTTGAAAATTCCATGTTAATCAAGAGGTTTATGCATTTCAATAAATTTCTTTCTGTTATCCCAGCAAATTCATGCATATGCATTAAGTAATGCTTCAGGCAGAGGAATGTGAGTTCAACAGTAAGATTTGACAGTCTAATGGTAATCTCCGGATAAACATTTCTGTCGGAAGAAGCTCAGAAGTCCCAATCAATGGATGAAAGCAATATCCTCGAGGGATGACCCAGCCCTAAGAGCCCCCAGCCAATGAAGGGAGGAAAATGAGAGTTACCGAAGTGAATGGATAAAAGGATTTGTATGTAATCATATCTAAGTGGAGGATCAACGAGCCGAGGTGAAGAGAGTCAGTGAAAAGGTTGGAAGAAGGTTTCAGTTGAATCGGGTTTGATTGGCCAACGCTTTCCAAGAAAGTATCAGATTTAAATCATTTTCTAACTAAAAGGTGTTCCCAAGTGCACTAACTCTCGAGCTCAAGACTCATTAAATTCATTGCGGGCTCAAGGCCCAAAACTTTTAATTTTTAGCTCAAGACTCATTGCATCCATTGCGTCTTCATGACCCAATTCATTTACACTTCGGGCGCACAGCCTGCTGCATTTTACTTTAGGTTCATGGCTTAATGCATTCTACTTTTCATGGCTTCTGATGTGATGATCTTGTTGTTTGTTTCCAAGTCCTTGGCTTGATGACTTTTCCAGGTCCTTGGCCTGAGGATTTACTTCATGGGTGCGTCGGCCCGTTGTATTTCATTTATGCATGTTAAATTTGTCATTTAATTTTTAGGTCCATAGCCTTGCACATATCCAGTTTGCGGGCTCGACCATAGTCATTTAATCTTCAGGTCTGCAGCCTCGCACATATCCAGTTTGCGAGCTCGACCATCGTCATTTAATTTTCAGGTCCATAGCCTTGCACATATCCAGTTTGCGGGCTCGACCATTTGCCATTTAACTTTCAAGTCCATAACCTTGCACATATCCAGTTTGCGGGTTCGACCATTTGTCATTTACTTTTCCAGGTCCATAGCCTTGCACATATCCAGTTTGCGGGCTCGACCATTGTCATTTAATTTTCAGGTCTATAGCCTTGCACATATCCAGTTTGCGGGCTCGACCACTGTTATTTAGATTTCTGTCATTACTTTTCCCGGTCTATAGCCTCGCACATATCCAGTTTGC
Source organism: Styphnolobium japonicum (assembly GCA_023212625.1). Taxonomy (NCBI): domain Eukaryota; kingdom Viridiplantae; phylum Streptophyta; class Magnoliopsida; order Fabales; family Fabaceae; genus Styphnolobium; species Styphnolobium japonicum. Next base: position 211,129 of record JALBWW010000079.1, read on the forward strand.
GGGCTCGACCATTTGTCATTCTATTTTTCAGGTCCATAGCCTTGCACATATCCAGTTTGCGGGCTTGACCATTTGTCATTTACTTTTCTAGGTCCATAGCCTTGCACATATCCAGTTTGCGGGCTCGCCATTTGTCATTTACTTTTCCAGGTCTATAGCCTTGCACATATCCAGTTTTAGGGCTCGACCATTTGTCATTTACTTTTCCAGGTCTATAGCCTTGCACATATCCAGTTTGCGGGCTCGACCATTTGTCATTTACTTTTCCAGGTCTATAGCCTTGCACATATCCAGTTTGCGGGCTCGACCATTGTCACTTAATTTTCAGGTCTATAGCCTTGCACATATCCAGTTTGCGGGCTCGACCATTTGTCATTTACTTTTCCAGGTCCATAGCCTTGCACATATCCAGTTTGCGGGCTCGACCATTGTCATTTAACTTTCAGGTCCATCGCCTTGCACATATCCAGTTTGCGGGCTCGACCATTTGTCATTTACTTTTCCAGGTCCATAGCCTTGCACATATCCAGTTTGCGGGCTCGACCATTGTCATTTAATTTTCAGGTCTATAGCCTTGCACATATCCGGTTATGCGGGCTCGACCCACCGTTATTTAGATTTTTCATTAATTTTCAGGTCCATAGCCTTGCACATATCCAGTTTGCGGGCTCGACCACTGTTATTTAGATTTCTGTCATTAATTTTCAGGTCCATAGCCTTGCACATATCCAGTTTGCGGGCTCAACCACTATTATTTAGATTTCTGTCATTACTTTTCCCGGTCCATAGCCTTGCACAAATCCAGTTTGCGGGCTCGACCATTTGTCATTCAATTTTTCAGGTCCATAGCCTTGCACATATCCAGTTTGCGGGCTCGACCATTTGTCATTTACTTTTCCAGGTCCATAGCCTTGCACATATCCAGTTTGCGGGCTCGACCATTGTCATTTAACTTTCAGGTCCATAGCCTTGCACATATCCAGTTTGCGGGCTCGACCATTTGTCATTTACTTTTCCAGGTCCATAGCCTTGCACATATCCAGTTTGCGGGCTCGACCATTGTCATTTAATTTTCAGGTCTATAGACTTGCACATATCCAGTTTGCGGGCTCGACCACTGTTATTTAGATTTCTGTCATTACTTTTCCCAGTCCATAGCCTCGCACATATCCAGTTTGCGGGCTCGACCATTTGTCATTCAATTTTTCAGGTCCATAGCCTTGCACATATCCAGTTTGCGGGCTCGACCATTTGTCATTTACTTTTCCAGGTCCATAGCCTTGCACATATCCAGTTTCCGGGCTCGACCATTGTCTTTTAACTTTCAGGTCCATAGCCTTGCACATATCCAATTTGCAGGCTCGACCATTTGTCATTTACTTTTCCAGGTCCATAGCCTTGCACATATCCAGTTTGCGGGCTCGACCATTGTCATTTAATTTTCAGGTCTATAGCCTTGCACATATCCAGTTTGCGGGCTCGACCACTGTTATTTAGATTTCTGTCATTACTTTTCCCGGTCCATAGCCTCGCACATATCCAATTTGCGGGCTCGACCATTTGTCATTCTATTTTTCAGGACCATAGCCTTGCACATATCCAGTTTGCGGGCTTGACCATTTGTCATTTACTTTTCCATGTCCATAGCCTTGCACATATCCAGTTTGCGGGCTTGACCATTTGTCATTTACTTTTCCAGGTCTATAGCCTTGCACATATCCAGTTTGCGGGCACGACCATTGTCATTTAATTTTCAGGTCTATAGCCTTGCACATATCCAGTTTGCGGGCTCGACCACTGTTATTTAGATTTCTGTCATTAATTTTCAGGTCCATAGCCTTGCACATATCCAGTTTGCGGGCTCGACCACTGTTATTTAGATTTCTGGCATTAATTTTCAGGTCCATAGCCTTGCACATATCCAGTTTGCGGGCTCGACCATTGTCATTTAACTTTCAGGTCCATAGCCTTGCACATATCCAGTTTGCGGGCTCGACCATTGTCATTTAATTTTCAGGTCTATAGCCTTGCACATATCCAGTTTGCGGGCTCGACCACTGTTATTTAGATTTCTGTCATTAATTTTCAAGTCCATAGCCTTGCACATATATAGTTTGCGGGCTCGACCACTAATATTTAGATTTCTGTCATTACTTTTCCCGGTCCATAGCCTTGCACATATCCAGTTTGCGGGCTCGACCATTGTCATTTAATTTTCAGGTCTATAGCCTTGCACATATCCAGTTTGCGGGCTCGACCACTGTTATTTAGATTTCTGTCATTAATTTTCAGGTCCATAGCCTTGCACATATCCAGTTTGCGGGCTCGACCACTGTTATTTAGATTTCTGTCATTAATTTTCAGGTCCATAGCCTTGCACATATCCAGTTTGCGGGCTCGACCATTTGTCATTTACTTTTCCAGGTCTATAGCCTTGCACATATCCAGTTTGTGGGCTCGACCATTTGTCATTTACTTTTCCAGGTCTATAGCCTTGCACATATCCAGTTTGCGGGCTCGACCATTGTCATTTAATTTTCAGGTCTATAGCCTTTCACATATCCAGTTTGCGGGCTCGACCACTGTTATTTAGATTTCTGTCATTATTTTCCCGGTCCATAGCCTCGCACATATCCAGTTTGCGGGCTCGACCATTTGTCATTCAATTTTTCAGGTCCATAGCCTTGCACATATCCAGTTTGCGGGCTCGACCATTTGTCATTTACTTTTCCAGGTCCATAGCCTTGCACAGATCCAGTTTGCGGGCTCGACCATTGTCATTTAACTTTCAGGTCCATAGCCTTGCACATATCCAGTTTGCGGGCTCGACTATTTGTCATTTACTTTTCCAGGACCATAGCCTTGCACATATCCAGTTTGCGGGCTCGACCATTGTCATTTAATTTTCAGGTCTATAGCCTTGCACATATCCAGTTTGCGGGCTCGACCACTGTTATTTATATTTCTGTCATTAATTTTCAGGTCCATAGGCTTGCACATATCCAGTTTGAGGGCTCGACCACTGTTATTTAGATTTCTGTCATTAATTTTCAGGTCCATAGCCTTGCACATATCCAGTTTGCGGGCTCGACCACTATTATTTAGATTTCTGTCATTACTTTTCAGGTCCATAGCCTTGCACATATCCAGTTTGCGGGCTCGACCACTGTTATTTAGATTTCTGTCATTAATTTTCAGGTCCATAACCTTGCACATATCCAGTTTGCGGGCTCGACCATTTGTCATTTACTTTTCCAGGTCCATAGCCTTGCACATATCCAGTTTGCGGGCTCGACCATTGTCATTTAACTTTCAGGTCCATAGCCTTGCACATATCCAGCTTGCGGGCTCGACCATTTGTCATTTACTTTTCCATGTCCATAGCCTTGCACATATCTTGTTTGCGGGCTCGACCATTGTCATTTAATTTTCAGGTCTATAGCCTTGCACATATCCACTTTGCGGGCTCGACCACTGTTATTTAGATTTCTGTCATTACTTTTCCCGGTCCATAGCCTCGCACATATCCAGTTTGCGGGCTCGACCATTTGTCATTCTATTTTTCAGGTCCATAGCCTTGCACATATCCAGTTTGCGGGCTTGACCATTTGTCATTTACTTTTCCAGGTCCATAGCCTTGCACATATCCAGTTTGCGGGCTCGACCATTTGTCATTTACTTTTCCAGGTCTATAGCCTTGCACATATCCAGTTTGCGGGCTCGACCATTGTCATTTAATTTTCAGGTCTATAGCCTTGCACATATCCAGTTTGCGGGATCGACCACTGTTATTTAGATTTCTGTCATTACTTTTCCCGGTCCATAGCCTCGCACATATCCAGTTTGCGGGCTCGACCATTTGTCATTCAATTTTTCAGGTCCATAGCCTTGCACATATCCAGTTTGCGGGCTCGACCATTTGTCATTTACTTTTCCAGGTCCATAGCCTTGCACATATCCGGTTGCGGGCTCGACCATTGTCATTTAACTTTCAGGTCCATAGCCTTGCACATATCCAGTGCGGGCTCGACCACTGTTATTTAGATTTCTATCATTAATTTTCAGGTCCATAGCCTTGCACATATCCAGTTTGCGGGCTCGACCATTTGTCATTTACTTTTCCAGATCCATAGCCTTGCACATATCCAGTTTGCGGGCTCGACCATTGTCATTTAACTTTTAGGTCCATAGCCTTGCACATATCCAGTTTGCGGGCTCGACCACTATTATTTTGATTTCTGTCATTACTTTTCAGGTCCATAGCCTTGCACATCTCCCTTTTGCGGGCTCGACCACTTTGTCATTAGATTTGTCATTAATTTTCAGGTCCATAACCTTGCACATATCCAGTTTGCGGGCTCTACCATTTGTCATTTACTTTTCCAGATCCATAGCCTTGCACATATCCAGTTTGCGGGCTCGACCATTGTCATTTAACTTTTAGGTCCATAGCCTTGCACATATCCAGTTTCCGGGCTCGACCACTATTATTTAGATTTCTGTCATTACTTTTCAGGTCCATAGCCTTGCACATATCCAGTTTGCGGGCACGACCACTGTTATTTAGATTTATGTCATTAATTTTCAGGTCCATAGCCTTGCACATATCCAGTTTGCGGGCTCGACCATTTGTCATTTACTTTTCCAGGTCTATAGCCTTGCACATATCCAGTTTGCGGGCTCGACCATTGTCATTTAACTTTCAGGTCCATAGCCTTGCACATATCCAGTTTGCGGGCTCGACCATTTGTCATTTACTTTTCCAGGTCTATAGCCTTGCACATATCCAGTTTGCTGGCTCGACCATTGTCATTTAACTTTCAGGTCCATAGCCTTGCACATATCCAGTTTGCGGGCTCGACCATTGTCATTTAATTTTCAGGTCTATTGCCTTGCACATATCCAGTTTGCGGGCTCGACCACTGTTATTTAGATTTCTGTCATTAATTTTCAGGTCCATAGGCTTGCACATATCCAGTTTGAGGGCTCGACCACTGTTATTTAGATTTCTGTCATTAATTTTCAGGTCCATAGCCTTGCACATATCCAGTTTGCGGGCTCGACCACTATTATTTAGATTTCTGTCATTACTTTTCAGGTCCATAGCCTTGCACATATCCAGTTTGCGGGCTCGACCATTTGTCATTCAATTTTTCAGGTCCATAGCCTTGCACATATCCAGTTTGCGGGCTCGACCATTTGTCATTTACTTTTCCAGGTCCATAGCCTTGCACATATCCAGTTTGCGGGCTCGACCATTGTCATTTAACTTTCAGGTCCATAGCCTTGCACATATCCAGTTTGCGGGCTCGACCACTGTTATTTAGATTTCTATCATTAATTTTCAGGTCCATAGCCTTGCACATATCCAGTTTGCGGGCTCGACCATTTGTCATTTACTTTTCCAGATCCATAGCCTTGCACATATCCAGTTTGCGGGCTCGACCATTGTCATTTAACTTTTAGGTCCATAGCCTTGCACATATCCAGTTTGCGGGCTCGACCACTATTATTTTGATTTCTGTCATTACTTTTCAGGTCCATAGCCTTGCACATATCCAGTTTGCGGGCTCGACCACTGTCATTAGATTTCTGTCATTAATTTTCAGGTCCATAACCTTGCACATATCCAGTTTGCGGGCTCTACCATTTGTCATTTACTTTTCCAGATCCATAGCCTTGCACATATCCAGTTTGCGGCCTCGACCATTGTCATTTAACTTTTAGGTCCATAGCCTTGCACATATCCAGTTTCCGGGCTCGACCACTATTATTTAGATTTCTGTCATTACTTTTCAGGTCCATAGCCTTGCACATATCCAGTTTGCGGGCACGACCACTGTTATTTAGATTTATGTCATTAATTTTCAGGTCCATAGCCTTGCACATATCCAGTTTGCGGGCTCGACCATTTGTCATTTACTTTTCCAGGTCTATAGCCTTGCACATATCCAGTTTGCGGGCTCGACCATTGTCATTTAACTTTCAGGTCCATAGCCTTGCACATATCCAGTTTGCGGGCTCGACCATTTGTCATTTACTTTTCCAGGTCTATAGCCTTGCACATATCCAGTTTGCTGGCTCGACCATTGTCATTTAACTTTCAGGTCCATAGCCTTGCACATATCCAGTTTGCGGGCTCGACCATTGTCATTTAATTTTCAGGTCTATTGCCTTGCACATATCCAGTTTGCGGGCTCGACCACTTTGTTATTTAGATTTTGTCATTAATTTTCGTGTCCATAGGCTTGCACATATCCAGTTTGAGGGCTCGACCACTGTTATTTAGATTTCTGTCATTAATTTTCAGGTCCATAGCCTTGCACATATCCAGTTTGCGGGCTCGACCACTATTATTTAGATTTCTGTCATTACTTTTCAGGTCCATAGCCTTGCACATATCCAGTTTGCGGGCTCGACCATTGTCATTTAACTTTCAGGTCCATCGCCTTGCACATATCCAGTTTGCGGGCTCGACCATTTGTCATTTACTTTTCCAGGTCCATAGCCTTGCACATATCCAGTTTGCGGGCTCGACCATTGTCATTTAATTTTCAGGTCTATAGCCTTGCACATATCCAGTTTGCGGGCTCGACCACTGTTATTTAGATTTCTGTCATTAATTTTCAGGTCCGTAGCCTTGCACATATCCAGTTTGCGGGCTCGACCACTGTTATTTAGATTTCTGTCATTACTTTTCAGGTGCATAGCCTTGCACATATCCACTTTGCGGGCTCGACCACTATTATTTAGATTTCTGTCATTACTTTTCCCGGTCCATAGCCTTGCACAAATCCAGTTTGCGGGCTCGACCATTTGTCATTCAATTTTTCAGGTCCATAGCCTTGCACATATCCAGTTTGCGGGCTCGACCATTTGTCATTTACTTTTCCAGGTCCATAGCCTTGCACATATCCAGTTTGCGGGCTCGACCATTGTCATTTAACTTTCAGGTCCATAGCCTTGCACTTATCCAGTTTGCGGGCTCGACCATTTGTCATTTACTTTTCCAGGTCCATAGCCTTGCACATATCCAGTTTGCGGGCTCGACCATTGTCATTTAACTTTTAGGTCCATAGCCTTGCACATATCCAGTTTGCGGGCTCGACCACTATTATTTTGATTTCTGTCATTACTTTTCAGGTCCATAGCCTTGCACATATCCAGTTTGCGGGCTCGACCACTGTCATTAGATTTCTGTCATTAATTTTCAGGTCCATAACCTTGCACATATCCAGTTTGCGGGCTCTACCATTTGTCATTTACTTTTCCAGATCCATAGCCTTGCACATATCCAGTTTGCGGGCTCGACCATTGTCATTTAACTTTTAGGTCCATAGCCTTGCACATATCCAGTTTCCGGGCTCGACCACTATTATTTAGATTTCTGTCATTACTTTTCAGGTCCATAGCCTTGCACATATCCAGTTTGCGGGCACGACCACTGTTATTTAGATTTATGTCATTAATTTTCAGGTCCATAGCCTTGCACATATCCAGTTTGCGGGCTCGACCATTTGTCATTTACTTTTCCAGGTCTATAGCCTTGCACATATCCAGTTTGCGGGCTCGACCATTGTCATTTAACTTTCAGGTCCATAGCCTTGCACATATCCAGTTTGCGGGCTCGACCATTTGTCATTTACTTTTCCAGGTCTATAGCCTTGCACATATCCAGTTTGCTGGCTCGACCATTGTCATTTAACTTTCAGTCCATAGCCTTGCACATATCCGGTTGCGGGCTCGACCATTGTCATTTAATTTTCGTGTCTATAGACTTGCACATATCCAGGTTGCGGGCTCGACCACTTTGTTATTTAGATTTCTCATTACTTTTCCCGAGTCCATAGCCTCGCACATATCCGGTTGCGGGCTCGACCATTTGTCATTCAATTTTTCGAGTCCATAGCCTTGCACATATCCAGTTTGCGGGCTCGTCCATTTGTCATTTACTTTTCCAGGTCCATAGCCTTGCACATATCCAGTTTGCGGGCTCGACCATTGTCATTTAACTTTCAGGTCCATAGCCTTGCACATACCCAGTTTGCGGGCTCGACCATTTGTCATTTACTTTTCCAGGTCCATAGCCTTGCACATATCCAGTTTGCGGGCTCGACCATTGTCATTTAATTTTCAGGTCTATAGCCTTGCACATATCCAGTTTGCAGGCTCGACCTATGTTATTTAGATTTCTGTCATTACTTTTCCCGGTCCATAGCCTCGCACATATCCAATTTGCGGGCTCGACCATTTGTCATTCTATTTTTCAGGACCATAGCCTTGCACATATCCAGTTTGCGGGCTTGACCATTTGTCATTTACTTTTCCATGTCCATAGCCTTGCACATATCCAGTTTGCGGGCTTGACCATTTGTCATTTACTTTTCCAGGTCTATATCCTTGCACATATCCAGTTTGCGGGCACGACCATTGTCATTTAATTTTCAGGTCTATAGCCTTGCACATATCCAGTTTGCGGGCTCGACCACTGTTATTTAGATTTCTGTCATTACTTTTCCCGGACCATAGCCTCGCACATATCCAGTTTGCGGGCTCGACCATTTGTCATTCAATTTTTCAGGTCCATAGCCTTGCACATATCCAGTTTGCGGGCTCGACCATTGTCATTTAACTTTCAGGTCCATAGCCTTGCACATATCCAGTTTGCGGGCTCGACCACTGTTATTTAGATTTCTGTCATTAATTTTCAATCCATAGCCTTGCACATATATAGTTTGCGGGCTCGACCACTATTATTTAGATTTCTGTCATTACTTTTCCCGGTCCATAGCCTTGCACATATCCAGTTTGCGGGCTCGACCATTTGTCATTCAATTTTTCAGGTCCATAGCCTTGCACATATCCAGTTTGCGGGCTCGTCCATTTGTCATTTACTTTTCCAGGTCCATAGCCTTGCACATATCCAGTTTGCGGGCTCGACCATTGTCATTTAACTTTCAGGTCCATAGCCTTGCACATACCCAGTTTGCGGGCTCGACCATTTGTCATTTACTTTTCCAGGTCCATAGCCTTGCACATATCCAGTTTGCGGGCTCGACCATTGTCATTTAATTTTCAGGTCTATAGCCTTGCACATATCCGGTTGCAGGCTCGACCACTGTTATTTAGATTTCTGTCATTACTTTTCCCGGTCCATAGCCTCGCACATATCCAATTTGCGGGCTCGACCATTTGTCATTCTATTTTTCAGGACCATAGCCTTGCACATATCCAGTTTGCGGGCTTGACCATTTGTCATTTACTTTTCCATGTCCATAGCCTTGCACATATCCAGTTTGCGGGCTTGACCATTTGTCATTTACTTTTCCAGGTCTATATCCTTGCACATATCCAGTTTGCGGGCACGACCATTGTCATTTAATTTTCAGGTCTATAGCCTTGGAGATATGATTTTTGCGGTGTCGACCACTGTTATTTAGATTTCTGTCATTACTTTTCCCGGACCATAGCCTCGCACATATCCAGTTTGCGGGCTCGACCATTTGTCATTCAATTTTTCAGGTCCATAGCCTTGCACATATCCAGTTTGCGGGCTCGACCTTTGTCATTTAACTTTCAGGTCCATAGCCTTGCACATATCCAGTTTGCGGGCTCGACCACTGTTATTTAGATTTCTGTCATTAATTTTCAATCCATAGCCTTGCACATATATAGTTTGCGGGCTCGACCACTATTATTTAGATTTCTGTCATTACTTTTCCCGGTCCATAGCCTTGCACATATCCAGTTTGCGGGCTCGACCATTGTCATTTAATTTTCAGGTCTATAGCCTTGCACATATCCAGTTTGCGGGCTCGACCACTGTTATTTAGATTTCTGTCATTAATTTTCAGGTCCATAGCCTTGCACATATCCAGTTTGCGGGCTCGACCACTGTTATTTAGATTTCTGTCATTAATTTTCAGGTCCATAGCCTTGCACATATCCAGTTTGCGGGCTCGACCATTTGTCATTTACTTTTCCAGGTCTATAGCCTTGCACATATCCAGTTTGTGGGCTCGACCATTTGTCATTTACTTTTCCAGGTCTATAGCCTTGCACATATCCAGTTTGCGGGCTCGACCATTTGTCATTCAATTTTTCAGGTCCATAGCCTTGCACATATCCAGTTTGCGGGCTCGACCATTTGTCATTTACTTTTCCAGGTCCATAGCCTTGCACATATCCAGTTTGCGGGCTCGACCATTGTCATTTAACTTTCAGGTCCATAGCCTTGCACTTATCCAGTTTGCGGGCTCGACCATTTGTCATTTACTTTTCCAGGTCCATAGCCTTGCACATATCCAGTTTGCGGGCTCGACCATTGTCATTTAATTTTCAGGTCTATAGACTTGCACATATCCAGTTTGCGGGCTCGACCACTGTTATTTAGATTTCTGTCATTACTTTTCCCAGTCCATAGCCTCGCACATATCCAGTTTGCGGGCTCGACCATTTGTCATTCAATTTTTCAGGTCCATAGCCTTGCACATATCCAGTTTGCGGGCTCGTCCATTTGTCATTTACTTTTCCAGGTCCATAGCCTTGCACATATCCAGTTTGCGGGCTCGACCATTGTCATTTAACTTTCAGGTCCATAGCCTTGCACATACCCAGTTTGCGGGCTCGACCATTTGTCATTTACTTTTCCAGGTCCATAGCCTTGCACATATCCAGTTTGCGGGCTCGACCATTGTCATTTAATTTTCAGGTCTATAGCCTTGCACATATCCAGTTTGCAGGCTCGACCACTGTTATTTAGATTTCTGTCATTACTTTTCCCGGTCCATAGCCTCGCACATATCCAATTTGCGGGCTCGACCATTTGTCATTCTATTTTTCAGGACCATAGCCTTGCACATATCCAGTTTGCGGGCTTGACCATTTGTCATTTACTTTTCCATGTCCATAGCCTTGCACATATCCAGTTTGCGGGCTTGACCATTTGTCATTTACTTTTCCAGGTCTATATCCTTGCACATATCCAGTTTGCGGGCACGACCATTGTCATTTAATTTTCAGGTCTATAGCCTTGCACATATCCAGTTTGCGGGCTCGACCACTGTTATTTAGATTTCTGTCATTACTTTTCCCGGACCATAGCCTCGCACATATCCAGTTTGCGGGCTCGACCATTTGTCATTCAATTTTTCAGGTCCATAGCCTTGCACATATCCAGTTTGCGGGCTCGACCATTGTCATTTAACTTTCAGGTCCATAGCCTTGCACATATCCAGTTTGCGGGCTCGACCATTGTCATTTAATTTTCAGGTCTATAGCCATGCACATATCCAGTTTGCGGGCTCGACCACTGTTATTTAGATTTCTGTCATTAATTTTCAATCCATAGCCTTGCACATATATAGTTTGCGGGCTCGACCACTATTATTTAGATTTCTGTCATTACTTTTCCCGGTCCATAGCCTTGCACATATCCAGTTTGCGGGCTCGACCATTGTCATTTAATTTTCAGGTCTATAGCCTTGCACATATCCAGTTTGCGGGCTCGACCACTGTTATTTAGATTTCTGTCATTAATTTTCAGGTCCATAGCCTTGCACATATCCAGTTTGCGGGCTCGACCACTGTTATTTAGATTTCTGTCATTAATTTTCAGGTCCATAGCCTTGCACATATCCAGTTTGCGGGCTCGACCATTTGTCATTTACTTTTCCAGGTCTATAGCCTTGCACATATCCAGTTTGTGGGCTCGACCATTTGTCATTTACTTTTCCAGGTCTATAGCCTTGCACATATCCAGTTTGCAGGCTCGACCATTGTCATTTAATTTTCAGGTCTATAGCCTTTCACATATCCAGTTTGCGGGCTCGACCACTGTTATTTAGATTTCTGTCATTATTTTCCCGGTCCATAGCCTCGCACATATCCAGTTTGCGGGCTCGACCATTTGTCATTCAATTTTTCAGGTCCATAGCCTTGCACATATCCAGTTTGCGGGCTCGACCATTTGTCATTTACTTTTCCAGGTCCATAGCCTTGCACATATCCAGTTTGCGGGCTCGACCATTGTCATTTAACTTTCAGGTCCATAGCCTTGCACATATCCAGTTTGCGGGCCCGACTATTTGTCATTTACTTTTCCAGGACCATAGCCATGCACATATCCAGTTTGCGGGCTCGACCATTGTCATTTAATTTTCAGGTCTATAGCCTTGCACATATCCAGTTTGCGGGCTCGACCACTGTTATTTAGATTTCTGTCATTAATTTTCAGGTCCATAGGCTTGCACATATCCAGTTTGAGGGCTCGACCATTGTCATTCCTTGCACATATCCAGTTTGCGGGCTCGACCATTGTCATTTAACTTTCAGGTCCATCGCCTTGCACATATCCAGTTTGCGGGCTCGACCATTTGTCATTTACTTTTCCAGGTCCATAGCCTTGCACATATCCAGTTTGCGGGCTCGACCATTGTCATTTAACTTTCAGGTCCATAGCCTTGCACATATCCAGTTTGCGGGCTCGACCATTTGTCATTTACTTTTCCAGGTCCATAGCCTTGCACATATCTTGTTTGCGGGCTCGACCATTGTCATTTAATTTTCAGGTCTATAGCCTTGCACATATCCACTTTGCGGGCTCGACCACTGTTATTTAGATTTCTGTCATTACTTTTCCCGGTCCATAGCCTCGCACATATCCAGTTTGCGGGCTCGACCATTTGTCATTCTATTTTTCAGGTCCATAGCCTTGAACATATCCAGTTGGCGGGCTTGACCATTTCTCATTTACTTTTCCAGGTCCATAGCCTTGCACATATCCAGTTTGCGGGCTCGACCATTTGTCATTTACTTTTCCAGGTCTATAGCCTTGCACATATCCAGTTTGCGGGCTCGACCATTGTCGTTCAATTTTAAGGTCTATAGCCTTGCACATAACCAGTTTGCGGGATCGACCACTGTTATTTAGATTTCTGTCATTACTTTTCCCGGTCCATAGCCTCGCACATATCCAGTTTGCGGGCTCGACCATTTGTCATTCAATTTTTCAGGTCCATAGCCTTGCACATATCCATTTTGCGGGCTCGACCATTTGTCATTTACTTTTCCAGGTCCATAGCCTTGCACATATCCAGTTTGCGGGCTCGACCATTGTCATTTAACTTTCAGGTCCATAGCCTTGCACATATCCAGTTTGCGGGCTCGACCATTTGTCATTTACTTTTCCAGGTCCATAGCCTTGCACATATCTTGTTTGCGGGCTCGACCATTGTCATTTAATTTTCAGGTCTATAGCCTTGCACATATCCACTTTGCGGGCTCGACCACTGTTATTTAGATTTCTATCATTACTTTTCCCGGTCCATAGCCTCGCACATATCCAGTTTGCGGGCTCGACCATTTGTCATTCTATTTTTCAGGTCCATAGCCTTGCACATATCCAGTTGGCGGGCTTGACCATTTGTCATTTACTTTTCCAGGTCCATAGCCTTGCACATATCCAGTTTGCGGGCTCGACCATTTGTCATTTACTTTTCCAGGTCTATAGCCTTGCACATATCCAGTTTGCGGGCTCGACCATTGTCATTTAATTTTCAGGTCTATAGCCTTGCACATATCCAGTTTGCGGGATCGACCACTGTTATTTAGATTTCTGTCATTACTTTTCCCGGTCCATAGCCTCGCACATATCCGTTTTGCGGGCTCGACCATTTGTCATTCAATTTTTCAGGTCCATAGCCTTGCACATATCCAGTTTGCGGGCTCGACCATTTGTCATTTACTTTTCCAGGTCCATAGCCTTGCACATATCCAGTTTGCGGGCTCGACCATTGTCATTTAACTTTCAGGTCCATAGCCTTGCACATATCCAGTTTGCGGGCTCGACCACTGTTATTTAGATTTCTATCATTAATTTTCAGGTCCATAGCCTTGCACATATCCAGTTTGCGGGCTCGACCAATTGTCATTTACTTTTCCAGGTCTATAGCCTTGCACATATCCAGTTTGTGGGCTCGACCATTTGTCATTTACTTTTCCAGGTCTATAGCCTTGCACATATCCAGTTTGCGGGCTCGACCATTGTCATTTAATTTTCAGGTCTATAGCCTTGCACATATCCAGTTTGCGGGCTCGACCACTGTTATTTAGATTTCTGTCATTACTTTTCCCGGACCATAGCCTCGCACATATCCAGTTTGCGGGCTCGACCATTTGTCATTCAATTTTTCAGGTCCATAGCCTTGCACATATCCAGTTTGCGGGCTCGACCATTTGTCATTTACTTTTCCAGGTCCATAGCCTTGCACATATCCAGTTTGCGGGCTCGACCATTGTCATTTAATTTTCAGGTCTATAGCCTTGCACATATCCAGTTTGCGGGCTCGACCACTGTTATTTAGATTTCTGTCATTAATTTTCAGGTCCATAGGCTTGCACATATCCAGTTTGCAGGCTCGACCATTTGTCATTTACTTTTCCAGGTCCATAGCCTTGCACATATCCAGTTTGCGGGCTCGACCATTGTCATTTAATTTTCAGGTCTATAGCCTTGCACATATCCAGTTTGCGGGCTCGACCACTGTTATTTAGATTTCTGTCATTAATTTTCAGGTCCATAGGCTTGCACATATCCAGTTTGCAGGCTCGACCATTTGTCATTTACTTTTCCAGGTCCATAGCCTTGCACATATCCAGTTTGCGGGCTCGACCATTGTCATTTAACTTTCAGGTCCATAGCCTTGCACATATCCAGTTTGCGGGCTCGACCATTGTCATTTAACTTTCAGGTCCATCGCCTTGCACATATCCAGTTTGCGGGCTCGACCATTGTCATTTAACTTTCAGGTCCATCGCCTTGCACATATCCAGTTTGCGGGCTCGACCATTTGTCATTTACTTTTCCAGGTCCATAGCCTTGCACATATCCAGTTTGCGGGCTCGACCATTGTCATTTAATTTTCAGGTCTATAGCCTTGCACATATCCAGTTTGCGGGCTCGACCACTGTTATTTAGATTTCTGTCATTAATTTTCAGGTCCATAACCTTGCACATATCCAGTTTGCGGGCTCAACCATTTGTCATTTACTTTTCCAGATCCATAGCCTTGCACATATCCAGTTTGCGGGCTTGACCATTGTCATTTAACTTTCAGGTCCATAGCCTTGCACATATCCAGTTTGCGGGCTCGACCACTATTATTTAGATTTCTGTCATTACTTTTCAGGTCCATAGCCTTGCACATATCCAGTTTGCGGGCACGACCACTGTTATTTAGATTTATGTCATTAATTTTCAGGTCCATAGCCTTGCACATATCCAGTTTGCGGGCTCGACCATTTGTCATTTACTTTTCCAGGTCCATAGCCTTGCACATATCCAGTTTGCGGGCTCGACCATTGTCATTTAACTTTCAGGTCCATAGCCTTGCACATATCCAGTTTGCGGGCTCGACCATTTGTCATTTACTTTTCCAGGTCCATAGCCTTGCACATATCTTGTTTGCGGGCTCGACCATTGTCATTTAATTTTCAGGTCTATAGCCTTGCACATATCCACTTTGCGGGCTCGACCACTGTTATTTAGATTTCTGTCATTACTTTTCCCGGTCCATAGCCTCGCACATATCCAGTTTGCGGGCTCGACCATTTGTCAATCTATTTTACAGGTCCATAGCCTTGCACATATCCAGTTGGCGGGCTTGACCATTTGTCATTTACTTTTCCAGGTCCATAGCCTTGCACATATCCAGTTTGTGGGCTCGACCATTTGTCATTTACTTTTCCAGGTCTATAGCCTTGCACATATCCAGTTTGCGGGCTCGACCATTGTCGTTTAATTTTAAGGTCTATAGCCTTGCACATAACCAGTTTGCGGGATCGACCACTGTTATTTAGATTTCTGTCATTACTTTTCCCGGTCCATAGCCTCGCACATATCCAGTTTGCGGGCTCGGCCATTTGTCATTCAATTTTTCAGGTCCATAGCCTTGCACATATCCAGTTTGCGGGCTCGACCATTTGTCATTTACTTTTCCAGGTCCATAGCCTTGCACATATCCAGTTTGCGGGCTCGACCATTGTCATTTAACTTTCAGGTCCATAGCCTTGCACATATCCAGTTTGCGGGCTCGACCATTTGTCATTTACTTTTCCAGGTCCATAGCCTTGCACATATCTTGTTTGCGGGCTCGACCATTGTCATTTAATTTTCAGGTCTATAGCCTTGCACATATCCACTTTGCGGGCTCGACCACTGTTATTTAGATTTCTGTCATTACTTTTCCCGGTCCATAGCCTCGCACATATCCAGTTTGCGGGCTCGACCATTTGTCATTCTATTTTTCAGGTCCATAGCCTTGCACATATCCAGTTGGCGGGCTTGACCATTTGTCATTTACTTTTCCAGGTCCATAGCCTTGCACATATCCAGTTTGCGGGCTCGACCATTTGTCATTTACTTTTCCAGGTCTATAGCCTTGCACATATCCAGTTTGCGGGCTCGACCATTGTCGTTTAATTTTAAGGTCTATAGCCTTGCACATAACCGCTTATGGATCGACCATCGTTATTTAGATTTCTGTCATTACTTTTCCTGGTCCATAGCCTCGCACATATCCAATTTGCGGGCTCGGCCATTTGTCATTCAATTTTTCAGTCCATAGCCTTGCACATATCCGGTTTGCGGGCTCGACCATTTGTCATTTACTTTTCCAGTCCATAGCCTTGCACATATCCGGTTTGCGGGCTCGACCATTGTCATTTAACTTTCGTGTCCATAGCCTTGCACATATCCAGCGGGCTCGACCATTTGTCATTTACTTTTCCAGGTCCATAGCCTTGCGCATATCCAGTTTCCGGGCTCGACCAGTGTCATTTAATTTTCGTGTCTATAGCCTTGCACATATCCAGTTTGCGGTCTCGACCACTGTTATTTAGATTTCTGTCATTAATTTTCAGGTCCATAGGCTTGCACATATCCAGTTTGCAGGCTCGACCATTTGTCATTTACTTTTCCAGGTCCATAGCCTTGCACATATCCAGTTTGCGGGCTCGACCATTGTCATTTAATTTTCAGGTCTATAGCCTTGCACATATCCACTTTGCGGGCTCGACCACTGTTATTTAGATTTCTATCATTACTTTTCCCGGTCCATAGCCTCGCACATATCCAGTTTGCGGGCTCGACCATTTGTCATTCTATTTTTCAGGTCCATAGCCTTGCACATATCCAGTTGGCGGGCTTGACCATTTGTCATTTACTTTTCCAGGTCCATAGCCTTGCACATATCCAGTTTGCGGGCTCGACCATTTGTCATTTACTTTTCCAGGTCTATAGCCTTGCACATATCCAGTTTGCGGGCTCGACCATTGTCATTTAATTTTCAGGTCTATAGCCTTGCACATATCCAGTTTGCGGGATCGACCACTGTTATTTAGATTTCTGTCATTACTTTTCCCGGTCCATAGCCTCG
The DNA here is from genome assembly GCA_023212625.1 of Styphnolobium japonicum. Lineage (NCBI taxonomy): Eukaryota > Viridiplantae > Streptophyta > Magnoliopsida > Fabales > Fabaceae > Styphnolobium > Styphnolobium japonicum. The sequence continues at coordinate 228,564 of JALBWW010000079.1, forward strand.
CACATATCCAGTTTGCGGGCTCGACCATTTGTCATTCAATTTTTCAGGTCCATAGCCTTGCACATATCCAGTTTGCGGGCTCGACCATTTGTCATTTACTTTTCCAGGTCCATAGCCTTGCACATATCCAGTTTGCGGGCTCGACCATTGTCATTTAACTTTCAGGTCCATAGCCTTGCACATATCCAGTTTGCGGGCTCGACCACTGTTATTTAGATTTCTGTCATTAATTTTCAGGTCCATAGCCTTGCACATATCCAGTTTGCGGGCTCGACCAATTGTCATTTACTTTTCCAGGTCTATAGCCTTGCACATATCCAGTTTGTGGGCTCGACCATTTGTCATTTACTTTTCCAGTCTATAGCCTTGCACATATCCAGCTTATGCGGGCTCGACCATTGTCATTTAATTTTCAGGTCTATAGCCTTGCACATATCCAGTTTGCGGGCTCGACCACTGTTATTTAGATTTCTGTCATTACTTTTCCCGGACCAGAGCCTCGCACATATCCAGTTTGCGGGCTCGACCATTTGTCATTCAATTTTTCAGGTCCATAGCCTTGCACATATCCAGTTTGCAGGCTCGACCATTTGTCATTTACTTTTCCAGGTCCATAGCCTTGCACATATCCAGTTTGCGGGCTCGACCATTGTCATTTAATTTTCAGGTCTATAGCCTTGCACATATCCAGTTTGCGGGCTCGACCACTGTTATTTAGATTTCTGTCATTAATTTTCAGGTCCATAGGCTTGCACATATCCAGTTTGCAGGCTCGACCATTTGTCATTTACTTTTCCAGGTCCATAGCCTTGCACATATCCAGTTTGCGGGCTCGACCATTGTCATTTAATTTTCAGGTCTATAGCCTTGCACATATCCAGTTTGCGGGCTCGACCACTGTTATTTAGATTTGTCATTAATTTTCAGGTCCATAGGCTTGCACATATCCAGTTTGCAGGCTCGACCATTTGTCATTTACTTTTCCAGGTCCATAGCCTTGCACATATCCAGTTTGCGGGCTCGACCATTGTCATTTAATTTTCAGGTCCATAGCCTTGCACATATCCAGTTTGCAGGCTCGACCATTTGTCATTTACTTTTCCAAGTCCATAGCCTTGCACATATCCAGTTTGCGGGCTCAACCATTGTCATTTAATTTTCAGGTCTATAGCCTTGCACATATCCAGTTTGCGGGCTCGACCATTGTCGTTTAATTTTAAGGTCTATAGCCTTGCACATAACCAGTTTGCGGGATCGACCACTGTTATTTAGATTTCTGTCATTACTTTTCCCGGTCCATAGCCTCGCACATATCCAGTTTGCGGGCTCGGCCATTTGTCATTCAATTTTTCAGGTCCATAGCCTTGCACATATCCAGTTTGCGGGCTCGACCATTTGTCATTTACTTTTCCAGGTCCATAGCCTTGCACATATCCAGTTTGCGGGCTCGACCATTGTCATTTAACTTTCAGGTCCATAGCCTTGCACATATCCAGTTTGCGGGCTCGACCATTTGTCATTTACTTTTCCAGGTCCATAGCCTTGCACATATCCAGTTTGCGGGCTCGACCATTGTCATTTAATTTTCAGGTCTATAGCCTTGCACATATCCAGTTTGCGGGCTCGACCACTGTTATTTAGATTTCTGTCATTAATTTTCAGGTCCATAGGCTTGCACATATCCAGTTTGCAGGCTCGACCATTTGTCATTTACTTTTCCAGGTCCATAGCCTTGCACATATCCAGTTTGCGGGCTCGACCATTGTCATTTAATTTTCAGGTCTATAGCCTTGCACATATCCACTTTGCGGGCTCGACCACTGTTATTTAGATTTCTGTCATTACTTTTCCCGGTCCATAGCCTCGCACATATCCAGTTTGCGGGCTCGACCATTTGTCATTCTATTTTTCAGGTCCATAGCCTTGCACATATCCAGTTGGCGGGCTTGACCATTTGTCATTTACTTTTCCAGGTCCATAGCCTTGCACATATCCAGTTTGCGGGCTCGACCATTTGTCATTTACTTTTACAGGTCTATAGACTTGCACATATCAAGTTTGCGGGCTCGACCATTGTCATTTAATTTTCGTGTCTATAGCCTTGCACATATCCGGTTGCGGGATCGACCCGTTATTTAGATTTCTGTCATTACTTTTCCCGGTCCATAGCCTCGCACATATCCAGTTTGCGGGCTCGACCATTTGTCATTCAATTTTTCAGGTCCATAGCCTTGCACATATCCAGTTTGCGGGCTCGACCATTTGTCATTTACTTTTCCAGGTCCATAGCCTTGCACATATCCAGTTTGCGGGCTCGACCATTTGTCATTTAACTTTCAGGTCCATAGCCTTGCACATATCCAGTTTGCGGGCTCGACCACTGTTATTTAGATTTCTGTCATTAATTTTCAGGTCCATAGCCTTGCACATATCCAGTTTGCGGGCTCGACCAATTGTCATTTACTTTTCCAGGTCTATAGCCTTGCACATATCCAGTTTGTGGGCTCGACCATTTGTCATTTACTTTTCCAGGTCTATAGCCTTGCACATATCCAGTTTGCGGGCTCGACCATTGTCATTTAATTTTCAGGTCTATAGCCTTGCACATATCCAGTTTGCGGGCTCGACCACTGTTATTTAGGTTTCTGTCATTACTTTTCCCGGACCATAGCCTCGCACATATCCAGTTTGCGGGCTCGACCATTTGTCATTCAATTTTTCAGGTCCATAGCCTTGCACATATCCAGTTTGCAGGCTCGACCATTTGTCATTTACTTTTCCAGTCCATAGCCTTGCACATATCCGCTTATGCGGGCTCGACCATTGTCATTTAATTTTCGTGTCTATAGCCTTGCACATATCCAGCTTATGGCTCGACCACTGTTATTTAGATTTGTCATTAATTTTCGTGTCCATAGGCGTGCACATATCCGGTTGCGAGGCTCGACCATTTGTCATTTACTTTTCCAGTCCATAGCCTTGCACATATCCGCTTTGCGGGCTCGACCATTGTCATTTAATTTTTGTGTCTATAGCCTTGCACATATCCAGTTTGCGGGCTCGACCACTGTTATTTAGATTTCTGTCATTAATTTTCAGGTCCATAGGCTTGCACATATCCAGTTTGCAGGCTCGACCATTTGTCATTTACTTTTCCAGGTCCATAGCCTTGCACATATCCAGTTTGCGGGCTCGACCATTGTCATTTAATTTTCAGGTCCATAGCCTTGCACATATCCAGTTTGCAGGCTCGACCATTTGTCATTTACTTTTCCAGGTCCATAGCCTTGCACATATCTTGTTTGCGGGCTCGACCATTGTCATTTAATTTTCAGGTCTATAGCCTTGCACATATCCACTTTGCGGGCTCGACCACTGTTATTTAGATTTCTGTCATTACTTTTCCCGGTCCATAGCCTCGCACATATCCAGTTTGCGGGCTCGACCATTTGTCATTCTATTTTTCAGGTCCATAGCCTTGCACATATCCAGTTTGCGGGCTTGACCATTTGTCATTTACTTTTCCAGGTCCATAGCCTTGCACATATCCAGTTTGCGGGCTCGACCATTTGTCATTTACTTTTACAGGTCTATAGCCTTGCAGATATCCAGTTTGCGGGCTCGACCATTTTCATTTAATTTTCAGGTCTATAGCCTTGCACATATCCAGCTTATGGATCGACCATCGTTATTTAGATTTACATCATTACTTTTCCCGGTCCATAGCCTCGCACATATCCAGTTTGCGGGCTCGACCATTTGTCATTCAATTTTTCAGGTCCATAGCCTTGCACATATCCATTTTGCGGGCTCGACCATTTGTCATTTACTTTTCCAGGTCCCTAGCCTTGCACATATCCAGTTTGCGGGCTCGACCATTGTCATTTAACTTTCAGGTCCATAGCCTTGCACATATCCAGTTTGCGGGCTCGACCACTGTTATTTAGATTTCTGTCATTAATTTTCAGGTCTATAGCCTTGCACATATCCACTTTGCGGGCTCGACCACTGTTATTTAGATTTCTGTCATTACTTTTCCCGGTCCATAGCCTCGCACATATCCAGTTTGCGGGCTCGACCATTTGTCATTCTATTTTTCAGGTCCATAGCCTTGCACATATCCAGTTGGCGGGCTTGACCATTTGTCATTTACTTTTCCAGGTCCATAGCCTTGCACATATCCAGTTTGCGGGCTCGACCATTTGTCATTTACTTTTCCAGGTCTATAGCCTTGCACATATCCAGTTTGCGGGCTCGACCATTGTCATTTAATTTTCAGGTCTATAGCCTTGCACATATCCAGTTTGCGGGATCGACCACTGTTATTTAGATTTCTGTCATTACTTTTCCCGGTCCATAGCCTCGCACATATCCAGTTTGCGGGCTCGACCATTTGTCATTCAATTTTTCAGGTCCATAGCCTTGCACATATCCATTTTGCGGGCTCGACCATTTGTCATTTACTTTTCCAGGTCCCTAGCCTTGCACATATCCAGTTTGCGGGCTCGACCATTGTCATTTAACTTTCAGGTCCATAGCCTTGCACATATCCAGTTTGCGGGCTCGACCACTGTTATTTAGATTTCTGTCATTAATTTTCAGGTCTATAGCCTTGCACATATCCACTTTGCGGGCTCGACCACTGTTATTTAGATTTCTGTCATTACTTTTCCCGGTCCATAGCCTCGCACATATCCAGTTTGCGGGCTCGACCATTTGTCATTCTATTTTTCAGGTCCATAGCCTTGCACATATCCAGTTGGCGGGCTTGACCATTTGTCATTTACTTTTCCAGGTCCATAGCCTTGCACATATCCAGTTTGCGGGCTCGACCATTTGTCATTTACTTTTCCAGGTCTATAGCCTTGCACATATCCAGTTTGCGGGCTCGACCATTGTCATTTAATTTTCAGGTCTATAGCCTTGCACATATCCAGTTTGCGGGATCGACCACTGTTATTTAGATTTCTGTCATTACTTTTCCCGGTCCATAGCCTCGCACATATCCAGTTTGCGGGCTCGACCATTTGTCATTCAATTTTTCAGGTCCATAGCCTTGCACATATCCAGTTTGCGGGCTCGACCATTTGTCATTTACTTTTCCAGGTCCATAGCCTTGCACATATCCAGTTTGCGGGCTCGACCATTGTCATTTAACTTTCAGGTCCATAGCCTTGCACATATCCAGTTTGCGGGCTCGACCACTGTTATTTAGATTTCTGTCATTAATTTTCAGGTCCATAGCCTTGCACATATCCAGTTTGCGGGCTCGACCAATTGTCATTTACTTTTCCAGGTCTATAGCCTTGCACATATCCAGTTTGTGGGCTCGACCATTTGTCATTTACTTTTCCGTGTCTATAGCCTTGCACATATCCGGTTATGGGCTCGACCATTGTCATTTAATTTTCGTGTCTATAGCCTTGCACATATCCAAATTTTTGCGGGCTCGACCGCTTTATTATTTAGATTTCTGTCATTACTTTTCCCGGACCATAGCCTCGCACATATCCAGTTTGCGGGCTCGACCATTTGTCATTCAATTTTTCAGGTCCATAGCCTTGCACATATCCAGTTTGCAGGCTCGACCATTTGTCATTTACTTTTCCAGGTCCATAGCTTTGCACATATCCAGTTTGCGGGCTCGACCATTGTCATTTAATTTTCAGGTCTATAGCCTTGCACATATCCAGTTTGCGGGCTCGACCATTTGTCATTTACTTTTCCAGGTCCCTAGCCTTGCACATATCCAGTTTGCGGGCTCGACCATTGTCATTTAACTTTCAGGTCCATAGCCTTGCACATATCCAGTTTGCGGGCTCGACCACTGTTATTTAGATTTCTGTCATTAATTTTCAGGTCCATAGCCTTGCACATATCCAGTTTGCGGGCTCGACCAATTGTCATTTACTTTTCCAGGTCTATAGCCTTGCACATATCCAGTTTGTGGGCTCGACCATTTGTCATTTACTTTTCCAGGTCTATAGCCTTGCACATATCCAGTTTGCGGGCTCGACCATTGTCATTTAATTTTCAGGTCTATAGCCTTGCACATATCCAGTTTGCGGGCTCGACCACTGTTATTTAGATTTCTGTCATTACTTTTCCCGGACCATAGCCTCGCACATATCCAGTTTGCGGGCTCGACCATTTGTCATTCAATTTTTCAGGTCCATAGCCTTGCACATATCCAGTTTGCAGGCTCGACCATTTGTCATTTACTTTTCCAGGTCCATAGCTTTGCACATATCCAGTTTGCGGGCTCGACCATTGTCATTTAATTTTCAGGTCTATAGCCTTGCACATATCCAGTTTGCGGGCTCGACCATTTGTCATTTACTTTTCCAGGTCCCTAGCCTTGCACATATCCAGTTTGCGGGCTCGACCATTGTCATTTAACTTTCAGGTCCATAGCCTTGCACATATCCAGTTTGCGGGCTCGACCACTGTTATTTAGATTTCTGTCATTAATTTTCAGGTCTATAGCCTTGCACATATCCACTTTGCGGGCTCGACCACTGTTATTTAGATTTCTGTCATTACTTTTCCCGGTCCATAGCCTCGCACATATCCAGTTTGCGGGCTCGACCATTTGTCATTCTATTTTTCAGGTCCATAGCCTTGCACATATCCAGTTGGCGGGCTTGACCATTTGTCATTTACTTTTCCAGGTCCATAGCCTTGCACATATCCAGTTTGCGGGCTCGACCATTTGTCATTTACTTTTCCAGGTCTATAGCCTTGCACATATCCAGTTTGCGGGCTCGACCATTGTCATTTAATTTTCGTGTCTATAGCCTTGCACATATCCGCTTATGCGGGATCGACCACTTTATTATTTAGATTTCTGTCATTACTTTTCCCGGTCCATAGCCTCGCACATATCCGGTTGCGGGCTCGACCATTTGTCATTCAATTTTTTGGTCCATAGCCTTGCACATATCCAGTTTGCGGGCTCGACCATTTGTCATTTACTTTTCCAGGTCCATAGCCTTGCACATATCCAGTTTGCGGGCTCGACCATTGTCATTTAACTTTCAGGTCCATAGCCTTGCACATATCCAGTTTGCGGGCTCGACCACTGTTATTTAGATTTCTGTCATTAATTTTCAGGTCCATAGCCTTGCACATATCCAGTTTGCGGGCTCGACCAATTGTCATTTACTTTTCCAGGTCTATAGCCTTGCACATATCCAGTTGTGGGCTCGACCATTTGTCATTTACTTTTCCAGGTCTGTAGCCTTGCACATATCCAGTTTGCGGGCTCGACCATTGTCATTTAATTTTCAGGTCTATAGCCTTGCACATATCCAGGTTGCGGGCTCGACCACTTGTTATTTAGATTTCGGTCATTACTTTTCCGGACCATAGCCTCGCACATATCCGGTTTGCGGGCTCGACCATTTGTCATTCAATTTTTGAGTCCATAGCCTTGCACATATCCGGTTGCGGGCTCGACCATTTGTCATTTACTTTTCCAGTCCATAGCCTTGCACATATCCGGTTTGCGGGCTCGACCATTGTCATTTAACTTTCGTGTCCATAGCCTTGCACATATCCGGTTGCGGGCTCGACCACCGTTATTTAGATTTCATCATTAATTTTCAGGTCCATAGCCTTGCACATATCCAGTTTGCGGGCTCGACCAATTGTCATTTACTTTTCCAGGTCTATAGCCTTGCACATATCCAGTTTGTGGGCTCGACCATTTGTCATTTACTTTTCCAGGTCTATAGCCTTGCACATATCCAGTTTGCGGGCTCGACCATTTGTCATTTACTTTTCCAGGTCTATAGCCTTGCACATATCCAGTTTGTGGGCTCGACCATTTGTCATTTACTTTTCCAGGTCTATAGCCTTGCACATATCCAGTTTGCGGGCTCGACCATTGTCATTTACTTTTCCAGGTTTGTAGTCTTGCACATATCCAGTTTGCGGGCTCGACCATTGTCATTTAATTTTCAGGTCTATAGCCTTGCACATATCCAGTTTGCGGGCTCGACCATTTGTCATTTACTTTTCCAGGTCCCTAGCCTTGCACATATCCAGTTTGCGGGCTCGACCATTGTCATTTAACTTTCAGGTCCATAGCCTTGCACATATCCAGTTTGCGGGCTCGACCACTGTTATTTAGATTTCTGTCATTAATTTTCAGGTCTATAGCCTTGCACATATCCACTTTGCGGGCTCGACCACTGTTATTTAGATTTCTGTCATTACTTTTCCCGGTCCATAGCCTTGCACATATCCAGTTTGCGGGCTCGACCATTTGTCATTCAATTTTTCAGGTCCATAGCCTTGCACATATCCAGTTTGCGGGCTCGACCATTTGTCATTTACTTTTCCAGGTCCATAGCCTTGCACATATCCAGTTTGCGGGCTCGACCATTGTCATTTAACTTTCAGGTCCATAGCCTTGCACATATCCAGTTTGCGGGCTCGACCACTGTTATTTAGATTTCTGTCATTAATTTTCAGGTCCATAGCCTTGCACATATCCAGTTTGCGGGCTCGACCAATTGTCATTTACTTTTCCAGGTCTATAGCCTTGCACATATCCAGTTTGTGGGCTCGACCATTTGTCATTTACTTTTCCAGGTCTATAGCCTTGCACATATCCAGTTTGCGGGCTCGACCATTGTCATTTAATTTTCAGGTCTATAGCCTTGCACATATCCAGTTTGCGGGCTCGACCACTGTTATTTAGATTTCTGTCATTACTTTTCCCGGACCATAGCCTCGCACATATCCAGTTTGCGGGCTCGACCATTTGTCATTCAATTTTTCAGGTCCATAGCCTTGCACATATCCAGTTTGCGGGCTCGACCATTTGTCATTTACTTTTCCAGGTCCATAGCCTTGCACATATCCAGTTTGCGGGCTCGACCATTGTCATTTAACTTTCAGGTCCATAGCCTTGCACATATCCAGTTTGCGGGCTCGACCACTGTTATTTAGATTTCTGTCATTAATTTTCAGGTCCATAGCCTTGCACATATCCAGTTTGCGGGCTCGACCAATTGTCATTTACTTTTCCAGGTCTATAGCCTTGCACATATCCAGTTTGTGGGCTCGACCATTTGTCATTTACTTTTCCAGGTCTATAGCCTTGCACATATCCAGTTTGCGGGCTCGACCATTTGTCATTTACTTTTCCAGGTCTATAGCCTTGCACATATCCAGTTTGTGGGCTCGACCATTTGTCATTTACTTTTCCAGGTCTATAGCCTTGCACATATCCAGTTTGCGGGCTCGACCATTGTCATTTACTTTTCAGGTCTATAGCCTTGCACATATCCGGTTGCGGGCTCGACCATGGTCATTTAATTTTCCGGTCTATAGCCTTGCACATATCCAGTTTGCGGGCTCGACCATTTGTCATTTACTTTTCCAGGTCCCTAGCCTTGCACATATCCAGTTTTGCGGGCTCGACCATTGTCATTTAACTTTCGTGTCCATAGCCTTGCACATATCCAGCTTATGCGGGCTCGACCACTGTTATTTAGATTTACATCATTAATTTTCAGGTCTATAGCCTTGCACATATCCACTTTGCGGGCTCGACCACTGTTATTTAGATTTCTGTCATTACTTTTCCCGGTCCATAGCCTTGCACATATCCAGTTTGCGGGCTCGACCATTTGTCATTCAATTTTTCGGGTCCTTAGCCTTGCACATATCCAGTTTGCGGGCTCGACCATTTGTCATTTACTTTTCCAGTCCATAGCCTTGCACATATCCGGTTTGCGGGCTCGACCATTGTCATTTAACTTTCAGGTCCATAGCCTTGCACATATCCAGTTTGCGGGCTCGACCACTGTTATTTAGATTTCTGTCATTAATTTTCAGGTCCATAGCCTTGCACATATCCCCTTTGCGGGCTCGACCAATTGTCATTTACTTTTCCAGGTCTATAGCCTTGCACATATCCGGTTGTGGGCTCGACCATTTGTCATTTACTTTTCCAGGTCTATAGCCTTGCACATATCCGGTTGCGGGCTCGACCATTGTCATTTAATTTTCAGGTCTATAGCCTTGCACATATCCAGTTTGCGGGCTCGACCACTGTTATTTAGATTTCTGTCATTACTTTTCCCGGACCATAGCCTCGCACATATCCAGTTTGCGGGCTCGACCATTTGTCATTCAATTTTTCAGGTCCATAGCCTTGCACATATCCAGTTTGCGGGCTCGACCATTTGTCATTTACTTTTCCAGGTCCATAGCCTTGCACATATCCAGTTTGCGGGCTCGACCATTGTCATTTAACTTTCAGGTCCATAGCCTTGCACATATCCAGTTTGCGGGCTCGACCACTGTTATTTAGATTTCTGTCATTAATTTTCAGGTCCATAGCCTTGCACATATCCAGTTTGCGGGCTCGACCAATTGTCATTTACTTTTCCAGGTCTATAGCCTTGCACATATCCAGTTTGTGGGCTCGACCATTTGTCATTTACTTTTCCAGGTCTATAGCCTTGCACATATCCAGTTTGCGGGCTCGACCATTTGTCATTTACTTTTCCAGGTCTATAGCCTTGCACATATCCAGTTTGTGGGCTCGACCATTTGTCATTTACTTTTCCAGGTCTATAGCCTTGCACATATCCAGTTTGCGGGCTCGACCATTGTCATTTACTTTTCCAGGTCTATAGCCTTGCACATATCCAGTTTGCGGGCTCGACCATTGTCATTTAATTTTCAGGTCTATAGCCTTGCACATATCCAGTTTGCGGGCTCGACCATTTGTCATTTACTTTTCCAGGTCCCTAGCCTTGCACATATCCAGTTTGCGGGCTCGACCATTGTCATTTAACTTTCAGGTCCATAGCCTTGCACATATCCAGTTTGCGGGCTCGACCACTGTTATTTAGATTTCTGTCATTAATTTTCAGGTCTATAGCCTTGCACATATCCACTTTGCGGGCTCGACCACTGTTATTTAGATTTCTGTCATTACTTTTCCCGGTCCATAGCCTTGCACATATCCAGTTTGCGGGCTCGACCATTTGTCATTCAATTTTTCAGGTCCATAGCCTTGCACATATCCAGTTTGCGGGCTCGACCATTTGTCATTTACTTTTCCAGGTCCATAGCCTTGCACATATCCAGTTTGCGGGCTCGACCATTGTCATTTAACTTTCAGGTCCATAGCCTTGCACATATCCAGTTTGCGGGCTCGACCACTGTTATTTAGATTTCTGTCATTAATTTTCAGGTCCATAGCCTTGCACATATCCAGTTTGCGGGCTCGACCAATTGTCATTTACTTTTCCAGGTCTATAGCCTTGCACATATCCAGTTTGTGGGCTCGACCATTTGTCATTTACTTTTCCAGGTCTATAGCCTTGCACATATCCAGTTTGCGGGCTCGACCATTGTCATTTAATTTTCAGGTCTATAGCCTTGCACATATCCAGTTTGCGGGCTCGACCACTGTTATTTAGATTTCTGTCATTACTTTTCCCGGACCATAGCCTCGCACATATCCAGTTTGCGGGCTCGACCATTTGTCATTCAATTTTTCAGGTCCATAGCCTTGCACATATCCAGTTTGCGGGCTCGACCATTTGTCATTTACTTTTCCAGGTCCATAGCCTTGCACATATCCAGTTTGCGGGCTCGACCATTGTCATTTAACTTTCAGGTCCATAGCCTTGCACATATCCAGTTTGCGGGCTCGACCACTGTTATTTAGATTTCTGTCATTAATTTTCAGGTCCATAGCCTTGCACATATCCAGTTTGCGGGCTCGACCAATTGTCATTTACTTTTCCAGGTCTATAGCCTTGCACATATCCAGTTTGTGGGCTCGACCATTTGTCATTTACTTTTCCAGGTCTATAGCCTTGCACATATCCAGTTTGCGGGCTCGACCATTTGTCATTTACTTTTTCAGGTCCATAGCCTTGCACATATCCAGTTTGCGGGCTCGACCGTTGTCATTTGCTTTTTCAGGTCCATAGCCTTGCACATATCCAGTTTGCGGGCTCGACCATTGTCATTTACTTTTCCAGGTCTGTAGTCTCGCACATATCCAGTTTGCAGGCTCGACCGTTGTCATTTAATTTCTAGGTCTGTAGTCTTGCACATATCCAGTTTGCGGGCTCGACCATTGTCATTTACTTTTCCAGGTCCCTAGCCTTGCACATATCCAGTTTGCGGGCTCGACCATTGTCATTTAACTTTCAGGTCCATAGCCTTGCACATATCCAGTTTGCGGGCTCGACCACTGTTATTTAGATAACTGTAATTAATTTACATGACTATAGCCTTGCACATATCCACTTTGCGGGCTCGACCACTGTTATTTAGATTTCTGTCATTACTTTTCCCGGTCCATAGCCTCGCACATATCCAGTTTGCGGGCTCGACCATTTGTCATTCTATTTTTCAGGTCCATAGCCTTGCACATATCCAGTTGGCGGGCTTGACCATTTGTCATTTACTTTTCCAGGTCCATAGCCTTGCACATATCCAGTTTGCGGGCTCGACCATTTGTCATTTACTTTTCCAGGTCTATAGCCTTGCACATATCCAGTTTGCGGGCTCGACCATTGTCATTTAATTTTCAGGTCTATAGCCTTGCACATATCCAGTTTGCGGGATCGACCCTTTATTATTTAGATTTCATCATTACTTTTCCTGGTCCATAGCCTCGCACATATCCAAGGTTATGGCTCGACCATTTGTCATTCAATTTTTTCGTGTCCATAGCCTTGCACATATCCGGTTATGCGGGCTCGACCATTTGTCATTTACTTTTCCAGGTCCATAGCCTTGCACATATCCAGTTTGCGGGCTCGACCATTGTCATTTAACTTTCAGGTCCATAGCCTTGCACATATCCAGTTTGCGGGCTCGACCACTGTTATTTAGATTTCTGTCATTAATTTTCAGGTCCATAGCCTTGCACATATCCAGTTTGCGGGCTCGACCAATTGTCATTTACTTTTCCAGGTCTATAGCCTTGCACATATCCAGTTTGTGGGCTCGACCATTTGTCATTTACTTTTCCAGGTCTATAGCCTTGCACATATCCAGTTTGCGGGCTCGACCACTGTTATTTAGATTTCTGTCATTACTTTTCCCGGACCATAGCCTCGCACATATCCAGTTTGCGGGCTCGACCATTTGTCATTCAATTTTTTCAGTCCATAGCCTTGCACATATCCAGTTTGCTGGCTCGACCATTTGTCATTTACTTTTCCAGGTCCATAGCTTTGCACATATCCAGTTTGCGGGCTCGACCATTGTCATTTAATTTTCAGGTCTATAGCCTTGCACATATCCAGTTTGCGGGCTCGACCATTTGTCATTTACTTTTCCAGGTCCCTAGCCTTGCACATATCCAGTTTGCGGGCTCGACCATTGTCATTTAACTTTCAGGTCCATAGCCTTGCACATATCCAGTTTGCGGGCTCGACCACTTTATTATTTAGATTTCTGTCATTAATTTTCGTGTCTATAGCCTTGCACATATCCACTTTGCGGGCTCGACCCCGTTATTTAGATTTGTCATTACTTTTCCCGGTCCATAGCCTCGCACATATCCAGGTTGCGGGCTCGACCATTTGTCATTCTATTTTTCGTGTCCATAGCCTTGCACATATCCAGCTTGGCGGGCTTGACCATTTGTCATTTACTTTTCCAGGTCCATAGCCTTGCACATATCCAGTTTGCGGGCTCGACCATTTGTCATTTACTTTTCCAGGTCTATAGCCTTGCACATATCCAGTTTGCGGGCTCGACCATTGTAATTTAATTTTTCGTGTCTATAGCCTTGCACATATCCAGGTTTGCGGGATCGACCACTTTGTTATTTAGATTTACTGTCATTACTTTTCCTGGTCCATAGCCTCGCACATATCCAGCTTGCGGGCTCGACCATTTGTCATTCAATTTTTCAGTCCATAGCCTTGCACATATCCGGTTGCGGGCTCGACCATTTGTCATTTACTTTTCCAGGTCCATAGCCTTGCACATATCCAGTTTGCGGGCTCGACCATTGTCATTTAACTTTCAGGTCCATAGCCTTGCACATATCCAGTTTGCGGGCTCGACCACTGTTATTTAGATTTCTGTCATTAATTTTCAGGTCCATAGCCTTGCACATATCCAGTTTGCGGGCTCGACCAATTGTCATTTACTTTTCCAGGTCTATAGCCTTGCACATATCCAGTTTGTGGGCTCGACCATTTGTCATTTACTTTTCCAGGTCTATAGGCTTGCACATATCCAGTTTGCGGGCTCGACCATTGTCATTTAATTTTCAGGTCTATAGCCTTGCACATATCCAGTTTGCGGGCTCGACCACTGTTATTTAGATTTCTGTCATTACTTTTCCCGGACCATAGCCTCGCACATATCCAGTTTGCGGGCTCGACCATTTGTCATTCAATTTTTCAGGTCCATAGCCTTGCACATATCCAGTTTGCGGGCTCGAACAGTTTAAATTTAGTTTTCCTTGTCCATAGCCTTGCACATATCCAGTTTGCGGGCTCGACCATTGTCATTTAACTTTCAGGTCCATAGCCTTGCACATATCCAGTTTGCGGGCTCGACCACTGTTATTTAGATTTCTGTCATTAATTTTCAGGTCCATAGCCTTGCACATATCCAGTTTGCGGGCTCGACCAATTGTCATTTACTTTTCCAGGTCTATAGCCTTGCACATATCCAGTTTGTGGGCTCGACCATTTGTCATTTACTTTTCCAGGTCTATAGCCTTGCACATATCCAGTTTGCGGGCTCGACCATTGTCATTTAATTTTCAGGTCTATAGCCTTGCACATATCCAGTTTGCGGGCTCGACCACTGTTATTTAGATTTCTGTCATTACTTTTCCCGGACCATAGCCTCGCACATATCCAGTTTGCAGGCTCGACCATTTGTCATTCAATTTTTCAGGTCCATAGCCTTGCACATATCCAGTTTGCAGGCTCGACCATTTGTCAGTTACATTTCAAGTCCAATAGCTTTGCACATATCCAGTTTGCGGGCTCGACCATTGTCATTTAATTTTTCGTGTCTATAGCCTTGCACATATCCAGTTTGCGGGCTCGACCATTTGTCATTTACTTTTCCAGGTCCCTAGCCTTGCACATATCCAGTTTGCGGGCTCGACCATTGTCATTTAACTTTCAGGTCCATAGCCTTGCACATATCCAGTTTGCGGGCTCGACCCGCTTTATTATTTAGATTTCTGTCATTAATTTTCAGGTCTATAGCCTTGCACATATCCACTTTGCGGGCTCGACCACTGTTATTTAGATTTCTGTCATTACTTTTCCCGGTCCATAGCCTCGCACATATCCAGTTTGCGGGCTCGACCATTTGTCATTCTATTTTTCAGGTCCATAGCCTTGCACATATCCAGTTGGCGGGCTTGACCATTTGTCATTTACTTTTCCAGGTCCATAGCCTTGCACATATCCAGTTTGCGGGCTCGACCATTTGTCATTTAATTTTCAGGTCTATAGCCTTGCACATATCCACTTTGCGGGCTCGACCACTGTTATTTAGATTTCTGTCATTACTTTTCCCGGTCCATAGCCTCGCACATATCCAGTTTGCGGGCTCGACCATTTGTCATTCTATTTTTCAGGTCCATAGCCTTGCACATATCCAGTTTGCGGGCTTGACCATTTGTCATTTACTTTTCCAGGTCCATAGCCTTGCACATATCCAGTTTGCGGGCTCGACCATTTGTCATTTACTTTTCCAAGTCTATAGCCTTGCAGATATCCAGTTTGCGGGCTCGACCATTGTCATTTAATTTTCAGGTCTATAGCCTTGCACATATCCAGTTTGCGGGATCGACCACTGTTATTTAGATTTCTGTCATTACTTTTCCTTGGTCCATAGCCTCGCACATATCCGGTTTGCGGGCTCGACCATTTGTCATTCAATTTTTTCAGGTCCATAGCCTTGCACATATCCCGTTTGCGAGCTCGACCATTTGTCATTTACTTTTCCAGTCCATAGCTTTGCACATATCCAGTTTGCGGGCTCGACCATTTTCATTTAATTTTCGTGTCTATAGCCTTGCACATATCCGGTTGCGGGCTCGACCATTTGTCATTTACTTTTCCAGTCCCTAGCCTTGCACATATCCGGTTTGCGGGCTCGACCATTGTCATTTAACTTTCGTGTCCATAGCCTTGCACATATCCAGGTTATGCGGGCTCGACCACTGTTATTTAGATTTCTGTCATTAATTTTCAGGTCTATAGCCTTGCACATATCCACTTTGCGGGCTCGACCACTGTTATTTAGATTTCTGTCATTACTTTTCCCGGTCCATAGCCTCGCACATATCCAGTTTGCGGGCTCGACCATTTGTCATTCTATTTTTCAGGTCCATAGCCTTGCACATATCCAGTTGGCGGGCTTGACCATTTGTCATTTACTTTTCCAGGTCCATAGCCTTGCACATATCCAGTTTGCGGGCTCGACCATTTGTCATTTAATTTTCAGGTCTATAGCCTTGCACATATCCACTTTGCGGGCTCGACCACTGTTATTTAGATTTCTGTCATTACTTTTCCCGGTCCATAGCCTCGCACATATCCAGCTGCGGGCTCGACCATTTGTCATTCTATTTTTCGTGTCCATAGCCTTGCACAGATCCAGGTGGCGGGCTTGACCATTTGTCATTTACTTTTCCAGGTCCATAGCCTTGCACATATCCAGTTTGCGGGCTCGACCATTTGTCATTTACTTTTCCAAGTCTATAGCCTTGCAGATATCCAGTTTGCGGGCTCGACCATTGTCATTTAATTTTCAGGTCTATAGCCTTGCACATATCCAGTTTGCGGGATCGACCACTGTTATTTAGATTTCTGTCATTACTTTTCCCGGTCCATAGCCTCGCACATATCCAGTTTGCGGGCTCGACCATTTGTCATTCAATTTTTCAGGTCCATAGCCTTGCACATATCCATTTTGCGGGCTCGACCATTTGTCATTTACTTTTCCAGGTCCATAGCCTTGCACATATCCAGTTTGCGGGCTCGACCATTGTCATTTAACTTTCAGGTCCATAGCCTTGCACATATCCAGTTTGCGGGCTCGACCACTGTTATTTAGATTTCTGTCATTAATTTTCAGGTCCATAGCCTTGCACATATCCAGTTTGCGGGCTCGACCATTTGTCATTTACTTTTCCAGGTCTATAGCCTTGCACATATCCAGTTTGTGGGCTCGACCATTTGTCATTTACTTTTCCAGGTCTATAGCCTTGCACATATCTTGTTTGCGGGCTCGACCATTGTCATTTAATTTTCAGGTCTATAGCCTTGCACATATCGACTTTGCGGGCTCGACCACTGTTATTTAGATTTCTGTCATTACTTTTCCCGGTCCATAGCCTCGCACATATCCAGCCAAGTTCGGGCTCGACCATTTGTCATTCTATTTTTCAGTCCATAGCCTTGCACATATCTAGTTTGCGGGCTTGACCATTTGTCATTTACTTTTCCAGGTCCAGAGCCTTGCACATATCCAATTTGCGGGCTCGACCATTTGTCATTTACTTTTCCAGGTCTATAGCCTTGCACATATCCAGTTTGCGGGCTCGACCATTGTCATTTAATTTTCAGGTCTACAGCCTTGCACATATCCGATTTGCGGGATCGACCTTTATTATTTAGATTTACGTCATTAATTTTCGTGTCCATAGGCTTGCACATATCCAGTTTGCGTGCTCGACCATTTGTCATTTACTTTTCCAGGTCCATAGCCTTGCACATATCCGGCTGCGGGCTCGACCATTGTCATTTAATTTTCGTGTCTATAGCCTTGCACATATCCAAATTTGCGGGCTCGACCACCGTTATTTAGATTTCGTCATTAATTTTCGTGTCCATAGGCTTGCACATATCCGGTTTGCGACTCGACCATTTGTCATTTACTTTTCCAGTCCATAGCCTTGCACATATCCAGTTTGCGGGCTCGACCATTGTCATTTAATTTTCAGGTCCATAGCCTTGCACATATCCAGTTTGCAGGCTCGACCATTTGTCATTTACTTTTCCAGGTCCATAGCCTTGCACATATCCAGTTTGCGGGCTCGACCATTGTCATTTAATTTTCAGGTCTATAGCCTTGCACATATCCAGTTTGCGGGCTCGACCACTGTTATTTAGATTTCTGTCATTAATTTTCAGGTCCATAGGCTTGCACATATCCAGTTTGCAGGCTCGACCATTTGTCATTTACTTTTCCAGGTCCATAGCCTTGCACATATCCAGTTTGCGGGCTCGACCATTGTCATTTAATTTTCAGGTCCATAGCCTTGCACATATCCAGTTTGCAGGCTCGACCATTTGTCATTTACTTTTCCAGGTCCATAGCCTTGCACATATCCAGTTTGCGGGCTCGACCATTGTCATTTAATTTTCAGGTCTATAGCCTTGCACATATCCAATTTGCGGGCTCGACCACTGTTATTTAGATTTCTGTCATTAATTTTCAGGTCCATAGGCTTGCACATATCCAGTTTGAGGGCTCGACCACTGTTATTTAGATTTCTGTCATTAATTTTCAGGTCCATAGCCTTGCACATATCCAGTTTGCGGGCTCGACCACTATTATTTAGATTTCTGTCATTACTTTTCAGGTCCATAGCCTTGCACATATCTAGTTTGCGGGCTCGACCACTGTTATTTAGATTTCTGTCATTAATTTTCAGGTCCATAACCTTGCACATTTCCAGTTTGCGGGCTCGACCATTTGTGATTTACTTTTCCAGATCCATAGCCTTGCACATATCCAGTTTGCGGGCTAGACCATTGTCATTTAACTTTCAGGTCCATAGCCTTGCACATATCCAGTTTGCGGGCTCGACCACTATTATTTAGATTTCGTCATTACTTTTGTGTCCATAGCCTTGCACATATCCAGTTTGCGGGCACGACCAGTTATTTAGATGTATGTCATTAATTTTCGTGTCCATAGCCTTTCACATATCCGGTTTGCGGGCTCGACCATTTGTCATTTACTTTTCCAGGTCCATAGCCTTGCACATATCCAGTTTGCGGGCTCGACCATTGTCATTTAACTTTCAGGTCCATAGCCTTGCACATATCCAGTTTGCGGGCTCGACCATTTGTCATTTACTTTTCCAGGTCCATAGCCTTGCACATATCTTGTTTGCGGGCTCGACCATTGTCATTTAATTTTCAGGTCTATAGCCTTGCACATATCCACTTTGCGGGCTCGACCACTGTTATTTAGATTTCTGTCATTACTTTTCCCGGTCCATAGCCTCGCACATATCCAGTTTGCGGGCTCGACCATTTGTCATTCTATTTTTCAGGTCCATAGCCTTGCACATATCCAGTTTGCGGGCTCGACCAATTGTCATTTACTTTTCCAGGTCTATAGCCTTGCACATATCCAGTTTGTGGGCTCGACCATTTGTCATTTACTTTTCCAGGTCTATAGCCTTGCACATATCCAGTTTGCGGGCTCGACCATTGTCATTTAATTTTCAGGTCTATAGCCTTGCACATATCCAGTTTGCGGGCTCGACCACTGTTATTTAGATTTCTGTCATTACTTTTCCCGGACCATAGCCTCGCACATATCCGGTTTTGCGGGCTCGACCATTTGTCATTCAATTTTTCAGGTCCATAGCCTTGCACATATCCAGTTTGCAGGCTCGACCATTTGTCATTTACTTTTCCAGGTCCATAGCTTTGCACATATCCAGTTTGCGGGCTCGACCATTGTCATTTAATTTTCAGGTCTATAGCCTTGCACATATCCAGTTTGCGGGCTCGACCATTTGTCATTTACTTTTCCAGGTCCCTAGCCTTGCACATATCCAGTTTGCGGGCTCGACCATTGTCATTTAACTTTCAGGTCCATAGCCTTGCACATATCCAGTTTGCGGGCTCGACCACTGTTATTTAGATTTCTGTCATTAATTTTCAGGTCTATAGCCTTGCACATATCCACTTTGCGGGCTCGACCACTGTTATTTAGATTTCTGTCATTACTTTTCCCGGTCCATAGCCTCGCACATATCCAGTTTGCGGGCTCGACCATTTGTCATTCTATTTTTCAGGTCCATAGCCTTGCACATATCCAGTTTGCGGGCTCGACCAATTGTCATTTACTTTTCCAGGTCTATAGCCTTGCACATATCCAGTTTGTGGGCTCGACCATTTGTCATTTACTTTTCCACGTCTATAGCCCTGCACATATCCCAGTTTGCGGGCTCGACCATTGTCATTTAATTTTCAGGTCTATAGCCTTGCACATATCCAGTTTGCGGGCTCGACCACTGTTATTTAGATTTCTGTCATTACTTTTCCCGGACCATAGCCTCGCACATATCCAGTTTGCAGGCTCGACCATTTGTCATTCAATTTTTCAGGTCCATAGCCTTGCACATATCCAGTTTGCAGGCTCGACCATTTGTCATTTACTTTTCCAGGTCCATAGCTTTGCACATATCCAGTTTGCGGGCTCGACCATTGTCATTTAATTTTCAGGTCTATAGCCTTGCACATATCCAGTTTGCGGGCTCGACCATTTGTCATTTACTTTTCCAGGTCCCTAGCCTTGCACATATCCAGTTTGCGGGCTCGACCATTGTCATTTAACTTTCAGGTCCATAGCCTTGCACATATCCAGTTTGCGGGCTCGACCACTGTTATTTAGATTTCTGTCATTAATTTTCAGGTCTATAGCCTTGCACATATCCACTTTGCGGGCTCGACCACTGTTATTTAGATTTCTGTCATTACTTTTCCCGGTCCATAGCCTCGCACATATCCAGTTTGCGGGCTCGACCATTTGTCATTCTATTTTTCAGGTCCATAGCCTTGCACATATCCAGTTGGCGGGCTTGACCTTTTGTCATTTACTTTTCCAGGTCCATAGCCTTGCACATATCCAGTTTGCGGGCTCGACCATTTGTCATTTAATTTTCAGGTCTATAGCCTTGCACATATCCACTTTGCGGGCTCGACCACTGTTATTTAGATTTCTGTCATTACTTTTCAATGTCCATAGCCTCGCACATATCCAGTTTGCGGGCTCGACCATATGTCATTCTATTTTTCAGTCCATAGCCTTGCACATATCCGGGGCTTAAGGGGCTTGACCATTTGTCATTTACTTTTCCAGGTCCATAGCCTTGCACATATCCAGTTTGCGGGCTCGACCATTTGTCATTTACTTTTCCAGGTCTATAGCCTTGCAGATATCCAGTTTGCGGGCTCGACCATTGTCATTTAATTTTCAGGTCTATAGCCTTGCACATATCCAGTTTGCGGGATCGACCACTGTTATTTAGATTTCTGTCATTACTTTTCCCGGTCCATAGCCTCGCACATATCCAGTTTGCGGGCTCGACCATTTGTCATTCAATTTTTCAGGTCCATAGCCTTGCACATATCCATTTTGCGGGCTCGACCATTTGTCATTTACTTTTCCAGGTCCATAGCCTTGCACATATCCAGTTTGCGGGCTCGACCATTGTCATTTAACTTTCAGGTCCATAGCCTTGCACATATCCAGTTTGCGGGCTCGACCACTGTTATTTAGATTTCTGTCATTAATTTTCAGGTCCATAGCCTTGCACATATCCAGTTTGCGGGCTCGACCATTTGTCATTTACTTTTCCAGGTCTATAGCCTTGCACATATCGAGTTTGTGGGCTCGACCATTTGTCATTTACTTTTCCAGGTCTATAGCCTTGCACATATCTTGTTTGCGGGCTCGACCATTGTCATTTAATTTTCAGGTCTATAGCCTTGCACATATCGACTTTGCGGGCTCGACCACTGTTATTTAGATTTCTGTCATTACTTTTCCCGGTCCATAGCCTCGCACATATCCAGTTTGTGGGCTCGACCACTTGTCATTCTAATTTTCAGGTCCATAGCCTTGCACATATCTAGTTTGCGGGCTTGACCATTTGTCATTTACTTTTCCAGGTCCAGAGCCTTGCACATATCCAATTTGCGGGCTCGACCATTTGTCATTTACTTTTCCAGGTCTATAGCCTTGCACATATCCAGTTTGCGGGCTCGACCATTGTCATTTAATTTTCAGGTCTACAGCCTTGCACATATCCAGTTTGCGGGATCGACCACTGTTATTTAGATTTCTGTCATTAATTTTCAGGTCCATAGGCTTGCACATATCCAGTTTGCAGGCTCGACCATTTGTCATTTACTTTTCCAGGTCCATAGCCTTGCACATATCCGAGTTTGCGGGCTCGACCATTGTCATTTAATTTTCGTGTCTATAGCCTTGCACATATCCAGTTTGCGGGATCGACCACTGTTATTTAGATTTCTGTCATTAATTTTCAGGTCCATAGGCTTGCACATATCCAGTTTGCAGGCTCGACCATTTGTCATTTACTTTTCCAGGTCCATAGCCTTGCACATATCCAGTTTGCGGGCTCGACCATTGTCATTTAATTTTCAGGTCCATAGCCTTGCACATATCCAGTTTGCGGGCTCGACCATTTGTCATTTACTTTTCCAGGTCCATAGCCTTGCACATATCCAGGTATGCGGGCTCGACCATTGTCATTTAATTTTCGTGTCTATAGCCTTGCACATATCCGGTTGCGGGCTCGACCCACTTTGTTATTTAGATTTTGTCATTAATTTTCAGTCCATAGGCTTGCACATATCCAGGTTGCGAGGCTCGACCATTTGTCATTTACTTTTCCAGTCCATAGCCTTGCACATATCCGGTTGCGGGCTCGACCATTGTCATTTAATTTTCAGTCCATAGCCTTGCACATATCCGGTTTGCGAGCTCGACCATTTGTCATTTACTTTTCCAGTCCATAGCCTTGCACATATCCGGTTGCGGGCTCGACCATTGTCATTTAATTTTCAGGTCTATAGCCTTGCACATATCCAATTTGCGGGCTCGACCACTGTTATTTAGATTTCTGTCATTGATTTTCAGGTCCATAGGCTTGCACATATCCAGTTGGAGGGCTCGACCACTGTTATTTTGATTTATGTCATTAATTTTCAGGTCCATAGCCTTGCACATATCCGGTTGCGGGCTCGACCACTATTATTTAGATTTACGTCATTACTTTTCGTGTCCATAGCCTTGCACATATCTAGTTTGCGGGCTCGACCACTGTTATTTAGATTTCTGTCATTAATTTTCAGGTCCATAACCTTGCACATTTCCAGTTTGCGGGCTCGACCATTTGTGATTTACTTTTCCAGATCCATAGCCTTGCACATATCCAGTTTGCGGGCTAGACCATTGTCATTTAACTTTCAGGTCCATAGCCTTGCACATATCCAAATGCGGGCTCGACCACTATTATTTAGATTTCTGTCATTACTTTTCGTGTCCATAGCCTTGCACATATCCGGTTGCGGGCACGACCACTTTGTTATTTAGATGTATGTCATTAATTTTCCGGTCCATAGCCTTTCACAGTTCCAGTTTGCGGGCTCGACCATTTGTCATTTACTTTTCCAGGTCCATAGCCTTGCACATATCCAGTTTGCGGGCTCGACCATTGTCATTTAACTTTCAGGTCCATAGCCTTGCACATATCCAGTTTGCGGGCTCGACCATTTGTCATTTACTTTTCCAGGTCCATAGCCTTTGCACATATCGTGTTTGCGGGCTCGACCATTGTCATTTAATTTTCAGGTCTATAGCCTTGCACATATCCACTTTGCGGGCTCGACCATTGTTATTTAGATTTCTGTCATTACTTTTCCTTGGTCCATAGCCTCGCACATATCCAGCTTTGCGGGCTCGACCATTTGTCATTCTATTTTTCGTGTCCATAGCCTTGCACATATCCGGTTGCGGGCTTGACCATTTGTCATTTACTTTTCCAGTCCATAGCCTTGCACATATCCGGTTGCGGGCTCGACCATTTGTCATTTACTTTTCCAGGTCTATAGCCTTGCGATATCCAGTTTGCGGGCTCGACCATTGTCATTTAATTTTCGTGTCTATAGCCTTGCACATATCCAGTTTGCGGGATCGACCACTGTTATTTAGATTTCTGTCATTACTTTTCCCGGTCCATAGCCTCGCACATATCCAGTTTGCGGGCTCGACCATTTGTCATTCAATTTTTCAGGTCCATAGCCTTGCACATATCCAGTTTGCGGGCTCGACCATTTGTCATTTACTTTTCCAGGTCCATAGCCTTGCACATATCCAGTTTGCGGGCTCGACCATTGTCATTTAACTTTCAGGTCCATAGCCTTGCACATATCCAGTTTGCGGGCTCGACCACTGTTATTTAGATTTCTGTCATTAATTTTCAGGTCCATAGCCTTGCACATATCCAGTTTGCGGGCTCGACCACTGTTATTTAGATTTCTGTCATTAATTTTCAGGTCCATAGCCTTGCACATATCCAGTTTGCGGGCTCGACCATTTGTCATTTACTTTTCCAGGTCTATAGCCTTGCACATATCCAGTTTGTGGGCTCGACCATTTGTCATTTACTTTTCCAGGTCTATAGCCTTGCACATATCCAGTTTGCAGGCTCGACCATTGTCATTTAATTTTCAGGTCTATAGCCTTTCACATATCCAGTTTGCGGGCTCGACCACTGTTATTTAGATTTCTGTCATTATTTTCCCGGTCCATAGCCTCGCACATATATCGGTTTGCGAGCTCGACCATTTGTCATTCAATTTTTCGTGTCCATAGCCTTGCACATATCCGGTTGCGGGCTCGACCATTTGTCATTTACTTTTCCAGGTCCATAGCCTTGCACATATCCAGTTTGCGGGCTCGACCATTGTCATTTAACTTTCAGGTCCATAGCCTTGCACATATCCAGTTTGCGGGCTCGACCACTGTTATTTAGATTTCTGTCATTAATTTTCAGGTCCATAGCCTTGCACATATCCAGTTTGCGGGCTCGACCAATTGTCATTTACTTTTCCAGGTCTATAGCCTTGCACATATCCAGTTTGTGGGCTCGACCATTTGTCATTTACTTTTCCAGGTCTATAGCCTTGCACATATCCAGTTTGCGGGCTCGACCATTGTCATTTAATTTTCAGGTCTATAGCCTTGCACATATCCAGTTTGCGGGCTCGACCACTGTTATTTAGATTTCTGTCATTACTTTTCCGGACCATAGCCTCGCACATATCCGGTTTGCGGGCTCGACCATTTGTCATTCAATTTTTCAGTCCATAGCCTTGCACATATCCGTTTGCGGGCTCGACCATTTGTCATTTACTTTTCCAGGTCCATAGCCTTGCACATATCCGGTTTGCGGGCTCGACCATTGTCATTTAACTTTCGTGTCCATAGCCTTGCACATATCCGGTTGCGGGCTCGACCACTTTATTATTTAGATTTTGTCATTAATTTTTCGTGTCCATAGCCTTGCACATATCCAGTTTGCGGGCTCGACCAATTGTCATTTACTTTTCCAGGTCTATAGCCTTGCACATATCCAGTTTGTGGGCTCGACCATTTGTCATTTACTTTTCCAGGTCTATAGCCTTGCACATATCCAGTTTGCGGGCTCGACCATTGTCATTTAATTTTCAGGTCTATAGCCTTGCACATATCCAGTTTGCGGGCTCGACCACTGTTATTTAGATTTCTGTCATTACTTTTCCCGGACCATAGCCTCGCACATATCCAGTTTGCAGGCTCGACCATTTGTCATTCAATTTTTCAGGTCCATAGCCTTGCACATATCCAGTTTGCAGGCTCGACCATTTGTCATTTACTTTTCCAGGTCCATAGCTTTGCACATATCCAGTTTGCGGGCTCGACCATTGTCATTTAATTTTCAGGTCTATAGCCTTGCACATATCCAGTTTGCGGGCTCGACCATTTGTCATTTACTTTTCCCGGTCCCTAGCCTTGCACATATCCAGTTTGCGGGCTCGACCATTGTCATTTAACTTTCAGGTCCATAGCCTTGCACATATCCAGTTTGCGGGCTCGACCACTGTTATTTAGATTTCTGTCATTAATTTTCAGGTCTATAGCCTTGCACATATCCACTTTGCGGGCTCGACCACTGTTATTTAGATTTCTGTCATTACTTTTCCCGGTCCATAGCCTCGCACATATCCAGTTTGCGGGCTCGACCATTTGTCATTCTATTTTTCAGGTCCATAGCCTTGCACATATCCAGTTGGCGGGCTTGACCTTTTGTCATTTACTTTTCCAGGTCCATAGCCTTGCACATATCCAGTTTGCGGGCTCGACCATTTGTCATTTAATTTTCAGGTCTATAGCCTTGCACATATCCACTTTGCGGGCTCGACCACTGTTATTTAGATTTCTGTCATTACTTTTCCCGGTCCATAGCCTCGCACATATCCAGTTTGCGGGCTCGACCATTTGTCATTCTATTTTTCAGGTCCATAGCCTTGCACATATCCAGTTTGCGGGCTTGACCATTTGTCATTTACTTTTCCAGGTCCATAGCCTTGCACATATCCAGTTTGCGGGCTCGACCATTTGTCATTTACTTTTCCAGGTCTATAGCCTTGCAGATATCCAGTTTGCGGGCTCGACCATTGTCATTTAATTTTCAGGTCTATAGCCTTGCACATATCCAGTTTGCGGGATCGACCACTGTTATTTAGATTTCTGTCATTACTTTTCCCGGTCCATAGCCTCGCACATATCCAGTTTGCGGGCTCGACCATTTGTCATTCAATTTTTCAGGTCCATAGCCTTGCACATATCCATTTTGCGGGCTCGACCATTTGTCATTTACTTTTCCAGGTCCATAGCCTTGCACATATCCAGTTTGCGGGCTCGACCATTGTCATTTAACTTTCAGGTCCATAGCCTTGCACAAATCCAGTTTGCGGGCTCGACCACTGTTATTTAGATTTCTGTCATTAATTTTCAGGTCCATAGCCTTGCACATATCCAGTTTGCGGGCTCGACCATTTGTCATTTACTTTTCCAGGTCTATAGCCTTGCACATATCGAGTTTGTGGGCTCGACCATTTGTCATTTACTTTTCCAGGTCTATAGCCTTGCACATATCTTGTTTGCGGGCTCGACCATTGTCATTTAATTTTCAGGTCTATAGCCTTGCACATATCGACTTTGCGGGCTCGACCACTGTTATTTAGATTTCTGTCATTACTTTTCCCGGTCCATAGCCTCGCACATATCCAGTTTGCGGGCTCGACCATTTGTCATTCTATTTTTCAGGTCCATAGCCTTGCACATATCTAGTTTGCGGGCTTGACCATTTGTCATTTACTTTTCCAGGTCCAGAGCCTTGCACATATCCAATTTGCGGGCTCGACCATTTGTCATTTACTTTTCCAGGTCTATAGCCTTGCACATATCCAGTTTGCGGGCTCGACCATTGTCATTTAATTTTCAGGTCTACAGCCTTGCACATATCCAGTTTGCGGGATCGACCACTGTTATTTAGATTTCTGTCATTAATTTTCAGGTCCATAGGCTTGCACATATCCAGTTTGCAGGCTCGACCATTTGTCATTTACTTTTCCAGGTCCATAGCCTTGCACATATCCAGTTTGCGGGCTCGACCATTGTCATTTAATTTTCAGGTCTATAGCCTTGCACATATCCAGTTTGCGGGCTCGACCACTGTTATTTAGATTTCTGTCATTAATTTTCAGGTCCATAGGCTTGCACATATCCAGTTTGCAGGCTCGACCATTTGTCATTTACTTTTCCAGGTCCATAGCCTTGCACATATCCGGTTGCGGGCTCGACCATTGTCATTTAATTTTCGTGTCCATAGCCTTGCACATATCCGGTTGCGAGCTCGACCATTTGTCATTTACTTTTCCAGGTCCATAACCTTGCACATATCCAGTTTGCGGGCTCGACCATTGTCATTTAATTTTCAGGTCTATAGCCTTGCACATATCCAGTTTGCGGGCTCGACCACTGTTATTTAGATTTCTGTCATTAATTTTCAGGTCCATAGGCTTGCACATATCCAGTTTGCAGGCTCGACCATTTGTCATTTACTTTTCCTGGTACATAGCCTTGCACATATCCAGTTTGCGGGCTCGACCATTGTCATTTAATTTTCAGGTCCATAGCCTTGCACATATCCAGTTTGCGGGCTCGACCATTTGTCATTTACTTTTCCAGGTCCATAGCCTTGCACATATCCAGTTTGCGGGCTCGACCATTGTCATTTAATTTTCAGGTCTATAGCCTTGCACATATCCAATTTGCGGGCTCGACCACTGTTATTTAGATTTCTGTCATTAATTTTCAGGTCCATAGGCTTGCACATATCCAGTTTGAGGGCTCGACCACTGTTATTTAGATTTCTGTCATTAATTTTCAGGTCCATAGCCTTGCACATATCCAGTTTGCGGGCTCGACCACTATTAGTTATATTTAAGTCATTACTTTTCAGGTCCATAGCCTTGCACATATCTAGTTTGCGGGCTCGACCACTGTTATTTAGATTTCTGTCATTAATTTTCAGGTCCATAACCTTGCACATTTCCAGTTTGCGGGCTCGACCATTTGTGATTTACTTTTCCAGATCCATAGCCTTGCACATATCCAGTTTGCGGGCTAGACCATTGTCATTTAACTTTCAGGTCCATAGCCTTGCACATATCCAGTTTGCGGGCTCGACCACTATTATTTAGATTTCTGTCATTACTTTTCAGGTCCATAGCCTTGCACATATCCAGTTTGCGGGCACGACCACTGTTATTTAGATTTATGTCATTAATTTTCAGGTCCATAGCCTTTCACATATCCAGTTTGCGGGCTCGACCATTTGTCATTTACTTTTCCAGGTCCATAGCCTTGCACATATCCAGTTTGCGGGCTCGACCATTGTCATTTAACTTTCAGGTCCATAGCCTTGCACATATCCAGTTTGCGGGCTCGACCATTTGTCATTTACTTTTCCAGGTCCATAGCCTTGCACATATCTTGTTTGCGGGCTCGACCATTGTCATTTAATTTTCAGGTCTATAGCCTTGCACATATCCACTTTGCGGGCTCGACACTGGTATTTAGATTTCTGTCATTACTTTTCCCGGTCCATAGCCTCGCACATATCCAGTTTGCGGGCTCGACCATTTGTCATTCTATTTTTCTGGTCCATAGCCTTGCACATATCCAGTTTGCGGGCTTGACCATTTGTCATTTACTTTTCCAGGTCCATAGCCTTGCACATATCCAGTTTGCGGGCTCGACCATTTGTCATTTACTTTTCCAGGTCTATAGCCTTGCAGATATCCAGTTTGCGGGCTCGACCATTGTCATTTAATTTTCAGGTCTATAGCCTTGCACATATCCAGTTTGCGGGATCGACCACTGTTATTTAGATTTCTGTCATTACTTTTCCCGGTCCATAGCCTCGCACATATCCAGTTTGCGGGCTCGACCATTTGTCATTCAATTTTTCAGTTCCATAGCCTTGCACATATCCAGCTTTGCGGGCTCGACCATTTGTCATTTACTTTTCCAGGTCCATAGCCTTGCACATATCCAGTTTGCGGGCTCGACCATTGTCATTTAACTTTCAGGTCCATAGCCTTGCACATATCCAGTTTGCGGGCTCGACCACTGTTATTTAGATTTCTGTCATTAATTTTCAGGTCCATAGCCTTGCACATATCCAGTTTGCGGGCTCGACCACTGTTATTTAGATTTCTGTCATTAATTTTCAGGTCCATAGCCTTGCACATATCCAGTTTGCGGGCTCGACCATTTGTCATTTACTTTTCCAGGTCTATAGCCTTGCACATATCCAGTTTGTGGGCTCGACCATTTGTCATTTACTTTTCTGAGTCTATAGCCTTGCACATATCCAGTTTGCAGGCTCGACCATTGTCATTTAATTTTCAGGTCTATAGCCTTTCACATATCCAGTTTGCGGGCTCGACCACTGTTATTTAGATTTCTGTCATTATTTTCCCGGTCCATAGCCTCGCACATATCCAGTTTGCAGGCTCGACCATTTGTCATTCAATTTTTCAGGTCCATAGCCTTGCACATATCCAGTTTGCGGGCTCGACCATTTGTCATTTACTTTTCCAGGTCCATAGCCTTGCACATATCCAGTTTGCGGGCTCGACCATTGTCATTTAACTTTCAGGTCCATAGCCTTGCACATATCCAGTTTGCGGGCTCGACCACTGTTATTTAGATTTCTGTCATTAATTTTCAGGTCCATAGCCTTGCACATATCCAGTTTGCGGGCTCGACCAATTGTCATTTACTTTTCCAGGTCTATAGCCTTGCACATATCCAGTTTGTGGGCTCGACCATTTGTCATTTACTTTTCCAGGTCTATAGCCTTGCACATATCCAGTTTGCGGGCTCGACCATTGTCATTTAATTTTCAGGTCTATAGCCTTGCACATATCCAGTTTGCGGGCTCGACCACTGTTATTTAGATTTCTGTCATTACTTTTCCCGGACCATAGCCTCGCACATATCCAGTTTGCGGGCTCGACCATTTGTCATTCAATTTTTCAGGTCCATAGCCTTGCACATATCCAGTTTGCGGGCTCGACCATTTGTCATTTACTTTTCCAGGTCCATAGCCTTGCACATATCCAGTTTGCGGGCTCGACCATTGTCATTTAACTTTCAGGTCCATAGCCTTGCACATATCCAGTTTGCGGGCTCGACCACTGTTATTTAGATTTCTGTCATTAATTTTCAGGTCCATAGCCTTGCACATATCCAGTTTGCGGGCTCGACCAATTGTCATTTACTTTTCCAGGTCTATAGCCTTGCACATATCCAGTTTGTGGGCTCGACCATTTGTCATTTACTTTTCCAGGTCTATAGCCTTGCACATATCCAGTTTGCGGGCTCGACCATTGTCATTTAATTTTCAGGTCTATAGCCTTGCACATATCCAGTTTGCGGGCTCGACCACTGTTATTTAGATTTCTGTCATTACTTATAACGGACCATAGCCTAGCACAGATCCAGTTTGCAGGCTCGACCATTTGTCATTCAATTTTTCAGGTCCATAGCTTGCACATATCCAGTTTTGCAGGCTCGACCATTTGTCATTTACTTTTCCAGGTCCATAGCTTTGCACATATCCAGTTTGCGGGCTCGACCATTGTCATTTAATTTTCAGGTCTATAGCCTTGCACATATCCAGTTTGCGGGCTCGACCATTTGTCATTTACTTTTCCAGGTCCCTAGCCTTGCACATATCCAGTTTGCGGGCTCGACCATTGTCATTTAACTTTCAGGTCCATAGCCTTGCACATATCCAGTTTGCGGGCTCGACCACTGTTATTTAGATTTCTGTCATTAATTTTCAGGTCTATAGCCTTGCACATATCCACTTTGCGGGCTCGACCACTGTTATTTAGATTTCTGTCATTACTTTTCCCGGTCCATAGCCTCGCACATATCCAGTTTGCGGGCTCGACCATTTGTCATTCAATTTTTCAGGTCCATAGCCTTGCACATATCCATTTTGCGGGCTCGACCATTTGTCATTTACTTTTCCAGGTCCATAGCCTTGCACATATCCAGTTTGCGGGCTCGACCATTGTCATTTAACTTTCAGGTCCATAGCCTTGCACATATCCAGTTTGCGGGCTCGACCACTGTTATTTAGATTTCTGTCATTAATTTTCAGGTCCATAGCCTTGCACATATCCAGTTTGCGGGCTCGACCATTTGTCATTTACTTTTCCAGGTCTATAGCCTTGCACATATCCAGTTTGTGGGCTCGACCATTTGTCATTTACTTTTCCAGGTCTATAGCCTTGCACATATCTTGTTTGCGGGCTCGACCATTGTCATTTAATTTTCAGGTCTATAGCCTTGCACATATCGACTTTGCGGGCTCGACCACTGTTATTTAGATTTCTGTCATTACTTTTCCCGGTCCATAGCCTCGCACATATCCAGTTTGCGGGCTCGACCATTTGTCATTCTATTTTTCAGGTCCATAGCCTTGCACATATCTAGTTTGCGGGCTTGACCATTTGTCATTTACTTTTCCAGGTCCAGAGCCTTGCACATATCCAATTTGCGGGCTCGACCATTTGTCATTTACTTTTCCAGGTCTATAGCCTTGCACATATCCAGTTTGCGGGCTCGACCATTGTCATTTAATTTTCAGGTCTACAGCCTTGCACATATCCAAATTTATGGATCGACCACCGTTATTTAGATTTCTGTCATTAATTTTTCGTGTCCATAGGCTTGCACATATCCAAAGCTTTGCGTGTTCGACCATTTGTCATTTACTTTTCCAGGTCCATAGCCTTGCACATATCCAGTTTGCGGGCTCGACCATTGTCATTTAATTTTCGTGTCTATAGCCTTGCACATATCCAAATATGCGGGCTCGACCACCGTTATTTAGATTTCTGTCATTAATTTTCGTGTCCATAGGCTTGCACATATCCAGTTTACGGGCTTGACCATTGTCATTTACTTTTCCAGGTCCATAGCCTTGCACATATCCAGTTTGTAGGCTCGACCACTGTCATTTAAATTTCAAGTCCATAGCCTTGCACATATCCAGTTTGCAGGCTCGACCACTGTCATTTACTTTTCCAATTCCACAGCCTCGTATATATCCAGTTTGCAGGCTCGACCACTGTCATTTAAATTTTAGGTCTATAGCCTTGCACATATCCAGTTTGCGGGCTCGACCACTGTTATTTAGATTTCTGTCATTAATTTTCAGGTCCATAGGCTTGCACATATCCAGTTTGCAGGCTCGACCATTTGTCATTTACTTTTCCAGGTCCATAGCCTTGCACATATCCAGTTTGCGGGCTCGACCATTGTCATTTAATTTTCAGGTCCATAGCCTTGCACATATCCAGTTTGCAGGCTCGACCATTTGTCATTTACTTTTCCAGGTCCATAGCCTTGCACATATCCAGTTTGCGGGCTCGACCATTGTCATTTAATTTTCAGGTCTATAGCCTTGCACATATCCAGTTTGCGGGCTCGACCACTGTTATTTAGATTTCTGTCATTAATTTTCAGGTCCATAGGCTTGCACATATCCAGTTTGCAGGCTCGACCATTTGTCATTTACTTTTCCAGGTCCATAGCCTTGCACATATCCAGTTTGCGGGCTCGACCATTGTCATTTAATTTTCAGGTCCATAGCCTTGCACATATCCAGTTTGCAGGCTCGACCATTTGTCATTTACTTTTCCAGGTCCATAGCCTTGCACATATCCAGTTTGCGGGCTCGACCATTGTCATTTAATTTTCAGGTCTATAGCCTTGCACATATCCAATTTGCGGGCTCGACCACTGTTATTTAGATTTCTGTCATTAATTTTCAGGTCCATAGGCTTGCACATATCCAGTTTGAGGGCTCGACCACTGTTATTTAGATTTCTGTCATTAATTTTCAGGTCCATAGCCTTGCACATATCCAGTTTGCGGGCTCGACCACTATTATTTAGATTTCTGTCATTACTTTTCAGGTCCATAGCCTTGCACATATCTAGTTTGCGGGCTCGACCACTGTTATTTAGATTTCTGTCATTAATTTTCAGGTCCATAACCTTGCACATTTCCAGTTTGCGGGCTCGACCATTTGTGATTTACTTTTCCAGATCCATAGCCTTGCACATATCCAGTTTGCGGGCTAGACCATTGTCATTTAACTTTCAGGTCCATAGCCTTGCACATATCCAGTTTGCGGGCTCGACCACTATTATTTAGATTTCTGTCATTACTTTTCAGGTCCATAGCCTTGCACATATCCAGTTTGCGGGCACGACCACTGTTATTTAGATGTATGTCATTAATTTTCAGGTCCATAGCCTTTCACATATCCAGTTTGCGGGCTCGACCATTTGTCATTTACTTTTCCAGGTCCATAGCCTTGCACATATCCAGTTTGCGGGCTCGACCATTGTCATTTAACTTTCAGGTCCATAGCCTTGCACATATCCAGTTTGCGGGCTCGACCATTTGTCATTTACTTTTCCAGGTCCATAGCCTTGCACATATCTTGTTTGCGGGCTCGACCATTGTCATTTAATTTTCAGGTCTATAGCCTTGCACATATCCACTTTGCGGGCTCGACCACTGTTATTTAGATTTCTGTCATTACTTTTCCCGGTCCATAGCCTCGCACATATCCAGTTTGCGGGCTCGACCATTTGTCATTCTATTTTTCAGGTCCATAGCCTTGCACATATCCAGTGTGCGGGCTTGACCATTTGTCATTTACTTTTAGAGGTGCATTGCGTTGGTCATATCCAGTTTGCGGGCTCGACCATTTGTCATTTACTTTTCCAGGTCTATAGCCTTGCAGATATCCGGTTGCGGGCTCGACCATTGTCATTTAATTTTCGTGTCTATAGCCTTGCACATATCCGGTTGCGGGATCGACCACTTTATTATTTAGATTTCTGTCATTACTTTTCCCGGTCCATAGCCTCGCACATATCCAGTTTGCGGGCTCGGCCAATTGTCATTCACTTTTACAGGTCCATAGCCTTGCACATATCCAGTTTGCGGGCTCGACCATTTGTCATTTACTTTTCCAGTCCATAGCCTTGCACATATCCAGTTGCGGGCTCGACCATTGTCATTTAACTTTCGTGTCCATAGCCTTGCACATATCCAATTGCGGGCTCGACCAATCGTTATTTAGATTTGTCATTAATTTTCGTGTCCATAGCCTTGCACATATCCGGTTGCGGGCTCGACCACTTTGTTATTTAGATTTCTGTCATTAATTTTCGTGTCCATAGCCTTGCACATATCCGGTTGCGGGCTCGACCATTTGTCATTTACTTTTCCAGGTCTATAGCCTTGCACATATCCGGTTGTGGGCTCGACCATTTGTCATTTACTTTTCCAGGTCTATAGCCTTGCACATATCCAGCTTTGCGAGGCTCGACCATTGTCATTTAATTTTCGTGTCTATAGCCTTTCACATATCCAGCTTTGCGGGCTCGACCACTGTTATTTAGATTTCTGTCATTATTTTCCCGGTCCATAGCCTCGCACATATCCAGTTTGCAGGCTCGACCATTTGTCATTCAATTTTTCAGGTCCATAGCCTTGCACATATCCAGTTTGCGGGCTCGACCATTTGTCATTTACTTTTCCAGGTCCATAGCCTTGCACATATCCAGTTTGCGGGCTCGACCATTGTCATTTAACTTTCAGGTCCATAGCCTTGCACATATCCAGTTTGCGGGCTCGACTATTTGTCATTTACTTTTCCAGGACCATAGCCTTGCACATATCCAGTTTGCGGGCTCGACCATTGTCATTTAATTTTCAGGTCTATAGCCTTGCACATATCCAGTTTGCGGGCTCGACCACTGTTATTTAGATTTCTGTCATTAATTTTCAGGTCCATAGGCTTGCACATATCCAGTTTGAGGGCTCGACCACTGTTATTTAGATTTCTGTCATTAATTTTCAGGTCCATAGCCTTGCACATATCCAGTTTGCGGGCTCGACCACTATTATTTAGATTTCTGTCATTACTTTTCAGGTCCATAGCCTTGCACATATCCAGTTTGCGGGCTCGACCAGTGTTATTTAGATTTACTCATTAATTTTCAGGTCCATAACCTTTCACATATCCAGTTTGCGGGCTCGACCATTTGTCATTTACTTTTCCAGATCCATAGCCTTGCACATATCCAGTTTGCGGGCTCGACCATTGTCATTTAACTTTCAGGTCCATAGCCTTGCACATATCCAGTTTCCGGGCTCGACCACTATTATTTAGATTTCTGTCATTACTTTTCAGGTCCATAGCCTTGCACATATCCAGTTTGCGGGCACGACCACTGTTATTTAGATTTATGTCATTAATTTTCAGGTCCATAGCCTTGCACATATCCAGTTTGCGGGCTCGACCATTTGTCATTTACTTTTCCAGGTCTATAGCCTTGCACATATCCAGTTTGCGGGCTCGACCATTGTCATTTAACTTTCAGGTCCATAGCCTTGCACATATCCAGTTTGCGGGCTCGACCATTTGTCATTTACTTTTCCAGGTCTATAGCCTTGCACATATCCAGTTTGCTGGCTCGACCATTGTCATTTAACTTTCAGGTCCATAGCCTTGCACATATCCAGTTTGCGGGCTCGACCATTGTCATTTAATTTTCAGGTCTATAGCCTTGCACATATCCGGGGCTTATGGGCTCGACCACGTTATTTAGATTTGTCATTAATTTTCGTGTCCATAGGCTTGCACATATCCAGCTTTGAGGGCTCGACCACCGTTATTTAGATTTCTGTCATTAATTTTCGTGTCCATAGCCTTGCACATATCCGGTTGCGGGCTCGACCACTATTATTTAGATTTCTGTCATTACTTTTCGTGTCCATAGCCTTGGACATATCCGGTTTGCGGGCTCGACCATTGTCATTTAACTTTCGTGTCCATCGCCTTGCACATATCCGGTTGCGGGCTCGACCATTTGTCATTTACTTTTCCAGTCCATAGCCTTGCACATATCCAGTTTGCGGGCTCGACCATTGTCATTTAATTTTCAGGTCTATAGCCTTGCACATATCCAGTTTATGGCTCGACCATCCGTTATTTAGATTTCGCATTAATTTTCAGGTCCATAGCCTTGCACATATCCAGTTTGCGGGCTCGACCACTGTTATTTAGAATTCTGTCATTAATTTTCAGGTCCATAGCCTTGCACATATCCACTTTGCGGGCTCGACCACTATTATTTAGATTTCTGTCATTACTTTTCCCGGTCCATAGCCTTGCACAAATCCAGTTTGCGGGCTCGACCATTTGTCATTCAATTTTTCAGGTCCATAGCCTTGCACATATCCAGTTTGCGGGCTCGACCATTTGTCATTTACTTTTCCAGGTCCATAGCCTTGCACATATCCAGTTTGCGGGCTCGACCATTGTCATTTAACTTTCAGGTCCATAGCCTTGCACATATCCAGTTTGCGGGCTCGACCATTTGTCATTTACTTTTCCAGGTCCATAGCCTTGCACATATCCAGTTTGCGGGCTCGACCATTGTCATTTAATTTTCAGGTCTATAGACTTGCACATATCCAGTTTGCGGGCTCGACCACTGTTATTTAGGTTTCTGTCATTACTTTTCCCAGTCCATAGCCTCGCACATATCCAGTTTGCGGGCTCGACGATTTGTCATTCAATTTTTCAGGTCCATAGCCTTGCACATATCCAGTTTGCGGGCTCGACCATTTGTCATTTACTTTTCCAGGTCCATAGCCTTGCACATATCCAGTTTGCGGGCTCGACCATTGTCATTTAACTTTCAGGTCCATAGCCTTGCACATATCCAGTTTGCGGGCTCGACCATTTGTCATTTACTTTTCCAGGTCCATAGCCTTGCACATATCCAGTTTGCGGGCTCGACCATTGTCATTTAATTTTCAGGTCTATAGCCTTGCACATATCCAGTTTGCAGGCTCGACCACTGTTATTTAGATTTCTGTCATTACTTTTCCCGGTCCATAGCCTCGCACATATCCAATTTGCGGGCTCGACCATTTGTCATTCTATTTTTCAGGACCATAGCCTTGCACATATCCAGTTTGCGGGCTCGACCATTTGTCATTTACTTTTCCAGGTCCATAGCCTTGCACATATCCAGTTTGCGGGCTCGACCATTGTCATTTAACTTTCAGGTCCATAGCCTTGCACATATCCAGTTTGCGGGCTCGACCATTTGTCATTTACTTTTCCAGGTCCATAGCCTTGCACATATCCAGTTTGCGGGCTCGACCATTGTCATTTAATTTTCAGGTCTATAGCCTTGCACATATCCAGTTTGCAGGCTCGACCACTGTTATTTAGATTTCTGTCATTACTTTTCCCGGTCCATAGCCTCGCACATATCCAATTTGCGGGCTCGACCATTTGTCATTCTATTTTTCAGGACCATAGCCTTGCACATATCCAGTTTGCGGGCTCGACCATTTGTCATTTACTTTTCCTGGTCCATAGCCTTGCACATATCCAGTTTGCGAGCTCGACCATTGTCATTTAATTTTCAGGTCTATAGCCTTGCACATATCCAGTTTGCAGGCTCGACCACTGTTATTTAGATTTCTGTCATTACTTTTCCCGGTCCATAGCCTCGCACATATCCAATTTGCGGGCTCGACCATTTGTCATTCTATTTTTCAGGTCCATAGCCTTGCACATATCCAGTTTGCGGGCTCGACCATTGTCATTCTATTTTTCAGGTCCATAGCCTTGCACATATCCAGTTTGCGGGCTCGACCATTGTCATTTAATTTTCAGGTCTATAGCCTTGCACATCTCCAATTTGCGGGCTCGACCACTGTTATTTAGATTTACTCATTAATTTTCGTGTCCATAGCCTTGCACATATCCATTTGCGGGCTCGACCCACTTTATTATTTAGATTTACATCATTAATTTTCGTGTCCATAGCCTTGCACATATCCGGTTGCGGGCTCGACCATTTGTCATTTACTTTTCCAGTCTATAGCCTTGCACATATCGGTTTGCGGGCTCGACCATTTGTCATTTACTTTTCCAGGTCCATAGCCTTGCACATATCCAGGTTATGCGGGCTCGACCATTGTCATTTAATTTTCGTGTCTATAGCCTTGCACATATCCGGTTTGCGTGCTCGACCCACCGTTATTTAGATTTCTGTCATTACTTTTCCGGTCCATAGCCTCGCACATATCCAATTTGCGTGCTCGACCATTTGTCATTCTATTTTTCAGACCATAGCCTTGCACATATCCGATTTGCGGGCTTGACCATTTGTCATTTACTTTTCCAGGTCCATAGCCTTGCACATATCCAGTTTGCGGGCTCGACCATTGTCATTTAACTTTCAGGTCCATAGCCTTGCACATATCCAGTTTGCGGGCTCGACCATTTGTCATTTACTTTTCCAGGTCCATAGCCTTGCACATATCCAGTTTGCGGGCTCGACCATTGTCATTTAATTTTCAGGTCTATAGCCTTGCACATATCCAGTTTGCAGGCTCGACCACTGTTATTTAGATTTCTGTCATTACTTTTCCCGGTCCATAGCCTCGCACATATCCAATTTGCGGGCTCGACCATTTGTCATTCTATTTTTCAGGACCATAGCCTTGCACATATCCAGTTTGCGGGCTCGACCATTTGTCATTTACTTTTCCTGGTCCATAGCCTTGCACATATCCAGTTTGCGAGCTCGACCATTGTCATTTAATTTTCAGGTCTATAGCCTTGCACATATCCAGTTTGCAGGCTCGACCACTGTTATTTAGATTTCTGTCATTACTTTTCCCGGTCCATAGCCTCGCACATATCCAATTTGCGGGCTCGACCATTTGTCA
Source organism: Styphnolobium japonicum (assembly GCA_023212625.1). NCBI lineage: Eukaryota > Viridiplantae > Streptophyta > Magnoliopsida > Fabales > Fabaceae > Styphnolobium > Styphnolobium japonicum. The sequence continues at coordinate 267,846 of JALBWW010000079.1, forward strand.
TTCTATTTTTCAGGTCCATAGCCTTGCACATATCCAGTTTGCGGGCTCGACCATTGTCATTTAATTTTCAGGTCTATAGACTTGCACATATCCAGTTTGCGGGCTCGACCACTGTTATTTAGATTTCTGTCATTACTTTTCCCAGTCCATAGCCTCGCACATATCCAGTTTGCGGGCTCGACCATTTGTCATTCAATTTTTCAGGTCCATAGCCTTGCACATATCCAGTTTGCGGGCTCGACCATTTGTCATTTACTTTTCCAGGTCCATAGCCTTGCACATATCCAGTTTGCGGGCTCGACCATTGTCATTTAACTTTCAGGTCCATAGCCTTGCACATATCCAGTTTGCGGGCTCGACCATTTGTCATTTACTTTTCCAGGTCTATAGCTTTGCACATATCCAGTTTGCGGGCACGACCATTGTCATTTAATTTTCAGGTCTATAGCCTTGCACATATCCAGTTTGCGGGCTCGACCACAGTTATTTAGATTTCTGTCATTACTTTTCCCGGACCATAGCCTCGCACATATCCAGTTTGCGGGCTCGACCATTTGTCATTCAATTTTTCAGGTCCATAGCCTTGCACATATCCAGTTTGCGGGCTCGACCATTTGTCTTTTACTTTTCCAGGTCCATAGCCTTGCACATATCCAGTTTGCGGGCTCGACCACTGTCATTTAACTTTCGGGTCCATAGCCTTGCACATATCCAGTTTGCGGGCTCGACCATTGTCATTTAATTTTCAGGTCCATAGCCTTGCACATATCCAGTTTGCGGGCTCGACCACTGTCATTTAGATTTCTGTCATTAATTTTCAATCCATAGCCTTGCACATATATAGTTTGCGGGCTCGACCACTATTATTTAGATTTCTGTCATTACTTTTCCCGGTCCATAGCCTTGCACATATCCAGTTTGCGGGCTCGACCATTGTCATTTAATTTTCAGGTCTATAGCCTTGCACATCTCCAATTTGCGGGCTCGACCACTGTTATTTAGATTTCTGTCATTAATTTTCAGGTCCATAGCCTTGCACATATCCAGTTTGCGGGCTCGACCACTGTTATTTAGATTTCTGTCATTAATTTTCAGGTCCATAGCCTTGCACATATCCAGTTTGCGGGCTCGACCATTTGTCATTTACTTTTCCAGGTCTATAGCCTTGCACATATCCAGTTTGTGGGCTCGACCATTTGTCATTTACTTTTCAGGTCTAGAGCCTTGCACATATCCAGTTTGCGGGCTCGACCATTGTCATTTAATTTTCAGGTCTATAGCCTTTCACATATCCAGTTTGCGGGCTCGACCACTGTTATTTAGATTTCTGTCATTATTTTCCCGGTCCATAGCCTCGCACATATCCAGTTTGCGGGCTCGACCATTTGTCATTCAATTTTTCAGGTCCATAGCCTTGCACATATCCAGTTTGCGGGCTCGTCCATTTGTCATTTACTTTTCCAGGTCCATAGCCTTGCACATATCCAGTTTGCGGGCTCGACCATTGTCATTTAACTTTCAGGTCCATATCCTTGCACATATCCAGTTTGCGGGCTCGACTATTTGTCATTTACTTTTCCAGGACCATAGCCTTGCACATATCCAGTTTGCGGGCTCGACCATTGTCATTTAATTTTCAGGTCCATCGCCTTGCACATATCCAGTTTGCGGGCTCGACCATTTGTCATTTACTTTTCCAGGTCCATAGCCTTGCACATATCCAGTTTGCGGGCTCGACCATTGTCATTTAATTTTCAGGTCTATAGCCTTGCACATATCCAGTTTGAGGGCTCGACCATTGTCATTTAACTTTCAGGTCCATCGCCTTGCACATATCCAGTTTGCGAGCTCGACCATTTGTCATTTACTTTTCCAGGTCCATAGCCTTGCACATATCCAGTTTGCGGGCTCGACCATTGTCATTTAATTTTCAGGCCTATAGCCTTGCACATATCCAGTTTGCGGGCTCGACCACTGTTATTTAGATTTCTGTCATTAATTTTCAGGTCCATAACCTTGCACATATCCAGTTTGCGGGCTCGACCATTTGTCATTTACTTTTCCAGATCCATAGCCTTGCACATATCCAGTTTGCGGGCTCGACCATTGTCATTTAACTTTCAGGTCCATAGCCTTGCACATATCCAGTTTGCGGGCTCGACCACTATTATTTAGATTTCTGTCATTACTTTTCAGGTCCATAGCCTTGCACATATCCAGTTTGCGGGCACGACCACTGTTATTTAGATTTATGTCATTAATTTTCAGGTCCATAGCCTTGCACATATCCAGTTTGCGGGCTCGACCAGTTGTCATTTACTTTTCCAGGTCCATAGCCTTGCACATATCCAGTTTGCGGGCTCGACCATTGTCATTTAACTTTCAGGTCCATAGCCTTGCACATATCCAGTTTGCGGGCTCGACCATTTGTCATTTACTTTTCCAGGTCCATAGCCTTGCACATATCTTGTTTGCGGGCTCGACCATTGTCATTTAATTTTCAGGTCTATAGCCTTGCACATATCCACTTTGCGGGCTCGACCACTGTTATTTAGATTTCTCACATTACTTTATCGGTCCATAGCCTCGCACATATCCAGTTTGCGGGCTCGACCATTTGTCATTCTATTTTTCAGGTCCATAGCCTTGCACATATCCAGTTTGCGGGCTTGACCATTTGTCATTTACTTTTCCAGGTCCATAGCCTTGCACATATCCAGTTTGCGGGCTCGACCATTTGTCATTTACTTTTCCAGGTCTATAGCCTTGCACATATCCAATTTGCGGGCTCGACCATTGTCATTTAATTTTCAGGTCTATAGCCTTGCACATATCCAGTTTGCGGGATGGACCCACCTCTGTTATTTAGATTTCTGTCATTACTTTTCCCGGTCCATAGCCTCGCACATATCCAGTTTGCGGGCTCGACCATTTGTCATTCAATTTTTCAGGTCCATAGCCTTGCACATATCCAGTTTGCGGGCTCGACCATTTGTCATTTACTTTTCCAGGTCCATAGCCTTGCACATATCCAGTTTGCGGGCTCGACCATTGTCATTTAACTTTCAGGTCCATAGCCTTGCACATATCCAGTTTGCGGGCTCGACTATTTGTCATTTACTTTTCCAGGTCCATAGCCTTGCGGATATCCAGTTTCCGGGCTCGACCATTGTCATTTAATTTTCAGGTCCATAGCCTTGCACATATCCAGTTTGCGGGCACGACCACTGTTATTTAGATTTATGTCATTAATTTTCAGGTCCATAGCCTTGCACATATCCAGTTTGCGGGCTCGACCATTTGTCATTTAATTTTCCAGGTCCATAGCCTTGCACATATCCAGTTTGCGGGCTCGACCATTGTCATTTAACTTTCAGGTCCATAGCCTTGCACATATCCAGTTTGCGGGCTCGACCATTTGTCATTTACTTTTCCAGGTCCATAGCCTTGCACATATCTTGTTTGCGGGCTCGACCATTGTCATTTAATTTTCAGGTCTATAGCCTTGCACATATCCACTTTGCGGGCTCGACCACTGTTATTTAGATTTTTGTCATTACTTTTCCCGGTCCATAGCCTCGCACATATCCAGTTTGCGGGCTCGACCATTTGTCATTCTATTTTTCAGGTCCATAGCCTTGCACATATCCAGTTTGCGGGCTTGACCATTTGTCATTTACTTTTCCAGGTCCATAGCCTTGCACATATCCAGTTTGCGGGCTCGACCATTTGTCATTTACTTTTCCAGGTCTATAGCCTTGCAGATATCCAGTTTGCGGGCTCGACCATTGTCATTTAATTTTCAGGTCTATAGCCTTGCACATATCCAGTTTGCGGGATCGACCACTGTTATTTAGATTTCTGTCATTACTTTTCCCGGTCCATAGCCTCGCACATATCCAGTTTGCGGGCTCGACCATTTGTCATTCAATTTTTCAGGTCCATAGCCTTGCACATATCCAGTTTGCGGGCTCGACCATTTGTCATTTACTTTTCCAGGTCCATAGCCTTGCACATATCCAGTTTGCGGGCTCGACCATTGTCATTTAACTTTCAGGTCCATAGCCTTGCACATATCCAGTTTGCGGGCTCGACTATTTGTCATTTACTTTTCCAGGTCCATAGCCTTGCGCATATCCAGTTTCCGGGCTCGACCATTGTCATTTAATTTTCAGGTCCATAGCCTTGCACATATCCAGTTTGAGGGCTCGACCACTGTTATTTAGATTTCTGTCATTAGTTTTCGGGTCCATAGCCTTGCACATATCCAGTTTGCGGGCTCGACCACTATTATTTAGATTTCTGTCATTACTTTTCAGGTCCATAGCCTTGCACATATCCAGTTTGCGGGCTCGACCACTATTATTTAGATTTCTGTCATTACTTTTCAGGTCCATAGCCTTGCGCATATCCAGTTTGCGGGCTCGACCACTGTTATTTAGATTTCTGTCATTACTTTTCCCGGTCTATAGCCTCGCACATATCCAGTTTGCGGGCTCGACCATTTGTCATTCTATTTTTCAGGTCCATAGCCTTGCACATATCCAGTTTGCGGGCTTGACCATTTGTCATTTACTTTTCTAGGTCCATAGCCTTGCACATATCCAGTTTGCGGGCTCGCCATTTGTCATTTACTTTTCCAGGTCTATAGCCTTGCACATATCCAGTTTGCGGGCTCGACCATTTGTCATTTACTTTTCCAGGTCTATAGCCTTGCACATATCCAGTTTGCGGGCTCGACCATTTGTCATTTACTTTTCTAGGTCTATAGCCTTGCACATATCCAGTTTGCGGGCTCGACCATTGTCACTTAATTTTCAGGTCTATAGCCTTGCACATATCCAGTTTGCGGGCTCGACCATTGTCATTTAATTTTCAGGTCTATAGCCTTGCACATATCCAGTTTGCGGGCTCGACCACTGTTATTTAGATTTCTGTCATTAATTTTCAGGTCCATAGCCTTGCACATATCCAGTTTGCGGGCTCGACCACTGTTATTTAGATTTCTGTCATTAATTTTCAGGTCCATAGCCTTGCACATATCCAATTTGCGGGCTCGACCATTTGTCATTTACTTTTCCAGGTCCATAGCCTTGCACATATCCAGTTTGCGGGCTCTACCATTGCCATTTAACTTTCAGGTCCATAGCCTTGCACATATCCAGTTTGCGGGCTCGACCACTATTATTTAGATTTCTGTCATTACTTTTCAGGTCCATAGCCTTGCACATATCCAGTTTGTGGGCACGACCACTGTTATTTAGATTTCTGTCATTAATTTTCAGGTCCATAGCCTTGCACATATCCAGTTTGCGGGCTCGACCATTTGTCATTTACTTTTCCAGGTCCATAGCCTTGCATATATCCAGTTTGCGGGCTCGACCATTGTCATTTAACTTTCAGGTCCCTAGCCTTGCACATATCCAGTTTGCGGGCTCGACCATTTGTCATTTCCTTTTCCAGGTCCATAGCCTTGCACATAACCAGTTTGCGGGCTCGACCATTGTCATTTAATTTTCAGGTCTATAGCCTTGCACATATCCAGTTTGCGGGCTCGACCACTATTATTTAGATTTCTGTCATTACTTTTCCCGGTCCATAGCCTCGCACATCTCCAGTTTGCGGGCTCGACCATTTGTCATTCTATTTTTCAGGTCCATAGCCTTGCACATATCCAGTTTGCGGGCTTGACCATTTGTCATTTACTTTTCCAGGTCCATAGCCTTGCACATATCCAGTTTGCGGGCTCGACCATTTGTCATTTACTTTTCCAGGTCTATAGCCTTGCACATATCCAGTTTGCGGGCTCGACCATTGTCATTTAATTTTCAGGTCAATAGCCTTTCACATATCCAGTTTGCGGGCTCAACCACTGTTATTTAGATTTCTGTCATTACTTTTCCTGGTCCATAGCCTCGCACATATCCAGTTTGCGGGCTCGACCATTTGTCATTCAATTTTTCAGGTCCATAGCCTTGCACATATCCAGTTTGCGGGCTCGACCATTTGTCATTTACTTTTCCAGGTCCATAGCCTTGCACATATCCAGTTTGCGGGCTCGACCATTGTCATTTAACTTTCAGGTCCATAGCCTTGCACATATCCAGTTTGCGGGCTCGACTATTTGTCATTTACTTTTCCAGGTCCATAGCCTTGCACATATCCAGTTTGCGGGCTCGACCATTGTCATTTAACTTTCAGGTCCATAGCCTTGCACATATCCAGCTTATGCTCGACTATTTGTCATTTACTTTTCCAGGTCCATAGCCTTGCACATATCCAGTTTGCGGGCTCGACCATTGTCATTTAATTTTCAGGTCTATAGCCTTGCACATATCCAGTTTGCGGGCCGGACCACTGTTATTTAGATTTCTGTCATTAATTTTCAGGTCCATAGCCTTGCACATATCCAGTTTGAGGGCTCGACCACTGTTATTTAGATTTCTGTCATTAATTTTCAGGTCCATAGCCTTGCACATATCCGGTTATGGCTCGACCACTATTATTTAGATTTACTGTCATTACTTTTCGTGTCCATAGCCTTGCACATATCCGGTTTGCGGGCTCGACCACCGTTATTTAGATTTTGTCATTAATTTTCGTGTCCATAGCCTTGCACATATCCAGTTTGCGGGCTCGACCATTTGTCATTTACTTTTCCAGGTCCATATCCTTGCACATATCCAGTTTGCGGGCTCGACCATTGTCATTTAACTTTCAGGTCCATAGCCTTGCACATATCCAGTTTGCGGGCTCGACCACTATTATTTAGATTTCTGTCATTACTTTTCAGGTCCATAGCCTTGCACATATCCAGTTTGCGGGCACGAGCACTGTTATTTAGATTTCTGTCATTAATTTTCAGGTCCATAGCCTTGCACATATCCAGTTTGCGGGCTCGACCACTGTTATTTAGATTTCTGTCATTATTTTTCAGGTCCATAGCCTTGCACATATCCAGTTTGCGGGCTCGACCACTATTATTTAGATTTCTGTCATTACTTTTCCCGGTCCATAGCCTTGCACATATCCAGTTTGCGGGCTCGACCATTTGTCATTCAATTTTTCAGGTCCATAGCCTTGTACATATCTAACTTACATGCTCGACTACTGTCGTTTACTTTTTCTTGTTCGCAGCCTCGTACATATCCAGTTTACAGGTTTGACCTAATGTAATTTACTTTTCGGGTACAAGGGCCCATTGCTTGTAAATTTTTGTTGTTTATTTTCAGGTGTTTCAGTCCCGCTACATTCATCTTTGCATATTTAAATCCCTGCCATTGGTTTTTTTTATTTTTCGAGTGCGTTGGCTCGCTGCATTCATCTTTGGATTTTAATCCCAGTAATTTATTTTCAGGTGCATCTGCTCACTGCATTTGATTTATGTTGTCTTAATTCTCCGTCATTCATCTTTATGTTGCATCAGCATTGCTTTTAAGCTCCCACCATCAGTGTGTCTACTCATTTAGTTTTAATTTATATCTTTTGTCTTTGATTGTTTTTTTATTTGGTCTAATCTTTTGTAATATTCCTGTCAAAGCTTTAAAAAGAAGAATTTTCAACAAGAAAATGTATAAACAAAAAAAAATAATCAATCAAAAAGTGTTGTTAAAAAAATTAAAATCAGTTGTATTCTAGAGTTTTCAGTGTTTTAACCTTCTTGTTGGGCTCTTCATACATCCCCGGACAAATTAGAAGTTCATGTCTTTACCCGTTTCTTACAATGATAATACGAAAAACTAAGATTATTCGTATCCCTTAGTAAGAAACATGTAAAGAGGGGCAACTGTGAACACCTAAATTTGTCCGGGTCCTTTTTTTTCTCTCTTATAGCAAAAATAAATAGATAAATAAAATCAAATTTATTTTAGTTAATGACCAAACATAAAAAAAAAAGAAGCAAAAAAAAAAAGAAAAAAGAAATCCCTTTTAGCCAAAAAAAAAGAAAGAAAAGAAAAGCTTTAACCTAATTTATTGCAAAAAATAAAAAAATTAAAAATTAAAAAAAAAAGAGGTTAGAAAAAAAAATCATTCAAGTTTTTATCTTACCAATCTTCCTTAACCCAAGCCCAAAGCCAATTTCCCTAACCCATACACTACCCGGTCCAACCCAAACCCCAACCCGACCCGGTTCTTCAACCCAACCCAACTCCCTTTTTTTTTTTTTCCTCTCCTTCTCTTCTCTTCCCGCTTCTTCCCTCTTTCTCTTCCCCTTTCTTCTTTCTCCCCCATCATTCCTCTACCCCACACCCCACAACTTTCCCCCTTCCCCCTTTCTTTTTTTTCTTCTCTTCTTTTTCTTTTCTCTCCATCTCTTCTCTTCCCGTTCCTTTCCCCTATCTTCTTTCTCCCCCATCATTTCTCTACCCCACCTCCCATCATTCCTCCACCCCCTACCCCCTTTCTTTTTTTCTTCTCTTCTTTTTCTTTTCTCTCCTTCTCTTCTCTTCCCGCTCCTTCCCCCTTTCTCTTCCCCTTTCTTCTTTCTCCCCCATCATTCCACACCCCACACCCCACACCCCACCCCCCATCATTCCTCTACCCCATTCCCCCTTCTTTTTTTTTCTCTTCCCGTTCCTTCCCCCTTTCCTTCCCCTTTCTTTTCCCATTTCTTCTTTCCCCCCCATCATTCCTCTACCCCACCCCCCATCATTCCTCTACCCCCTTCCCCCTTCCTTTTTTTCTCTCTTCTTTTCTTTTTCTTTTATCTCCTTCCCTTCCTCTCTCTCTTCCCCGAGACTTTTCCCCCTTCCCCCTTCCCCCTTCCTTCTTTTCTCTCTTCTTTTCTTTTTCTTTCCTCTCCTTCCCTTCCTCCCCTCTCGGCCAGACCCATTTTTTTTCACTTGTGCTGCTCCTACCAGCACAGAGCAAGGATCAAGACCTGCAGCCCCCTGTAGGATCGTGCACAAAGAATAGACGACCAAGAGAGAAAGAGGTTCTCCACAAGGGTGCGCGTCTGTGGGTAATTCCCATTCAGTTTTTATTTTATTTTATTTTATTTTATGTGTATTAAATTGGCTAAAATATTTGAGATATCAGTATTTTGATTGATTGTTGTTGTTGTGTGTCGATTGCCTTACTGGAATGTATAAGAAATCCTGTTGCATTTGGTGTTCAAATTTGTTTGAACTTGTGTTCTGTTGGATTGCATTAACTGGGCCCGGATGGTGTTAATTTCGTTTGTTGTCGTATGTGGTGCGTTGCTGTTTGCATGATAACCAAGTGCTTATTATTACATAGATTACTTGCATTCTGTGTTTATAGGCTTTGATTGAATCCGAGGTTTCATTCATTTTTGCCTTTGGGTTAACTGAGTATTCTGGGAGAGGAATAAAAAAAAATTAATTAAGATTATAAAAAAATAATAAATAAAAAAATATATGCTGTTTACGTAGGAATTGGTAGGGTGGAGAAAAGTAGAGAAAAAGTTAAAAAAAAATATAAATAAATAAAAAATAATAATAAAAAAAAGAAGAAGAAACAAAAAAAATAAATAAAAAATATATGCTGTTTAGTTTACATAGGAATTAGTATGGTGGGGAAAAGTTAAAAAAAAATATAAATAAAAAATAATAATAATAAAAAAAAAGAAACAAAAAAAATAAAATAAAATATATATGCTGTTAACGTAAGAATTGGTAGGGTGAGGGAAAGTAGAGAAAAAGTTAAAAAAAAATATAAATAAAAAATAATAATAATAATAATAAAGAATAAATAAATAATAAAAATATATATGTTGTTTAGTTTACGTAGGAATTGGTAAGGTGGAGGAAAGTAGAGAAAAAGTAAAAAAGTAAAGAAAATGAGAGTAAAAAAAAAACACGTAATAAAAAGAAAAGAAATGAAATAAGGATTAAATTGAAAAGTTGAAGTAAAAAAAAATGATGAGAACAATATTTTCTTCTAGTCATAGTGATTATTTTATGATTTTACGGTTCTTATTTTATTCCCCCTTGAATACGTTGCTTGTCTTTTTTTATTTTATTTTATTTTATTTGCTTCTTTAATTGATTTGATAATATTGCGTTTTATTTTTTTTAGATTTTAATATTATTATTTTGATCTTTTTTTTTTTTTTGTAAGAAAAGGGGAGTAGAATATTAATCAAATAAACAACCCGATGTCATAATATTTGCGTTTGGTTGTCTTCAGGGGTCAGGTACCCACTAGGCAATATTTTGGGGTGAATCAGTGAGCTTAGTATCACCTTTCACCCCCACTTACAGCAAACCAATAAATTATTTTTTTCTAAGTGGTCCAATGCCGCTAATAATGTTAGCTGTCTTCAGGGATCAAGTATCCACTAGACAAATATTTTAGGGTGAATCAGTGAGCTTAGTATCACTTTTCACCCTACTTAGTACAAACTAATATAAGGTTTTTTTAAGTGGTCCAACGCCATAACAATTTGCGATAGTCGTCTTCAGGGGTCAAGTACCCACTAGACGTTTGCTTAGGGTGGATCAGTGAGTTTAATACCACTTTTCATCCCATTTAGGACGCGTTAATAAAATTTTATTTTTCTAATCAAATCCTTTTATCCAATCAATTCTCTTTCTTTTAATCAACTAAAGCAATACTTTTCACAATTAAAATTAATCAATGTATAATTTTTTTTTAAAAGAGAACTACGTGGCTTTGAGTTCCCCATTGCACCAGGGGATACGTAGGCCCGCAAGTCAAGCCAAATTTGTAAATTTTTGTAATTTAATTTAATTCTTAATCATAAACTTGCGTTTCGATCTGTAAATATTCTATTTATTCTTTTGCTCAATTTTTCTTACCTTGTTTTAAAGGGGGTTAAATAGACATCATTTAGGGTATTAAAATTTGCACAACTAGCTTAAGGTAACTGTCTTAGGACGGATGTCTCGAAGTCTTTGTGGGATTAAGTTTCCACCCTTCCTGTGCATAATCGACTCCCGAACCCTACCTGGTCTTCGCAGACCCTTTCTTTTTGTTTTATTTTAAATCCATTTTAAAAGGGTTTTGCCAGTCATTTTCCCTACCCAATAAAAGATTGGTAGCGACTCCATTGTTATGTTGTTTTTCTTAAACAACTACTATTTTTTGCTTTCGCCGCTCTCCGTCGCGATTTTCTCCGGTCGCGACAGACCATAAATAAGAAAATACTAGATAAGCATTAAGAACATGTTTTAGTATTTAAATCACAAAAGTAGCACATGACCTCAAGGTCTAAAGTCTAAACTAATAGCAAAACATCTATGCTGTCAAATAAAGGTTCTGAACAAGATCAGGCTCAGAATTAAATGGAAACTGAAATTAAATGGGATAGAACCAAGATCTAAAAATTTTATGGTATGAAGCCCTGCATGTTAGCTTTCTAATGAACTAAATTGTGTGTGATTTACAGGTGTGTAGTTCAATTTATAAGCAAAACACTACATGCTGCCAAACAAGAGGAGTCTGCAGAAGAAAACCTAGTTTTGAATGAAAACTGGTATCAAATGGTAAGTAATTAAAATCCAGAATTTTTACAACTAAAAGATATGGGTGTTAGCTTTCCAACGCAACTGAAAGTGTGTGATTCTGACTAGCATAGCTCAAGTTATAAACAAAACAGCAGCTGCTGCCAAAGACATGAATATCATGCGAATTCTTACACGTTTTAAATACTTACCAATGAAATTTGAAATAATAAAAGGTGCAACTTATTTTTTTGATAAAGAGCAAAAGGCTCATATACCCTTGGTTGCGGTTTTAGATGGGGGAACAACTTCTTCATCTTTTTCTCTCTCTCAAAATTATTGGTTCCTTCGAATTTGCTTGAAAATGACATTGATTGAAATTTCTATTACGAAGAGTTATAAGATGTCAAGTTAATTTCTAGTATCTAATATGGATTGGAGGTTGCATTATTTATGCTTTTGGAATGATTTTGAATATATGTATTGGTTTGATTTTTGAATATATGTATTTGGTGAGGTTTTATGGGTTTGCTTAGTCATTTATAAGTGTTGGGCAATGTTGTTTCACTAGCCCCCAACTTATACTAGTTAAAGGCTCACAGGATCATTGCAAGTCTTTATTTAAAGCTGTTTGGGTCAGTATGTGTTCATACTTCATAGCATTGATGTGGAGTGGAGTTAGTTAATCTACACAATTTATGTTCTTAAAATGTGCATTTTTTTTCAAAGCATTTTACAGTTGTCTAAAATTTGCTTACTTCTCGAGAAAAAAATTCAATAATACTTTCTATTTTATGTGTTTTTGTAGATATCATGCTATTCATAAGGAAGTATATTTTGCTTTTACTTAAATGCCTATATAGTTCAGCTTTATTGTGATACATGCAAAAGGTTCTTAGTTGATCCTCTAGTGGAGGGTACCTGCTCAACTCAAGGGTGTGACTATTGGAAATTATAAGTTATTATAAACTTGTTTAATAACTTAGAAGCCTACTTATGTCTGTGTATATTTTTAAATCATAATAGATCTTTGGGTTGTCCTTCTCATACTTTTTGCATTTTTAATGGGGCCGATAAGTTAGAATTTTACATAGGTTTATGCTTTTGATTTATAGGTTATTTTAGGATTTTATTTTGCTTTTGTTCTATTTTACTACCTTTTTGCTTTTGTTTTGATAATAGGTGGAGTGGTGGAAAACAAGAAAGAGTTGGATGGAAACAGAAGGAATTATGGCTCACCAGTGTTGGGGATTACACCCATAATTCGTGTGACAAGAATGCAACAATTCAAGTCCCAATCAGCAAGAATTATGGCCTGTCAGTAATGGCCATTATGGCCATAATTTGTGAAGAGTCCAAAATCAAGAAGCCAACCAGCAAGAATTACAGCCAGCCAGTAATAGGAATTATGGCCATAATTCGTGCAACCAGATTTGTGAAAGGCCTATCAGGATAAATTATTGCCTGCCAGTAATGGCCATTATGGCCATAATGCGCATCAGATCTGTGACAGCTCATCTATTCTAAAATATTCTAAAGCAGATTGTGATGGGGTCTAAATGAGACTGTAATGGGGTGCAAAAGAGATTGTATTGAGTTGTAAAGGGGACGAGCATGGGCTATGAAATGGGATTATTTCTGATGGCTAGAAGGGCATTATTTCTGATTTCTTTATATACTTATCAATATATAAAATATTATGAGAATTGAGAAGCTTGTAGAATGTGTAAAAGAAATTATGTGTCTGCACTGAAAGTGTAGACTGAGACATGTGTACCTCCCCTTAGACTTTTTTCAACTTTGTCTTTACTTGGAGGCCAACCCAAATTGAGTTTTAAGAGAACAATGATACAAAAAATAATTAGAATTTTAAGGGGAACAAATGGCAAAAAAGGAACACGGATACAACATGAAAATGAAAAGACTGCACCAGAGAGAGTTCTATCCTATTTTTGTTGATCAATCAATTATATGCATAATAAAAGGTCAAATTCATTTCCTTCTATTTCTTTCCCTTCCATGACTCACTTACTACTCCCAACTGACAAAAAGAAAATCAAAGTGTCTGCACTGAAAGTGTAGACTGAGTAATGTGTACCTCCCCTTAGACTTTCTCAACTTTGTCTTTACTTGGAGGCCAACCCAAATTGAGTTTTAAGAGAACAAGGATACAAAAAATAACTAGAATTTTAAGGGGAACAAATCGCAGAAAATGAACAAGGGTACAACATGAAAATGAAAAGACTACACTAGAAAGAGTTCTGTCCTATTTCTTTATATACTTATCAATATATAAAATATTATGAGAATTGAGAAGCTTGTAGAATGTGTGAAAGAAATGATGTGTCTACACTGAAAGTGTAGACTGAGACATGTGTACCTCCCTAGACTTTTTTCAACTTTGTCTTTACTTGGAGGCCAACCCAAATTGAGTTTTAAGAGAACAAGGATACAAAAAATAACTAGAATTGTAAGGGGAACAAATGGCAGAAAAGGAACAAGGATACAACATGAAAATGAAGACTGCACCAGAGAGAGTTCTGTCCTATTTTTGTTGATCGATCAATTTTATGCATAATAAAAGGTCAAATTCATTTCCTTCTATTTCTTTTCCTTCCATGACTCACTTACTACTCCCAACTAACAAAAAGAAAATCGAAGGGATTGATGAAAACATTATAAAATAGGAAAACAGAGATTTTGGACAACCATCTTGCATTCTAAGATGAATGAAGCAGTAAAATCTAACCAAGAAGCAACCAATTAAACTAGTCACACCTATTTACTTAGGCCTCCAAGAACTGCACTTCCAGTTTAGTATACCCAGAGACACACACTAACTGGTTCTTTCTTCCTCTATGGTAGCCTCTGCTCCTAAATGCTTGTAACCCATGGGTTATGCGACTATATATCTATAACCCAAATAAAAGATGGGACCCTTGACCTTTAATTCCTTGTCTTCAACTATAGACCCGCTTTTTACACTCCTTCCTTTATTTCTATCAAACAAAGTTTGATGGCCATTTGGCAGGCCATGGATTGCAAATCTTTATGTAAGCTTTGGGAATGAAAGGAGTGGTGGAGGCACATGACTTCATCGGGTATCTAGGATAGCAATGTCACCATCCTAGATAGCCATGATTTGGACTATCTTCCTTTCAAGGAAACTAAATCTGCAAGATGAAATTCAGCACAAAGATTTTGTTGTGCCATTGATGTGAAACTTTCTGCTGGCATCCCATCACTCTTATTATACTATCCATTGGAATCTGATTATTTTGTGTAATGTGCTTGCTTAAAAAAGCCAACTTTTCTAACAGCCTATGAGCTAATAGGAATAAGTGAATAACTAATAAAATTTCAAGAGAACATGAGCTTTTCGTTGAAGTATTACCTATACACGTTTGATATATTTGGAAAACTACATGGCAGGGAGATATTAAGCATTAACCTAGATTAGCACAACAGCCTGGACACCAGGAGAAATTTTTGAACAATTCAAAGGATCAATTAGCAACATTCTCATTATATCAAGCTAACAACAGAGAGCTAGCCCATCATCTTTATTCAATATACAACAATACAAAAGAACCCTATCACAACAAAAAATTAGATCTTCCTTTTATATATCGGAGTCACCCAACAAGGCAGAACCAATAAACAAAAAATAGAGAAAAAACCTAACTCACCTCCACAGACGACAACAAATCTCCTTAATCAAAAATGAATTCTTTCCCTCATCTCATAAACTTCCATTCCCACTCAGAACCTGAATCAAATGGTAAGAATTAGATACCCAAGGATCTACGGATACAAGGTAAGCAAGATAAATCAAATTATATTAACAAACAAAAAAGTAGACATACCCAAAGTCTTGGTCTCCTCTCAAAGCTTCATTATCTAGCTTCTGGCTTGCGCAAAGCACACACCAAATCAAATACCAAAGCACAAATTAAATAGAGAAGATCCTTGAGACAGATCCAACTCAATGGGGCTACTAAAGAAACAAAATCACTGAGGAAAAAAAAGGGAAATGATCACCCTAAATGTATGAACAAATAGCTTAAATAAATAAAAAAGCAACTTGATTTATTGATTACCTCCCAGAGGAAGAAGAAAAGAAAACAAACAATTCCCTCTTCTGTTCTGCCCAGAAACGAAAAACCCAGAGAAATGAAATTCTGAGGAATAGATGCTTGGCTGGAAAGGAAACAAAGGTACTGATAAAAATTCAAAATTTGTGGATAAAAATAAAAAACAACATTATATTCCTTACCTGCGAGAAAAGGCTTGCCTTGTTTCGAACAAGAATGACCTTCGAGAAAGAGCCCCACAAAGTCGACCCTTACCTGCGAGAAGACCACCACAAGGTTCTTCGAAGGGGCAATAACGATCTCTGCCCTTTTAGATGAGTCAATGTAGAGGAAGGAAATAGGAAATGTTCGAAGAAAGGAAGAGAGGAAGAGAGGCGGAAGAAATGTATATGAAATTAGGGGTTTCAAAATTTTAACATTGAAATGTATATTAAGGCGGTTCAAAACCGCCATTTTATTCAAAAGTCCGTTAATTATAAATGGAAAATATGGCGGTTCCAAAACCGCCATTATATAAGGTTTAATATGGCAGTTTTTATAAACCGCCATTATAAAACCGCCATAATATACCTGTTTTTTTGTAGTGAGAGTATTGCATAGATGTATTGAAACTAACCTTGTTCTAAATTTTGAGAAATGTCATTTCATAGTAGAACGAGGTATAGTTTTAGGCCATATTGTAAGACCTATTATTTACTATGTCATTAACCAACTCATAAGTATTACGTGGAAATTTTATTTTATATAGAAAATTTGGCAGCGTTTCCTTTGTTTCTCATACGTTACCAAACGACATAAAATAAACAGCGGATTCCAATCAATCATTTCAAACCAACCAGAGTACATATATTTATATATAAACAGGAGATCTCCGATCACATTCAAAATATTATCAAAGTACGCAAATTATACAAGTGTATATTAGACACTATCCTGACTGAGCACTCTTAAATATTAATAGAACTGAGAACATCAGCAGTAGTTCACCAGTTTTCCCTATCACATGTACATCAGAGTAATATATGATACATATCATATTACAACTACATCACGAAGCTTAACTCCACAAAATACAGATCTCATAATACAATCAATCGCTAACGGCGATAAACAACAGAATCCTCCGTACTTAACCCATAGAGGGTCTGAGGTGTTCCTGCGAATCTGAGAAAGAGGGGGTGAGAACAACTTCCCAATGAATGTGAATAAAACTCGTGAGTAAAGTATGTATGTAATTAGAATGCAAGAATACACACAATTCAATATAACAAGTAATACCAAATCAACATATGCAATGAATTTATGAATGCACATGATATTCACACCTTTTCTTTCCATCTAACCCCTTTCGATTAGACGAACACTCCTCTTGTTGTGCACTAATCCCTTCCGGTTAGGCCATCTCACTATGCAATGCACTTAATTATGCAACGCTTATTCTTTCATCTAACCCCGTTTAGTTAGGTAATCTCTTACATATTGTACACTAACCCCTTCCGGGTAGGCCATCTCACTATGCAATGCAATGTTCTCATACTCATATCATGCTCAAATCATAATATCATAATAACATCACATGTAAATCAATTCAAGATTTATACCACAAAAGCATTATGCTCAATTCTTCCAACCACTCTCACTTAGTTACTGATCAATCAATTTGAGATACTTATGTTAACTTTGTATTAGGCTTTATTAGATGTTTATTGTGCACAATATTAGTATTTTAAATGAGTTTAATGTTGTTGGGCTTTAATGCAAATTGTGAATAATTCTTGGATTTTGATGTATTTTGACCTTTTCTCCTTGGTTAGGCCATAACTTACAACTCAGTGATCCATTTCAGGTGATCTTGGTGTCATTGGAAAGCTAAGACAAGGATCTACAAGTTTCATGAAGAACTCAAGAGCTGGATCGAAATTCTAAGGGTCCAAAATAGCCTTGCAATGCAGAGTGGGTTTGCTGTCACGGGAATCTGGACAGTGTGCACATATTGGACTATATAGTCGGCTATAAGCCTGCTCTTGGGCTAAAACTTGGCCATTGGAAAGATAAGACCCATATCTCCAACTTCACTGAAGACCATTTAGTTAATAGATGTCGTTTTAGGCATGATTATGAAGCTACAAGTTGGTTTGAATTTGGAAACACGTTCTGCCAACCTAACTTGAGGTAGGTGCATTGTTTTTGGCATATCTGGAGTTCTAAAAGTCTAAATGGCATGATTCCATTGCCAAAATTTCAAGGAGACAACTGGATACAACTTTCATGAGACCTCCAAGCCAAAATGCACCGTCTATGTCATGAAACTCAAGCCGGAAGTTGGAGAAGAGTTGTGGACTAAAAGCCACCAACCATACACCAACCCACCTACCATGCACCAACCCACCAACCATGCATCAAGCTTCCATACTTGACAATTTCCATGTTTTTACAGTTTGCATTCAGATTATTTTCAATTACAAAATTGGCTTCTAGGATTAGTATAAATAGAGCCAATTTCTTTGTATTATACATCATTCAATTTGAAGTTTGAAGAAAGTTTGAGTATTTGTGAGAGTTTTCTTTCTCTTCTTCATTCTCTTTAGAATTTCGTGTTTGTTCTTTTATTTCTGAGTTCTTCCTTCCCATCCATGGAAGGCTAGGCTCTTATAATCAATCCAAGGGATTAGCCATCTTGATGTTTAATTTGGAGATCTTGTTTCGCTTGTTCATATTGCTTAATTGTTATTCAAGTTTCTCTTCTTCCTTTTTTGATTTTTATCTAGAATGAATTGCTTAATTTGATTTAGATGTTGATGTGGTAATAGCTTTATTATCATGTATTCAAAGAGGATCACATAGAATAAACAATTTATTAAAGCTTTTTGATGGTTAAATTCTGGATCTTAAGTTAATCTATGTTTGGATGATGCTTACTTTATCTAACCTTGGTTAATTAAATCCTAGATGCTTATCTAGTAGAGGATTCTTGGATCATGTTGAGGCGTCTTGATATGATTTAAGGCCAAGAACATGGTTAGCAATTAAGTGAATTCTTTGTGATCAATGATGGATTAAACTCAAGATCGGTAAATTTCCTTGGATGGTTGTTTCTTTAGATTTGTTTACAACTTTAAGTCTCGTACTTTTATCAATCTTGTTAATCAACAACAAAACCCCCCATTTTAATTATCTTGATCTGATTGAATCTTTGTTTTTATTGGATCCTTGAGAGACGATTCGGTTCATTCTCTATACTACAAATTAGTTTGTGAACCGGTAATTTTTATTATTTGACGAGTCTCGACAACCTCTTGTCAGTTACACATCCCATCATTGTACTAAGTCATCCTTATTCACAAACATAGCATGACGTATTAAAGTAATAGATAAAAGCTCCAAAATGACACAAACAGAGTCAACCACGGCTTGGGTGTGGTGGCAACCACGGCCATGGTTCAGGGAACCAGAAACTCAATGAGATGGAAACAAAGACAACCACGGCCAGACCTTGGTGGACACCACGACCGTGGTCTAGTGTTAGAGCACGAACCCTAATTCCAGAGGCAACCACGGCCAGCCCGTGGTGGAGGCCACACCCGTGGTTTGGAATTGTACACACGAAAACATTTTCCAGAGCCAACCACGGCCAGACCGTGGCGGAGGCCACGCCCATGGTTTGAAATTGTACACACGAAAACATTTTTCAGAACCAACCATGGCCAGCCCAAGGTGGAGGCCACGACCGTGGTCTGGAATTGTACACACGAAAACATTTTTCACAGCCAACCACGGCCAACCCGTGGTGGAGGCCACGGTCGTAGTCTAGAATCTGGGCAGGAATAGTGCCACACCCAACCACAAACCAAAAACCTAATTTTCCCTTTGGGATCATGTCCCTGATGTGTGTGATTCTTCATGACATTTTGAGTTTAGTTTGCATACATTTCATTATCTTTTTAGTACATTTATTCATTTAATCTTCCGTTTTTGTTTTAGTTCGGATAACTGCGGTGTGTTTATGATCAATTGCAGGAATGGTGCAATATTGAAAATTAAGGAGCCAAAACGAAACTACCCTGAAGAGATACTGAGATCTCAAAAGTCAGCTGGACCCCTGAGAGTAATTTGAGCATAACTTGAGCTACAGAGGTCATTTTGAGGTGATTCCGGTTGCTATGGAAAGCTAAGACACAAGGCTACAAGTTTGATGTTGGACACTTTGGCAAATTCCCCAAGATGCTTGATGGACAGAGGCAACCACGGCCAGGCCGTGGTTGAAACCACGGCCATGGTGTGATGAATAACCAAATTCAGGATTTCTGAGGCAGAACCAACCATGGCCAGGCCATGGTGGCCACCATGGCCGTGGTTGGCCTTCAGAGCACGAAATCCTTAAGTCAGAACCAACCACGGCCAGGCCGTGGTGGCCACCACGGCTATGGTTGGTAGCCTGCTACTTCACAAATGCGAAATTAAGGCCCTGGAGGCAGCCCATTCCTTTGCTTCTTACCTGAAAAGAATTAGGGTTGAGGGAGGAGGGTGTGTGGTGTATAAAAGGCAAGCCATTAGGGTTGAGTGGGGATCTTGGTCTTGGGAGGAACTTCACAAGAGCAGCCACAAGTTTTCTGCAGAGTTTTTCTTCTCATCTCTTCTAGTCTTTGTATTTTATTTTCTGAATGTTGTTCTTCATTCTCATGGATTGTATTTTGATAAACATGTTTGAGTAGTTCTTTTGTTCTAGGAATTGGTAGTAACCCGATGGTGTATTAACAATGCTTGATGTATGAATTTGCTATCTCTTCAATGCTAAGTTTATCTTGATTCAGTTTTTGGCACACCAAGTGTTTGTGAAAATGCTGGCCACATTGTTTGCATAATCTTAGTCATTAAGGGAAAAAGCTGAAAGGTGACTCTTGATAATTGAACTCCATAAACTGAACGTGAGCTTTTAAATCACGAAAGTAGATTAAAACTCTTGAGGCTTTCTATGAATCATCTGCTCTTAATGGATTCTTTCTAATTTGATTATCATGAAAATAGAAGTTGAGTTAGATTGAATACGTTATTGTATTCTGAAAGGAAACAATAATTCTTTAGGATAATTCGTCTTCAAGTGTAACTTAGTTGAGAATAGGTGATAAGATTACAGACTTGTTAATTACCATCGTGGTGAACCCATATCCTAGATCTCTTAAAAACCAGATTTATCTACACTGTTTTTCTGCATTCATTCTAAAAATTGATATTCTTATTTATTTCCATATTTTAGTTTCTATGTTCTTGTTCTATCACCACAATTTTATAATATTGGTTTCACCTAGTTAATCACAATTAAGGGTAATTGTTAATCATAATCCAAGTCCCTGTGGATCGATATTTTTACTACTTGACGAAATCGTGCACTTGCGATACGAAACACATCAGTCCCCTAATCCATCAAAATACACCAACCATATCATCCCTTTTCATAAACCCAATTCCTTGAAAACATGTAACAAATACACATCCAACCTCAAGCATAGGTGAAAACCCTAGTTTCAAGTATAATCATACATCTTAAACTTACACTCTAAAAACATCATACAATATCACAAATTAACCCACACTCACCTTGAAATGCTCTAAACTTGATTCCAGGATTGGATTTGTAATCAAGACAACCTTTCCTTTAACTTCCTTCAAAACCCTCAATCAAAACAACCAACTTTAGAAATGAGTGTTCTTGATTCTTAGAGATGAAAATGAGTTTTATAAGAAACTAAGTCCATAGGATTGAATAAGAGATCATAGTGATCAATAACCATCAAATAACCTAAGCCAAAAGATTAATAAAAATGCTTACTTTTGGATCTTAAAAGCTTAAACAAGCTTTGGCTATGGAAACTTAGCAATTTTTGGAGAAGATGGACCCTTGGCCATCAAGCTTGGCTGGTTCCCTTAAGTAAGAGGGAGGGGAAATTGAATTGTCTATTTTGCCCCTCACTTAGATGGAAAATCACTAAATTGCCACTAAGGGTGTAAAAAGACTAAAATACCCTTGTGATTTCTAAAAATTCCCAATAGGTCCTAAAAAGATTAATTTACCAGTAGGTCCTCTCTTAGCCAGAGAAAATATAAAAGTTTAGATTTGATCTATTTCTTCCGTAGGTTGTACCGAATTTCCTGGTACAATCAGAATCTCAAAATAATTACTCTAATTCAATCTATCACAATTTCTGTAACCAAATATACCAAGATGTTTAGAAAATTTATCTAAGTCAGACAATAGAAATTTAGGGATGATACATTCTCCCATCCTTAAAAGAATTTTGCCTACAAAATTTAGTTAAAGATATATACTTGATAAAAATAGGTCGGGATGTTACTTGCGCAAATCTTCCTTCAATTCCTACGTAGCCTCTTCAGGTGACAGTCCATCCCAGAATACCTTCACCAGGGAAATAGTCTTGTTCCTTAGGGACTTCACACTGCGGTCAATGATCTTAGCTGGCTTAGCCTGAAATGTAAGGTCAGCTCTTAATTGTACCGACTCAACATCTATGATGTGTGAATGATCCGGAACATACTTTCTCAACTGGGATACATGAAACACAGGATGGAGATTTGACAGATGTGGAGGAAGGGCTAAGTGGTAAGCTACGTGTTCAACATGTTTCATAATTTGAAACAGACCAATGAATCGAGGATTTAACTTCTTGGCCCGAATGGCTCTACCAATTCCTGTCATGGGAGAGACTCTAAGAAATACATGATCACCCTCTTCAAACTCTAGAGGACGCCTCCTTTTGTCAGCGTAACTCTTTTGCCGACTCTGAGCAATTCTTATTTTCTCCTGTATAACCCTAATCTTTTCGGTAGTCTCTTGAACTAAATCTGGGCCTAACAGGTTTCACTCACCTACCTCATACCAACACAAAGGTGACCTACACTTCCTACCATAGAGCGCCACATATGGTGCCATCCCAATGCTGGAATGGTAAATGTTATTGTATAAAAACTCTACCAATGGTAAATATATATCCCAACTACCCTTATCTTCAAAGACACAAGCTCTCAATATATCTTCTAACGTTTGGATAGTCCTCTCAAACTGACCATCTGGCTATGGGTGATAAGCAGTACCAAAACTAAGCTTAGTCCCAAAAAACTGATGTAAGGCATTCCAAAATCTAGAGGTAAATCTAGGATCTTTATTTGACACTATGCTCAACGGCACTCCGTGTAATCGGACAATCTCTCTAACAAATAACTCAGCAAGTTTATATAGGAAATAGGAAATCTTAATGGGTAGAAAATGAGCAGACTTAGTCAGTCTGTCCACAATGACCCATATAGCATCATAACCCTTCTATACCCTAGGCAAACTGGTCACAAAATCCATGGTAATTTTGTCCCACTTCCACTCAGGTATTTCCAAAGGTTGGAGCATTCCGGTTGGTTTCTGGTGTTCGATCTTGACCTTCTAACAAGTCAAACACTTGGCCACATACTCAGCCACATCTCTTTTCATTCCTGGCCACCAAAATCTTTCTTTCAAATCTTAATACATCTTAGTCGCACCAGGATGTATCGAGAACTTACTTTTATGAGCCTCCTCAAGAATTCGTTCTTTAAGGTTTCCCCCTTTAGGAACGCAGATCCTTTGTCTAAACTTAATCAATCCATCATTCTCCAAAGAAAAAGTTATCGAGACCCTAAGATCTTGTAGTTCCTTATCCAAACTTTGTTCATGTCTAATCTGATCCTTAAGGTCACATGAGATTTCCAATAAAGCTAATCTCAGTGTCACACTACTCATATTCACTTGTACACTAAGGTCTCGAAATTGCTCTACCAGGTCTAACTCATGCACCATCATCTGAGATACGTGCAGAGATTTCCTACTAAGGGCATCAGCCACAACGTTGGCCTTGCCTGGATGATACTTCAGCTCAAAGTCCCTTTAAGTATTCCATCCATCTCCTTTGTCTCATGTTCAGCTCCTTCTGATCAAACAAGTACTTCAAACTTTAATGATCACTGAACACCTCAAACTTTACACCATATAAGTAATGTCTCCAAATCTTAAGTGCAAAAACTATGGCTGCTAGTTTAAGGTCATGGGTCGGATAATTCTCCTCATGAGGTCTAAGCTGTCCAGATGCATAAGCTACTACCTTTTTATCCTACATTAATACACATCCTAGGCCCAATTTAGAGGCATCACAATACACCTCCAAATCTCTGGATAGGTCAGCAATAACTAAAACTGGAGTTGTGGTTAATCTATGCTTGAGTTCCTGAAAACTCTTCTCACACTTTTCACTCCATACCATGGCTTGTCCTTTCTGAGTCAGTTCAGTTAAAGGAAGAGCCAACTGAGAAAATCCCCGAATGAATTTCCGGTAATATCCAGCTAATCCTAGAAAACTTCTAAGCTTAGTAACCGACTTTGGTTGTTCCCACTGTACTACCGCATCAACCTTACTAAAGTCCACTGCTACCCCTTCTTGGGAGATAGTGTGCCCTAGAACTTTCACTTCATTTAGCCAAAATTCACACTTCTTAGGTTTAGCATACAGTTTCCTCTCTCTGAGTATCTGCAGTACTATTCTAAGATGTTCCTCATGTTCTTTCACTGTTTGAGAATAAATGAGAATATCATCTATGAACACTATCACAAACTTATCTAGGTACAACCTGAAAATTCTATTCATATAATCCATAAACACCGCTGGACCATTGGTTAGGCCAAACGGCATCACCAGATACTCATAATGTCCATACCTAGTTCTAAAAGCAGATTTCGGTACATCATCCAGCTTAATCTTAATCTGATGGTAACCAGACCGAAGATCAATCTTAGAGAATACCGTGGCATCTCTAAGTTGGTCAAGCAAGTCATCTATCCTAGGTAATGGATACATATTCTTTATGGTAATCTTATTCAGGCGCCGATAATCCACACACAATCTCATACTCCTATCCTTCTTTTCCACCAACAACACTAGTGCTCCCCACGGAGACACACTGGGTCTGATGAATCCTCGTTCAAGTAATTCCTCTACTTGTTTCTTAAGTTCTCCTAGTTCCAATGGTGACATTCTATAAGGTGCTATAGACACAGGCCTGGCTCCCTGCACTAAGTTTATAACAAACCTACCTCTCTATCGTGTGGTAAACTAGGAATTTGCTTAGGAAACACATCCATAAACTCGTTCACTATTAGTACTCCGCCAATTCTCGACTAAACCTTTAAGTCTAGAGAAAATAGTACCATGTATACTGACAAGAGGTTGTCGAGACCTATCAAATAATAAAAATAACTGGTTTGCAAACTAATTTGTAGTATAGAGAATGAACCGAATCGTCTCTCAAGGATCCAAAATCAAAGATTTAATTAGATCAAGATAATTAGAAAATGGGGTTTTGTTGTTGATTAACAATATTAATAAAAGTATGAGACTTAAAGTTGTAAACAAATCTAAAGAAACAACCAATCCAAGGAAATTTACCGATCTTGAGTTTAACTCATCATTGATCACAAGGAATTCACTTAATTGCTAACCATGTTCTTGGCCTTAGATCACATCAAGAAGCCTTAACATGATCCAAGAATTCTCCACTAGATAAGCATCTAGGATTTGATTAACCAAGGTTAGATAAAGTAAGCACCATCCAACATAGATTAACTTAAGATCTAGAATTTAACCAAGCTAAACAATCTATCAAAAAGCTTTAATATATTGTTTAATCTTTGAGATCCTCTTTGAATACATGATAATAAAGCTATTATCACATTAACATCTAAATCAAATTAAGCAATTTAATTTAGATAAAAATCAAAAGAGGAAGAAGAGAAACTTGAATAACGATTAAGCAATATGAACAAGCGAAACAAGATCTCCAAATTAAACATCAAGATGGCTAATCCCTTGGATTGATTATGAGAGCCTAGCCTTCCATGGATGGGAAGGAAGAACTCAAAAATAAAAGAACAAAAATGAAATTGTAAAGAGAATGGAGAAGAAGAGAAAGAAAACTCTCACAAATACTCAAACTTTCTTGAATCTTACTTAAAATTGAATGAATATAATACAAAGAGATTGGCTCTATTTATACTAATCCTAGAAGCCAATTTGTACATGTACATAATCTGAATACAAGATGTAAAAACATGGAAATTGTCAAATATGGAAGCTTGATGCATGGTTGGTGGGTTGGTGCATGATAGGTGGGTTGGTGTACGGTTGGTGGCTTTTAGTCGAAGAACTCTTATCCGACTTCTGGCTTGATTTTCATGATCTACACGGTGCATTTTGGCTTGGAGGTCTCATGAATGTTGTAGCCAGTTGTCTCCTTGAAATTTTGCAATTGGAATCGTGCCATTTGGACTTTAAGAACTCTAGATATGCTAAAAACATTGCACCTACCTAAAGTTAGGTTGGCAGAACGTGTTTCCAAATTCAAACAAACTTGTAGCTTCATAATCATGCCTAAAACGACATCTATTGACTAAATGGTCTTCAGTGAAGTTGGAGATATGGGTCTTATCTTTCCAATGGCCAAGTTTCAGCCCAAGAGGAGGCCTATAGCTCACTATGTAGTCCAATATGTGCACATTGCCCTGATTTCCGTGACAGCAAACCCACTCTGCATTGCAGGGATATTTTGGACCCTTAGAAGTCCGATTCAGCTCTTGAGTTCTTCATGAAACTTGTAGATCCTTGTCTTAGATTTCCAAAGACACCAAGATCACCTCAAATGGATCACCGAGTCCCAAGGTATGGCCTAACCAAGGAAGAAAGGTCAAAATGCATCAAAATCCCAAAATTATTCAGAATTTGCATTAAAGCCCAATGAAGCCCAACAACAATAAACTCATCTAAAATACTAATATTGGGCACAATAAACATCTAATAAAGCGTAATACAAAGCTAACATAAGTGTCTCAAATTGATTGATCATATACTTGACTCCCATCCATCAGGCAATGGTTTAATTCTCACACTTTGGGTAACATGGAAATTTCAGGAATCAGTGTATGGCTTGTAACAGGAGGGATAATGACAAACTTATTACAACAATCTAACAACACTTGGTTGGTTGCAAGCCAATCCATACCCAAGATAACATCTAACCCTCTCAAAGGTAAACAAACAAATCAACAACAAAGGTTCGGTTCTGGAACACAAACTTCCAGTTTAAGCAAATACGGGTGGTGAGAATATTATCCTTAGTAGGAGTAGTCATTGACAGTGTATAAGATAAGGAAGTAGTGGTCAGACTCAAGGACTTCACACATGCATTAGAAATAAATGAATGGGTTGCCCCGCAGTCAAACAAGACAATCAAGTTCTGATCATTCAATAAGCACATACCTTGGATTAAATCATTCGCATGTGCCTCTGCCCCACTGAGGGTATACACTCGCCCCTGGGTTGGAAGTCTAGGGGTAGGAACTGGTGCATTAGAAGTCCGTGGGCAATCTCGGGAAGTATGCCCCTTCTGCTGGCACTTGAAGCAAATCACTATCCGCTATGGGCAGTATTTTGCAATGTGTCCCTTCTGGCCACAAACAAAACACACACCAGTAGTAGTCTGATAAATTTCCTTGATGCGGTTTCCCACACGTCTTGCAATGTTCCACTTTAGCCTTCTTGGTACCTCGTGCAGGCTGGGTAACCTCCGCCTTTCTTTTCCAGTTCCCTGACTTCTCTCAGCAACAAGGGTCATGCATTCCTCCATAGTCTAACACTTCTCAGCCAAAGAAACAAAATCCCTAATCTCAAAGCCAGCAACAACCTTTCTCAGCTCAAACTCAATCCCCTCTCGAACTGAATGGACTTCCAAATCTCATTCAGTTCATTCTGCAAGTAACTAGAGTATTTAGACAATTCATCAAATTTGGCCGCATACTGACCAGCTGTGAGGTCTCCCTGTCTCAAGTGCATAAACTCTTATTCCTTTTGGATTCTGATATGGACAGGGATGTACTTACATAGAAATGTAGTTTTAAATGTCTCCCAAGTGATGGGATCCTCTTTGAAAAGTAGTCCAGGATGAGTCGCCTCCCACCAGTGTTTGGCCTCATCCTCCAACTTATAAGCAGCAATATAACTTTATGTTCTACCATACACTGCATAGCTTTAAAAATCTTTTCAAGGTGTTTCACCCACCTTTCAATAGCCACTAGGTCATAGTTCCCATGGAAAGATGGGGGATCCCTCTTGCAGAACTCCGTCAGTCCCAACTGCTGAGGAACGACAAGTCCAGCAATAGGATTACCATCCTGCTGGGGACCAGGCATACGGTGTATGGCTTGAGCCAAATGTGCAAGCACTGCCACCAGACCATCACCCTCACAAGCAGTAGCAGTGGGTTGGCCTCAGCCTCAGCCTCGGCCTCTAGTACGAGTTCGCCCTAGTCCACTCATAACTCTGTATACAGCACATAAAATATCGGGTTAATCAGTCCCAATTCCCCATATGCAATATACCAGAAGTATATGAAAAGCTATAGGCATACATCCTAAGTGCTCAGAATAACTCTAGACCTATATTTCGCAGTCCTAGAGAAAAGAATTGCTTTGATTCCAAAAATGTAAGACCTATTATTTACTATGTCATTTACCAACTTATAAGTCTTACGTGGAATTTTTATTATTATTTATATAGAAAATTCGGCAACATTTCCTTTGTTTCTCGTATGTTAACAAACGACATAAAATAAACAGCAGATTCCAATCAATCATTTCAAACCAACCAGAATACATATATATATATATATATATATATATAAACAGGAGATCTCTGATCTCATTCAAAATATTATCAAAGTACGCTAATTATACAAGTGTATATTAGACACTATCTTGGCTGAGCACACCTTAATATTAACAAAACTGAGAATATCAGCAGTGGTTCACCAGTTTTCCCTATCACATCTACATCAGAGTAATATATGATACATATCATATTATAACTACATCATGGAGCTTAACTCCACAAAATACAGATCTCATAATACAATCTATCACTAACGGCGATAAACAACAGAATCCTTCGTACATAACCCATAGAGGGTCCGGGGTGTTCCTGCGAATCTGAGAAAGAGGGGGTGAGAACAACTTCCCAGTGAATGTGAATAAAACTTGTGAGTAAAGTATGTATGTAATTAGAATGAAAGAATACACACAATTCAATATAACAAGTAATACCAAATCAACATATGCAATGAGTTTATGAATGCACATGATGTTCACACCTTTTCTTCACGCCTTTTCTTTCCATCTAACCCCTTTCGATTAGATGAACACTCCTCTTGTTGTGCACTACCCCTTCCGGCTAGGCCCTCGCAATATGCAATATGCAATGCTTTATGTAATACCTTCTTCATTTAACCCCGTACGGCTATGCAATCTCTCACATATTGTACACTAATCCCTTCCGGTTAGGTCATCTCGCTATGCAATGCACTTAATTATGCAACGTTTATTCTTTCATCTAACCCCATTCGGTTAGGTAATCTCTCACATATTGTACACTAACCCATTCCAGTTAGGCCATCTCACTATGCAATGTAATGTTCTCATACTCATATCATGCTCAAATCATAATATCATAATAACATCACATGTAAATCAATTCAAGATTTATACCACACAAGCATTATGCTCAATTCTTCCAACCACTCTCACTTAGTTACACATCCCATCATTGTACTAAGTCATCCTTATTCACAAACATAGCATAAGGTATTAAAGTAATAGACAAAAGCTCCAAAATGACACAAATAGAGTCAACCACACTTGGGTGTGGTGGCAACCACGGCCATGGTTCAAGGAACCAGAAACTTAATGAGATGGAAACAAAGGTAACCACGGTCATGGTCTGGTGTCAGAGCATGAACCCTAATTCCAGAGGCAACCACGGCCAACTCGTGGTGGAGGCCACGCCCGTGGTTTCGAATTGTACACACGAAAACATTTTCCAGACCCAACCATGGCTAGACCATGGTGGAGGCCACGCCCGTGCTTTGGAATTGTACAAACGAAAACATTTTTCAAAGCCAACCACGGCCAACCCTTGGTGGTGGCCACGGCCGTGGTCTAGAATTGTACACACGAAAACATTTTTCAGAGCCAACCACGATCAACCCGTGGTGGAGGCCACGGCCGTGGTCTGGAATCTGGGCAGGAATAGTGCCACGCCCAACCACAAACCAAAAACCTAATTTTCCCTTTGGGATCATGTCCCCCAATCCATCAAAATACACCAACCATATCATCCCTTTTCATATACCCAATTCCTTGAAAACATGTAACAAATACACATCCTACCTCAAGCATAGGTGAAAACCCTAGTTTCAAGTATAATCATACATCTTAAACTTACACTCTAAAAACATCATACAATATCACAAATTAACCCACACTCACCTTGAAATGCTCCAAACTTGATTCCAAGATTGGATTTGTAATCAGGACAACCTTTCCTTCAACTTCCTTCAAAACACTCAATCAAAACAACCAACTTTAGAAATGGGTGTTCTTGATTCTTAGAGATGAAAAGAAGTTTTATAAGAAACTAAGTCTATAGGATTGAAAAAGAGATCATAGTGATTAATAACCATCAAATAACCTAAGCCAAAAGAATAATAAAAATGTTTAATTTTGGATCTTGAAAGCTTGAACAAGCTTTGGCTATGGAAACTTAGCAATTTTTGGAGAAGATGGACCCTTGGCCATCAAGCCGGTTCCCTTAAGAGGGAGGGGAAATTGAATTGTCTATTTTTCCCCTCACTTAGATGGAAAATCACTAAATTGCCACTAAGGGTGCAAAAAGACTAAAATACCATTGTGATTTCTAAAAATTCCCAATAGGTCCTGAAAAGATTAATTTACCAGTAGGTTCTCTCTTAGCCAGAGAAAATATAAAAGTTTAGATTTAACCTATTTCTTCCTTAGGTTCTACCGAGTTTCTCGGTACAATTAAAATCTCAGAATAATTACTCTAGTTCAATCTATCACAATTTCTGTAACCAAATATACCAAGATGTTTAGAAAATTTATCCAAGTCAGATAATAGAAATTAAGGGATGTTACACATATCATCTCTAGCAAGGGCATTGAAGTAGATCTTGCAAAATTAGATCTCATTGCTTCTTTATCTTACCCCACATACGTGCAGGAAGTTCGTTCTTTCCATGGACATGCAGGTTTCCACATGAGGTTCATTCAAGATTTTCGCAAGATTGCCCTACCATTATCCAATCTTTTGCAGAAAGATGTGGACTTTTCCTTTGACTAGTGATGCCAGGTTGCTTTCAACCACTTGGAGAGAACCTTAACCAACGCCCCCATCATCCAGCCGCCAAATTGGGCACTTCCCTTTGAGTTGATGTATGAAGCCTCAAATTATGCTTTGGGAGCTATTCTTGCTCAAAGAAGGTGCAAAGTACCTCGTGATCTACTATGCCTCGAGAACCTTAGCTGTTACCCAAGCAAATTACACCACCACAGAAAAAGAACTTTTAGCCTTTGTTTTTGCATTAGATAAATTTAGATCTTATTTGTTTGGTTCAAAAGTTGTGTTTTCTGACCATGCAACTTTGACGTTCCTTCTAAAGAAACTCGATGCTAAACCACGATTGATCTGCTAGATGTTGTTACTGTAAGACCTATTATTTATTATGTTATTTACCAACTCATAAGTCTTACGTGGAATGTATAGATATAGAAAATTCGGCAGCGTTTCCTTTTTTTTTCTCGACCATTACCACACGACATAAACATAAGCAGCAGATTCCAACAATCATTTCAAACCAACCAGAGTACATATATTATATATATACACATACACATATATCATCAAGAGATCTCAGATCTCAACCAAAATATTATCAGAGTACGCAATGTTATACAAGTGTAATCTAGACACTATCCTGACTGAGCACACTAAACATATACAGAACCGAATACATCAATAGCAGTATTCAGTTCCCTCTCATATTTACATCAGAAGAATATAATACACATCCTATTATAGTTACATCACGGAGCTTAACTCCACCAAAATACAAATCTCAAAATAAGGCAACAGAATCCTCCGTACTTAACCCGTAGAGCGTCCGGGGTGTTCCTGCGAATCTAAGAAAGAGGTGGTGAGAACAACTTCCCAGTGAATATGAATAAACTTGCAGATAAGGTATGCATGTAAGTAGAGAGCAAGTATAACACAATTCACTATATACAAGTAACACCAACCAACCAATGCAATGAATGAATGCACATGATGTTCACACCTTTTATTCACATTTTTTCTTTCTCCACTCCTCTTGTTGTGCACTAACCCCTTTCGGTTAGGCCCTCGCAATATGCATATGCAATGTGTTATGCCATTACATTACCATCTAGCTCCGTAAGCTAGGCACCCTTCATTTTTTTGTACACAAACCCCTTCCGGTTACGCCACCTCTCTATGCAATGCAATTAATCATGCCATTCGATTTCCATCTAGCTCCGTAAGCTAGGCACCCCTCATTTTTGTACACTAACCCCTTTCGGTTAGGCCATCTCGCTATGCAATGCAATGTTCTCATATTCATATCATGCTCATTCATAATATCATAATAACATCACATGTAACCAATTCAAGCATATACAACACATAACCATTATGCTCAATTCCATCAAGCATTCTTACTTAGCCACACATCTCATTATAGTACTAAGTCCCTTAATTCTAAACATAGCATATGGTATCAAGACCCTAGGCATATGCACCACAACCACACAAACAGAGTCAACCACAGTCAGGGTGTGGTGGTAACCATGGCCACGGTTCAGGAGAACAGAAACTCATCAAATTGGAAACAAAGACGACCATGGCCTGCCCCTGGTTGGAACCACGCTCGTGGTTTGGACCACGGCCAGGGTGTGGTGGCAACCACACCGATGGTCTGGCATCAGCACACAACATTATATTTTCCAGAGACACCCACAGCCAACCCGTGGTGGTGGCCACGGCCGTGGTTTGGAATCTGGGCAGGAATAGTGCCACGCCCAACTTCAAACCAAAACCCTAATTTCCCTTTGGGATCATGTCCTCAATTTCATGTAAATACACTAACCATATCATTCACTTCCATATACCTAAATCCTTAAAAACATGTAACAAAACACATCAACCTTAAGCATAGGTGAAAACCTTAGATTCAAGCTTAATCCTATATCATACACTTTCACTCTAAGAACATCATACAATAGCACAAGTAAATCCACACTCACCTTAAAATGCTATAAACTTGATTCCAAGATGGGATTGGTAGTCAAGGCAACCTTCCCTTCAACTTCCTTCAAAACACTCAATCAAAACAACCAACTTTTAGACATGGGTGTTCTTGATTCTTAGAGATGAAAATGAGTTTCTCAAGAAACTAATACCATAGGATTGAAGAAGAGATCATAGTGATCAATAACCATCAAATAACCTAAGCCCAAAGATGAGTAAAAATACTTACTTTTGGACCTCGAATGTTGAAGCTAGCTTTGACTATGGAAAACTTAGCAATTTGGAGAAGATGACAAAATGGTCTCTCCCCCCTAGGGCCGATTCACTTAAGCAAGATGGAGGGGGTGTGAATTGTCCATTTTGCCCCTCACTCAAATGAAGAATCACAAATTTGCCACTGAGGGTGTAAAAAGACTAAAAGACCCTTGTGATTTCTAAGAATTCCCAATAGGTCCTGAAGAAAATTTAATTCACCAGTAGGTCCTAACTTAGCCAAAGTAAATATAAGCGTTTAGATTTCACCTATTTCTTCCTTAGGTTCTACCGAGTTCCCCAGTATAGCCAGAATCTCAAAATAATTATTCTAACTAAATCTATCACCATTTCTGTAACAGAACATACAACTCATTAAAGAATTTAGCTAAGTTATAACATATGAAATTTAGGGATGTTACATTCTCCCTCCCTTAAAAGAATTTTGCCCACAAAATTGAGTTAAAGATATACATGATCAAAATAGGTCGGGATGCGACTTTGCGCAAATCTTCCTCTAATTCCCACGTAGCCTCTTTCAGTGACCGTCCATCCCAAAGTACCTTCACCAGGGAAATAGTCTTGTTCCTCGGGGACTTCACATCATGGTCAATGATCTTAGCTGGCTTAGCCTGAAATGTAAGGTCAGCTCTCAATTGTACCGACTCGACGTCAATGATGTGTGAAAGGTCCGGAACATACTTTCTCAACTGGGATACATGAAACACAGGATGGAGATTTGACAGATGGGGAGGAAGAGCTTTGTGGTAAGCTACATGTCCAACACGCATTAGAATTTGAAACGGACCAATGAAACGAGGATCTAACTTCTTAGCCCGAATGGCTCTACCAATTCCTGTCATGGGTGAGACTCTAAGAAATACATGATCACCCTCTTCAAACTCTAGAGGACGCCTTCTTTTGTCAGCATAACTCTTTTGCTGACTTTGAGCAATTCTTATTTTCTCTTGTATAACCCTAATCTTTTCGGTCGTTTCTTGAACCAACTCTGGTCCTAACAGGTTCCGCTCACCTACCTCATACCAACACAGAGGTGACCTACCATAGAGTGCCTCATATGGTGCCATCCCAATGCTGGAATAGAACTGTTGTTGTAAGCAAACTCTACCAATGGTAAGTATCTATCCCAACTACCCTTATCTTCAAGAACACAAGCTCTCAACATATCTTCTGACTTTTGGATAGTCCGCTCGGACTGACCATCAGACTGTGGGTGATAAGCAGTACTAAAACTGAGCTTAGTCCTAAAAGACTGATGTAAGGCATTCCAAAATCTAGAGGTAAATCTGGGATCTCTATCTGACACTATGCTCAATGGTACCCCGTGTAATCGGACAATCTCCCCAACAAATAACTCAGCAAGTTTATCTAGGGAATAAGAAATCTTAATGGGAAGAAAATGGGCAGACTTAGTCAGTCTATCCATAATGACCCATATAGCATCATAACCCCTCTGTACCCTAGGCAAACTAGTAACAAAGTCCATGGTAATCTTATCCCACTTCCACTCAGGTATCTCCAAAGGTTGGAGCATCCCGGCTGGTTTCTGGTGTTTGATCTTAACCTTCTGACAAGTCAAACACTTGGCCATATACTCAGCCACATCTCTTTTCATTCCTGGCCACCAAAATCTTTCTCTCAAATCTTGATACATCTTAGTCGCACCAGGATGCATCGAGAACTTACTTTTATGAGCTTCCTCCAGAATTCATTCCTTAAGGTTTCCCCCTTTAGGAACACAAATCCTTTGTCTAAACCTAATCAATCCATCATCCTCCGAAGAAAAAGCTATTGAGACCCTACGATCTTGTAGTTCCTTATCCAAACTTTGTTCATGTCTAATCTGGTCCTTAAGGTCACATGAGATTTCCAACAAGGCTAATCTCAGCGTCACACTACTCGTATCCACTTGTATACTAAGGTCTCAAAATTGCTCTACCAGGTCTAACTCATGCACCATCATCTGAGATACGTGCAGAGACTTCCTACTAAGGGCATTAGCCACAACGTTGGCCTTGCCAGGATGATACTTAAGCTCAAAGTCATAATCCTTTAAGTATTCCATCCACCTTCTTTGTCTCATGTTCAATTCCTTCTGATCAAACAGATACTTCAAACTCTTATGATCACTGAACACCTCAAACTTCACACCATACAAATAATGTCTCCAGATCTTAAGTGCAAAAACTATGGCTGCAAGTTCTAGGTCATGGGTCGGATAATTCTTCTTATGAGTTCTAAGTTGTCTAGATGCATAAGCCACTACCTTCTTATCCTGCATTAACACACATCCTAAGCCCAATTTAGAGGCATCACAGTACACCTCCAAATCTCTGGATAGGTCAGCAATAACTAATACTGGAGCTGTAGTCAATCTATGTTTGAGTTCCTGAAAACTCCTCTCACACTTTTCACTCCATACCATGGCTTGTCCTTTCCGGGTCAATTCAATTAAAGGAAGTGCCAACTGAGAAAAACTCTGAATGAACTTCCGGTAGTATCCGGCTAACCCTAGAAAACTTCTAATCTCAGTAACCAACTTTGGTCGCTCCCACTGTACTACTGCCTCAACCTTACTAGAGTCCACTGCTACCCCGTCCTGGGATATAGTGTGCCCTAGAAACTTCACTTCATTAAGCCAAAATTCACACTTCTCAGGTTTAGCATACAGTTTCCTCTCTCTGAGTATCTGCAGTACTATTATAAGATGTTCCTCATGTTCTTCCACTGTTTACGAATATATGAGAATATCATCTATGAACACTACCACAAACTTGTCTAGGTACGGCCTGAAAATTCTATTCATGTAATCCATAAACACCGCTGGAGCATTTTTTAAACCAAACGGCATCACCAAGTACTCATAGTGTCCATACCTAGTTCTAAAAGCAGACTTTGGTACATCATCTGGCTTTATCTTAATTTGATGGTAACCAGAACGAAGATCAATCTTAGAGAATACCGTGGCATCTCTAAGTTGGTCAAGTAAATCATCTATCCTAGGTAACGGGTACCTATTCTTTACGATAATCTTATTCAACTGTCGGTAATCCACACACAACCTCATATTCCCATCTTTCTTCTTCACCAACAACACGGGTGCTCCCCATGGAGACACACTGGGTCTAATGAATCCCCTTTCCAATAGTTCCTTTACCTGTTTCTTAAGTTCTCCTAGTTCCAATGGTAACATTCTATAAGGTGCTACAGACATAGGTCCGGCTCCCGGTACTAAGTCTATAACAAACTCTACCTCTCTATTAGGTGGTAAACTAGGAATCTCCTTAGGAAACACATCCATGAATTCACTCACTATTGGCACTCCGACCAATTCTGACTGAACCTCTAAGTCTAAAGAAAATAGTACCATGTATACTTGACTCCCATCCATCAGGCAATGGTTCAACTCTGACACTTTGGGTAACATGGCAATTTCAGGAATCAGTGTATGGTTTGTAACAGGAGGGATAATGACAATCTTATTACAACAATCTAACAACACTTGGTTGGTTGCAAGCCAATCCATACCCAAGATAATATCTAACCCTCTCAATGGTAGACAAATCAAATCAACAATAAAGGTTCGATTCTGGAACATAAATTTACAGTTTAAACAAATATGGGTGGTAAGAATCTTATCCTTAGCAGGAGTAGTCACTGACAGTGTATAAGGTAAGGAAGTAGTGGTTAGACTCAAGGACTTCACACATGCATTAGAAATGAATGAATGGGTTGCCCCAGAGTCAAACAGTACAATTAAGTTCTGACCATTCAGTAAGCATATACCTTGGATCAAATTATCCGCCTGTGCCTCTGCCCCATTGAGGGTATACACTCACTCCTGGGTAAGTGGTCTAGGGGTAGAAACTGGTGCCTTAAAAGTCCGTGGGCAATCTCGCGAAGTGTGCCCCTTCTGCTGGCACTTGAAGCAGATCACTATTCACTGTGGGCAGTATTTTGCAATGTGTCCCTTCTGGCCACAAACAAAACACACATTTGCCCGACAAGTACCTTGATGCGGTTTCCCACACGGTTCCACTTTAGCCTTCTTAATACTTCGTGCAGGCTGAATAACTTCCGCCTTTCTCTTTCCAGTTCCCTGACTGCTCTCAGCAATAGGATTCATGCACTCTTCCATAATCAAACACTTCTCAACTAGATAAGCAAACTCTCTAATCTCAAAACCAGCTACAGCCTTTCTCAACTCAAACTCAAGTCCCCTCTCAAACTGAATGGACTTCCAAATCTCATTCGGTCCATTCTGCAGGTAACTAGAGTATTTAGACAGTTCATCAAACTTAGCTGCATATTGCCCAGCTGTGAGATCTCCCTGTCTCAAGTGCATAAACTCTTGTTCCTTTTGGATTCTGACATTGGCAGGGAAGTACTTACGCAAAAATGCCATCTTAAATGTCTCCCAAGTGATGGGATCCTCCCGGAGGAGTAATCCAAGATGAGTAGCCTCCCACCAATGTTCTGCTTCATCCTCTAATTTATATGCAGCAAAGACAACTTTCTGCTCTTCAGTACACTGCATGGCTTTAAAAATCTTCTCAAGGTGTTTCACCCACCTTTCAGCAGCCATTGGGTCATAGTTCCCATGAAAAGATGGGGAATCCCTCTTGCAGAACTCTGTCAGTCCCAACTGTTGAGGAACGACAAGTCCCGCATTAGGATTGCCATCATGTTGGGGTCCAAGCATACGGTCTATGGCTTGAACCAAATGTGCAAGCACTGTAAGACCTATTAGTTACTATGTTATTTACCAACCATAAGTCTTATGTGGAATATATATATATAGAAAATTCGGCAGCGTTTCCTTTGTTTCTCTAACATTACCACACGTTATAAACATAAGCAGCGGATTTCCAACAAACATTCCAAATCAACCAGAGTACATATATTATATATATACACATACACATATATCAACAAGAGATCTCAAATCTCAACCAAAATATTATCAGAGTATGCAAAATTATACAAGTGTATTCTAAACACTATCCTGACTGAGCACACTAAACATATACAGAACCGAATACATCAATAGTAGTATTCAGTTCCCTGTCATATTTACATCAGAAGAATATAATACACATCCTATTATAGTTACATCACGGAGCTTAACTCCACCAAAATATGAATCTAAAAAATAAAGCAACAGAATCCTCCGTACTTAACCCGTAGAGGGTCTGGGGTGTTCCTGCGAATCTGAGAAAGAGGTGGTGAGAACAACTTCCCAGTGAATATGAATAAACTTGCAGATAATGTATATATGTAAGTAGAGAGCAAATATAACACAATTCACAATATGTCAAGTAATACCAACCAACCAATGCAATGAATGAATGCACATGATGTTCACACCTTTTATTCACACTTTTTCTTTCTCCACTCCTCTTGTTGTGCAATAACCCCTTTCGGTTAGGCCCTCGCAATATGCATATGCAATGTGTTATGCCACTTCCGTTTCCTTCTAGCCAATAAGCTAGGCACCCCTCATTCTTGTACACTAACCCCTTTCGGTTAGGCCACCTCGCAATGCAATGCAAATAAGTATGCCATTTCATTTCCATCTAGCTCATCAGCTAGGCACCCCTCTGTCTTGTACACTAACCCTTTCCGGTTAGGCCATCTCCCTATGCAATGCAATGTTTTCATATTCATATCATGCTCATTCATAATATCATAATAACATTACATGT
Source organism: Styphnolobium japonicum (assembly GCA_023212625.1). Classification (NCBI taxonomy): domain Eukaryota; kingdom Viridiplantae; phylum Streptophyta; class Magnoliopsida; order Fabales; family Fabaceae; genus Styphnolobium; species Styphnolobium japonicum. The sequence continues at coordinate 306,605 of JALBWW010000079.1, forward strand.
AACCAATTCAAGCATATACAACACATAACCATCATGCTCAACTCGATCAAGCATTCTTACTTAGCTACACATCTCATTATAATGCTAAGTCACTTCTATCAAGCATTCTTACTTAGCTACATATCTCATTATAATGCTAAGTCATCGTTAATCCTAAACCTAGCATATGGTATCAAGACCCTAGGCATATGCACCACAATAATACAAACAGAGTCAACCACGGCCAGGGTGTGGTGGTAACCATGGCCACAATTCAGAAAAACAAAAACTCAACAATTTATAAACAGAGACAACCACGGCCAGGGTATGGTGGTAACCACGCCCGTGGTGGGTATTTCCAGAGCCAACCACGGCCAGACCGTGGTGAAGGCCACGGCTGTGGTGTGGTATTTATACACGAAACCAATCTTCCAGAGACAACCACAGCCAGACCGTGGTGGAGGCCACGGCCGTGGTTGGCCACGAGACACCAAAATTCCATTTCCAGAGAGAACCACGGCCAGGCCGTGGTGGTGACCACGCTTGTGGTTTGGAAACCTTCAGCATAGGTGAAAACCCTAGATTCAAGCTTAATCCTATATCATACACTTTCACTCTAAGAGCATCATACAATAGCACAAGTAAATCCACACTCACCTTGAAGTGCTCCTAACTTGATTCCAAGATGGGATTGGTAGTCAAGGCAACCTTCCCTTCAACTTCCTTCAAAACACTTAACCAAAACAACCAACTTTTAGACATGGGTGTTCTTGATTCTTGGAGATAAAAATTAGTTTCTCAAGAAACTAATACCATAGGATTGAAGAAGAGATCATAGTGATCAATAATCATCAAATAACCTAAGCCAAAAGGTGTATAAAAATACTTACTTTGGACCCTTGAACTCTTGAAGCAAGCTTAGCTATAGAACTTGTCTCAAATTTTGGGGAAGATGACATTGTGTCATCCAAGGGGGCTAGTTCCCAATTTCAAGAGGGAGGGGTGTGAATTGTCCATTTTGCCCCTCACTCAAATGAAGAATCACAAATTTGCCACTGAGGGTGTAAAAAGACTAAAATACCCTTGTGATTTCTAAGAATTCCCAATAGGTCCTGAAGAAAATTTAATTTACCAGTAGGTCCTAACTTAGCCAGAATAAATATAAGAGTTTAAATTTCACCTATCTCTCCCTTAGGTTCAACCGAGTTCCCCAGTATAGTCAGAATCTAAAAATACTTATTCTAACTCAATCTATCACCGTTTCTGTAACAGAACATACAACTCATTCAAAGAATTTAACTAAGTCATAATATATGAAATTTAGGGATGTTACAAGCACAGCCACCAGACCATCGCCTTCATTACTATTAGCAGTGGGTTGGCCTCGGCCTCTGCCTCGGCCTCCACTACGTGTTCGCCCTAGTCCACTCATAACTTTGTATACAGCACATAAAATATCGGCTTGATCACTACCAATTCCCCACATGCAATATATCAGAAGTATATGAAAAGCTATAGGCATACATCCTAAGTGCTCAGTATAACTCTAGACCCATATGATGCAGTCCTCTAGGAAGAACTGCTCTGATACCAAAAAAGTAAGACCTATTATTTATTATGTTATTTACCAACTCATAAGTCTTACGTGGAATGTATAGATATAGAAAATTCGGCAGCGTTTCCTTTTTTTTTCTCGAACATTACCACACGACATAAACATAAGCAGCGGATTCCAACAATAATTTCAAACCAACCAGAGTACATATATTATATATATACTCATACACATATATCATCAAGAGATCTCAAATCTCAACCAAAATATTATCAGAGTACGCAATGTTATACAAGTGTAATCTAGACACTATCCTGACTGAGCACACTAAACATATACAGAACCGAATACATCAATAGCAGTATTCAGTTCCCTGTCATATCTACATCAGAATAATATAATACAGAATCCTCCGTACTTAACCCGTAGAGGGTCCGGGGTGTTCATGCGAATCTGAGAAAGAGGTGGTGAGAACAACTTCCCAGTGAATATGAATAAACTTGCAGATAAGGTATGCATGTAAGTAGAGAGCAAGTATAACACAATTCACTATATACAAGTAACACCAACCAACCAATGCAATGAATGAATGCACATGATGTTCACACCTTTTATTCACACTTTTTCTTTCTCCACTCCTCTTGTTGTGCACTAACCCCTTTCGGTTAGGCCCTCGCAATATGCATATGCAATGTGTTATGCCATTACATTTCCATCTAGCTCCGTAAGCTAGGCACTCCTCATTTTTTTGTACACTAACCCCTTCCGGTTAGGCCACCTCGCTATGCAATGCAATTAATCATGCCATTCGATTTCCATCTAGCTCCGTAAGCTAGGCACCCCTCATTTTTGTACACTAACCCCTTCCGGTTAGGCCATCTCGCTATGCAATGCAATGTTCTCATATTCATATCATGCTCATTCATAATATCATAATAACATCACATGTAACCAATTCAAGCATATACAACACAGAACCATTATGCTCAATTCCATCAAGCATTCTTACTTAGCCACACATATCATTATAGTACTAAGTCCCTTACTTCTAAACATAGCATATGGTATCAAGACCCTAGACATATGCACCACAACCACACAAACAGAGTCAACCACGGCCAGGGTGTTGTGGTAACCACGGCCACGGTTCAGGAAAACAGAAACTCATCAAATTGGAAACAGAGACGACCACGGCCTGCCCCTGGTTGGAACCACGCCCATGGTCTGGCATCAGCACACATCATTATATTTTCCAGAGACAACCACGGCCAGCCCGTGGTGGTGGCCACGGCCGTGGTTTGGAATCTGGGCAGGAATAGTGCCATTTCCAACTTCAAACCAAAACCCTAGTTTCCCTATGGGATCATGTCCTCAATTTCATCAAAATACACTAACCATATCATTCACTTCCATATACCTAAATCCTTAAAAACATGTAACAAAACACATCAACCTTAAGCATAGGTGAAAACCCTAGATTCAAGCTTAATCCTATATCATACACTTTCACTCTAAGAACATCATACAATAGCACAAGTAAATCCACACTCACCTTAAAATGCTCTAAACTTGATTCCAAGATGGGATTGGTAGTCAAGGCAACCTTCCCTTCAACTTCCTTCAAAACACTCAATCAAAACAACCAACTTTTAGACATGGGTGTTCTTGATTCTTAGAAATGAAAATGAGTTTCTCAAGAAACTAATGCCATAGGATTGAAGAAGAGATCATAGTGATCAATAACCATCAAATAACCTAAGCCAAAAGATGAGTAAAAATACTTACTTTTGGACCTTGAACGTTGAAGCTAGCTTTGGCTATGGAAAACTTAGCAATTTGGAGAAGATGACCAAATGGTCTCTCCCCCCTAGGGTCGGTTCACTTAAGCAAGAGGGAGGGGTGTGAATTGTCCATTTTGCCCCTCACTCAAATGAAGAATCACAAATTTGCCACTGAAGGTGTAAAAAGACTAAAATACCCTTGTGATTTCTAAGAATTCCCAATAGGTCCTGAAGAAAATTTAATTTACCAGTAGGTCCTAACTTAGCCAGAGTAAATACAAGAGTTTAGATTTTACCTATTTCTTCCTTAGGTTCTACCGAGTTCCCCAGTATAGCCAGAATCTCAAAATAATTATTTTAACTAAATCTATCACCATTTCTGTAACATAACATACAACTCATTGAAGAATTTAGCTAAGTCATAACATATGAAATTTAGGGATGTTACAGTTACTCCAAGAACTTGATATTGACATTCGTGATTGGGGTGGAGCAGAAAACTTGGTAGCGGACCATTTGAGTAGGTTTGAGAGAGATGTTGAACCCTCTCCTATTCATGATGCTTTCCCGGATGAGCAACTTCTACAGTTGCAAGGCACCACCCCTTGGTTTGCTAATATGGTGAATTTCTTGGTTGCTACAGTCTTTCCCCCACATTTCACCCGTATACAAATTTATAAACTTAAGAGTGAGTCAAAATGTTATGCATGGGATGATCCATATCTTTGGAGGTTCTATAGTGACCAAATAATTCGGCGATGTGTGCTTGATCATGAGTTCCATTCCATTATTAGCTTTTGCCATGTATTTGCATGTGGTGGACATTTTGGCCCTCAACGTACAGGTAGGAAAGGTTTGGACTCTGGTTTATATTGGCCTACCTTGTTTCATGATGTATATTTGTTTTGCAAGTCTTCTGAAAAGTGCCATAGAACAGGGAACATTTCTCGCCAGAATGAGATGCCCTAGTAACCTCTATTGTTTTGTGAGATCTTTGACATATAGGGTATTGATTTCATGGGACCCTTTCCTGTTTTCTTTGATTTTGTTTACATTTTACTGGTTCTTGATTCTGTATTAACATGGGTTGAGGCTAAAATCACTCAGACTGATGAATCCCGAGTTGTTGTGGATTTTGTTAGATTACATATTTTATGCAGGTTTAGCATTCCAAGGGCTATCATTAGTGATCAAGGTTCACACTTTTGCAATCACAACTTGGAGGCTTTGTTGAGAAGATACGAAGTTATGCATAAGGTTTCCACACCTTACCACCCCTAAACCAATGGCCAAGTCGAAGTGTCAAATAGAGAGCTTAAACAAATCCTTCAGAAAACAGTGCAACCTAATCGGAAAGGATTGGAGCAAGCGGCTTGATGATTCTCTTTGGGCATACTAGACATTTCTACAAAACTCCGATCAGGATGTCCCCATATCTGATAGTCTATAGTAAGGCATGCCACCTATAGATGGAGATAGAGCATCGAGTATTTTGGGCGATCAAAAGGTGCAACGTGGACATAGACCAAGCGGGAGTGCATAGGATGTTACAATTGCAAGAATTGGAAGAAATCTGTTTGGAAGCCTATGAAAACTCATGGGTATACAAGGAGAAGACCAAGGTATTACATGATAAGTTGATTGCAAGAAAGGAATTTGTCGTTGGTTAAAAAGTGCTCTTATACAACTCTCGTCTTAAATTGATGCCCGGTAAGTTGAGATCTAGATGAGAAGGACCTTTTGTTGTCACTAAAGTTTTCCCATTTCGTGTAGTTGAGCTTCTAGATGTGACAACAAAGAGGACCTTCAAGGTTAATGGGCATAGGCTCAAGCACTTTCATGAAGCCCTTGAAGAGCAAACCATGGAGGAGGTGGCCTTGGTCGATCCTACATATCCACCTTAAGGGAGCCTCCTTTGCACATTTTCTATTTTCTATATTTTTTTTGCATATAGTGCTGTTTTTATTTTTTGTTTATGTAGTTTTTGCTCTTGTTTTTTGTTTTCTGCTATTTTTGTGTGTTGGTATTGCTGCATGTTGTTTACTATTTTTTTTGTTTATGTCTATTTCTGCTTTTCTTTTCTATTTTTGCTTTTTTGGTCTTGTTTTTCTGTTACGGTTTAATTTTTTCGTTGCTATTTTCTATTTTTCGTTCTTCTATGTTGTTTTTCTACTTTTCAGGTTTTTTAGTTTCTGATTTTTGCTATTTTAACTACTACTTTTTTGTTTGTACTATTTTTCTGGTTTTTGTTTACATTTACTGTTTTACTATTTTTAAATTACGTTTTTAGTGTTTTAAGTTTTTTGTTTTTCTATTTTTATGATAGAAAAAAATGGTTCTTTCCAATGATGTTTTGAGTGTTTTGAATTGTGTGTTTACATTCTTTGCAGTTCAAGTGTCATACCATGCTTGATTTAATTGTGTTTCATCTTGAATTCAACTTGCTTGGTATTGGATATTGAATTGGTGGATTCAATTGATGAATACTTGCCTTGTGAGATTTGGAGCCTATTGATGAATGGATTATGCATTTGTGCCATTCTTTTCCTTTCTTGTGTGATTTCACTCATGAATTTGTCACTCTAGAACTTGCTTTGATTCTTTTTTAGGCTACATTTTCATATGCATACATGAATATGATTGAGGAATTTTTCTTGATTTAGCTACTTTGGCCAACAAAGCCTACCATGCATCAATATCCCTTGCTTAGTCCCCTTGAGCTTATTTGACCATTCTTTGATTTTAGCACATTAAATGCCTTAAGTGAAAAACCATGTTTGACCTAGCCTTAGGGAATAAGAGAGCATTGGCTTTTTCATTGGAGGAATTCTTTTTGCTTGAGGACAAGCAATGGTCCAAGAGTGGGGGTGTATGCTAAGCATTGTGCACGTGTTTGCTTAAATTTGGTAAAGTTCAAGTAAAAAAAAATAGGACGAGAAAATGAACGTACTTCCATTGGACGGAAGAAGTGGGCAAAGTCGTTGGATGAACATTCTCTCTTTTGGACGAAGCCATTTCCATTGGATGGAAGAATTGGACGAAACCCATTGAATGGCACCATTGGACGCAATAGCGTTGAGTGCTGTTGAAGTTGCGCTCAACATGACTTTCATTGTACAAAACAAGAAAACCTTTGGATGAAAAAAAAAATAAAGTTAAAGAAGGAAAAAGGTTGTAAAAGAAAAGAAAAGGAATGAATAAGAGAATGTGTATTATGTGACTTTGGGGTAATATTTATGCTTGATTACTTGAGTTCCTCTCCAATGCATTTTTATTCTCTTTAGTTTTAACTTGCTATATCCATAGTAATTCCTTCCCTTACCTTGGCCCCATTATAACCATGTGCAAAGTCCTCTTGATTTGTGTGTGCATGTATATTAAGTAGTGGAAAAGTAGAAGATAGGCATGCCTATGGTAGTGTACCTTTTAAACACGAGAGAGAGATTAAGAGGGCATCTTGTGAGGTTTCATCATTCTTGATTCATGCATTTCAATTGAAGTTGCTTTGCTTGTTGATTTAAGATGTAAAGAAATGTTAACTCATGTACGTTGTGATCTCTTGAAACTTTGGTTCTTCTTCTTGCTCATGAACTTCCACACTATTGAATGTCATTGGAAAGTGTGCCATTTTAGTTTTTAAGTTTTTGTTGTTTTGTGTCTTTGCTTTCCTAATTCAATTTCAAGTTTGCCTGAGACGTGCAAAAGCCAAGTGTGGGGGAATTTAATAAACACAATTCACACACATTAATAATCCCTGATATTTAGTATTTTATACCTCTTATATGCTTAATTGATTGGATTTGGCTTTGTTTTATAAGTTTGGGTTTCAATGGGCTTAATTGCAAATTGCTAGCATTTCGTGGTTTTTGACACTATATCTATATTTTGGCCATATCTTGAGTTATAAGGATCTAAAAATTATGAACTTTACATTTTAGAAAATCTAAGAGGAAGATATACAATTTTCATGAAGAGCTCAGAATCTGAATTGGATGTCTAGAGGGTCACATTGGGCCTAGAAGTCAAAACATGGAAGCTGTCGCTAGAACACCACCTGCATGGAGTAAATAGGCTATAAATTGGGTTTGATATGTCCAATGCAGCTGAAACCAGTTCTAGATGAAAGCAGAAACGCAGGGATTCAACTCTCATGAAGACCATTTTCCCAAAATACGGTGTTTTGATGGTGTTCTACCCACGTGAAGTCAGAAGACGTTTCAGATCACCTCCTTGGACTAATTTGGGCATAACTTTCTCATCTTAAGCCCAAATTAGGCAAATAAGATGGCCAATTAAAGCTTAGAGGTTCTAGATTAGTCCTAAGCTAATGACATTCTTGTAAATTGTGTTTTAGGATATGTTATATAAAGGGGAAGACAGAACACGAAAATTCATCTTCACTTTCCCTCACTTTGTAGTTTTTGAATTTTTGTCTAGTTTTTCACTCACCCACTTCTCTCTTCCTCCGTAAGCTTCCTTTGAGTGTAGCCATGAAAGGATAATTGTGCTTGATCAATCCTTGAATCCATTGGACAATTCAGTTTTGATCTTGAGGCTTTGCTTTGTAATTTCAAATTTGAATGTTCTATTGATTGAATCTCTTCTTCTCTTGTTTCTCAATTTGATCTTCATGATTAGAGATTTCTATTATGATGAGATCCGATTGGATCTACATTCTGATTGAGAATTGTATAGGATCTTGGTTGATCAATCTTGATTTTGTCACAAGAGGATTAGAAACTAATGCTTGCAGATTTGTTTGCATTTGTTGATTATAATTCTGGTGGTTAGATTAGCATTGTTTGCACGAATTTTGCGATCACAAAATTGTGTATATCTTTTGCTAATCAAATTCTAGATGGTAATCTAGTAGTGGATTGTGGATTCAATGCAGAGATCTTAGTTGAATCTGAATCAATGAATCAATAGATGTTCATGCACATTTAGTGGCTGATGATAGGTTAACTGGATTGTTTAATGGATTTCTTGAATTGATTATTGTCTAATTTTATTTCTTTACATTTAATTACTTTCATTCATATAAAAACACCTCCAATTCACTTTGATCAAATTGATTTTGCCTATTTTGGTCCTTTGAGAGATGATTTGGGTTATTCCTCATTAGACATACTGCAAATCATGCAGAGGGATGTGAGTGGCCTAGATAACATTTGTCCCTCCTACTTAACGTGAGCGATATTTATGGGCCTTTTGATAGAGTTCTACTGAAAATGCATGGCCATGCTCAAATGAATCAATATGAGATATTGATGTCATTTGTCTTAGTATGTCTACTTGGAGATCAAGAAACCAAAGATTGAACTATACAAGGATGACTGTTCCATGCCTTGTATTCAATCTAGATATCTGGACAAAGGGACTAGACTACACGGTAACATTGTTCACGGAAAGGTTATGTCAAATCACTAATATTCCTATTTCTTGAGTAGCAGTGATGTATTACTAGATACCGCTCACTGTTTGTACTGCTAGAATTGGATTTTAGTATTATTGTCAACGTAATGGAAACCTACAGGGTTACACACTTTGCATGGACCAGTATTGGGGTTTAATATTCATGAGATGAATTTAATTAGGAATCCAATTATGACTTGGGCTCTTAGATAACTAGTTAGACTTTTAGTTAGACTAAATGAGCCAACTGAGTAGATGGGTCGGCACATAATTGTGACCTAGGTCAAATTATAAGCAGGCATTTCAATGCTCCTCTCATGCTCTTATGACGGCTGCCCTAGCTATATATATGACATATAGCCACTGCAACCGCACACAGCACAAGTGATAGAAAAGTGAGATTGAGAGGCACCCCCTATCCCTAACTAGTATTGCAGAGTGGAGGAGAACCCATACTCGGTCCGTTTATGTGGATACCGTAGAGGCATCGCTTGTTGTTGTACTCATGATTGACAACTGTCTCTTCCTAGAGGTAAATCACGTAACACGTTTTATGATTTTTGCATGGATCCTCAACTGGGTTTGGAATTTGGTTTTGCTTTTTTCATTGCGTTGCCCGATCCCGAAACCAACACGAATGTAGTCTATGGGCGTGCACTTTAAGGCCATGAAGGAGTTCAGCTGTTGACATCCCATTTATGGCTTTAATCATAACAACAACAAAATTGTAAAGAAAATGATGAAAGTAAATAGGTCATTACTACAGTTGGTTGTATACCTCCACTTCAAATTTTGGAGTGAGGATCTGCAAAAGCAGAGGAAGATTTTGCACTTGTGCAATCATAGTGATGATATATGTGCTTGAGTTGAAAATGCTAACGTTGTTCCAACATTGTTGTGGTTATTGAAGAATGGAAGCCCAATTGGGAAGGAGATGGTAATTTAGCTAAAAATCTATTAAAGTTCTAGTAATAAAAAATTCAATTCCCGAATTTGCTCTCATTAACGTGGTACTTAATATTACATGGCGTGTACTGACTAATATGCTACCAATTCTTCCTAATTACAGGGCACTGACTGCCATAAATCTAGAAGGCAATGTGATGCTCACCCCTTGTTATCAATAAGGTCAAAACTCCCTATTCAAATATATAAAGAACACCAAGATGCAATGAGCCACCACACATGAAAGTCCACCATTACTTCACCATTAATTTAGTTGAGAAGGACCATGCCAGTGTCACCCACCCCAATACCACACTAGTATAAAAATGTCAATTGCAAAAATACAAATGGTGTTCAACCTCAATAACATAGTCACAATCCCGATCATTTCTACCCAGGTCCAAAAAGCTCGGCCATGACAAACAAGTGAAACAACACAATTCTAGTAAATACGCACAATGTCAAGATTTTTTCGTTCCCTAGGTTGCACATATTGGTGTATGCCCTAGAAGCCAGTTATATATTGACTTTATGGTTTACATTGTATTATGGTATTTATTATATATATGAGGCATTTCAGTTATTGTGTTATTTTTTTTATTGAAATATGCATGATAAAGTCCTTCCATATGCATGCGTAGGATTTTACTTGAAGATGGAGTTAAGCCAATAAAGCAGCCCCCGAGGAGACTAAACTATCTGATTTTGGATGTGGTGATCCATTATACTGGCTATGGTGTGGGCTCTTTGGAACGTTAATTCTTCTGCTATCCATAGGGAGTTTTCTTTCCACACTTTTATTTCATTTTTCTAGTTGTTTTCTTTTTGTTTTTACTGTTTTGCTATTGTTTTTAATTTTGTTTCTGTTTTTATTTGACTGTTACAATTTACTCTTTTCTGTTGTTGTTGTTTTTGCTGTTTGTGTTGTATGTTTATGTTTCTATTTCTGTTTTGCTGTACTGCTGATGTTTGTCTTTTATTACTTTTTTTTTCTGTTTCTGTTTTTATTTTTTTGTTCTGTTTGCTGTTTTTATTTTCTGTTTTCTATATAAATCTTTGTTGAAAAAAAAAAAAAGCCACGTTTAAGGTCAATGGCCAGAAATTGAATCATTATTGGGGAGGACCCATGGATCGTGCAAAATCTTCAATCACGCTGGCTAAAGACATTAAAAGTAGCGCTTCTTGGGAGGCAACCCAAGTTTTCTAACTTTTTCATTTTTTCAAACTTTGACTTATTTGCATTCACAGGAATCAAGACAGAAAATCGGTGCCGAGTAAGAAAATCTATCAGAGTTTGATTTTTCTGTCTTAATTTTGTTTGTTTTTCATTGATAGATGATTTTTCACCGGTTAAATCACGGATAACGGTACTCCGTGAAAAAATTTTTCGGTCCTTTCAGTTACCCACAAACACTGAAATCTGTATAAAATTTTACTAATTTTTTTTTCTGTTCTTCTTTCTTTATTTCGAAATGGATAATCAGCTTGTTAACCTCCGCAAGCAATTCCCTTCTCTCCCTCAAAATGCTTTAACTAACATTTATTGTGCAAGGTTTGAGAGATTAAGGATGCTTATGCACAAAGGCATCCCTGCGGATATACGCTGGTTGATCGAAGCAAAGGTCCGACTCAGAGGTGAATTTTACGACGCTCTTGTTTCATATATGCCAGGGCTAGGCAAAAGTTCATATGCAAAGAAGAGAAGAGCAAAAGGTTACGGGTCCGCTATAAATGTGCAAGATGGACCGTAAACACAAAATGCAAATCAATTGGAATGACGTCTATAAACCGAGATGATAAAATTAACTTCATAAAGGATGGCATGAGTAAGGAGTCTTTAGATAACATTCTATTGACTCTTGAGACGCATCCTAGTGGAGATGTGCAGAGAGTACTTCTCGATTTATGGCCAATATTCCAAGATGAACATGAGCGTTATAGTCTCGGGAATCTGACTCAAAAAGACCCTGTTTGCCAATTTTTAAGAAAATTGGATGAGAAGCCGACCATCGGCCCATAGAGAGCTTCAAGCCACATCGGACGTAAAACCAGAGGAAAATGTGAGCCACAATCACAGCTCCTGTAAGTATTATTTTTTATCTTTTTTTTTTATTTTATTTTATTTTATTTTCTTGTTTATTAAAAAAAAATTAAAAAAAAACAAAATTCAAAAAAAAAAAAAAGAAGAAAGAGTTAGCTGTATTTTTTTGAAATATGCGTTGCGTATTGTCAAAAGTTCTTCTGACACATATAGATTAGTCTTTTATCATTGTCATATAGCTATTATAATTGTTGTGCTTATTTTCAAACTTACCTGACACACGGATCTACCCCTCCTTTATAGGTGTAATTATTACCTTTGAGTTTTGATGCCTTTAAATATTACACTTTGCTCTCTTCAGATCATTGATAAGGTGAGAGTACAAAAAAACAAAGAAAAAAAAAGAGAAAATGGAAGTCACTTCAGTTCGTCGGATCAAGAGTGTTTGTGTCTTTTGTGGATCTAATCCTGGGAAAGATAAAGAGTTTGTAAATATTGCACACCATCTTGGTCGAGTGCTAGTAGAAGAGAAATCTATTTAGTTTATGGAGGAGGTAGTCTTGGGTTAATGGGTTGTGTAGCAACTGCTGCACATTTAGGAGGTGGCAAAGTCCTTGGTGTCATTCCCAGTCCTTTATCTACCAGCAAGCCCATTGGAAAAATATTAGGGGATGAAGTAATGGTATTTTGCATGCACCAACGCATGAACATTATGATAGCAAATGCTGATGCCTTTATTGCCCTACCTGGTGGTTTTGAAACATTGGAAGAACTCTTTCAAATTACGTCCTGGTCACAGCAGAACTTTCACCAAAAACCCATAGGTATATTAAATGTTAATGGTTTTTATGACAGTTTGTTTTGTTTTCTTGATCATCTTTGTAGAAAAGGGTTCATCTCACAAGCGACACGTCAAAGTCTTGTAACTGCTGCAACTCCTGAACAATTGCTCGATCAACTCAATGCATTTGTACCACAACGTGATCCAGTAATGGCTCCACGGAATTGGGAACAAGGCAGCAGCAGCAAAAAGCCAAAACTTGATTTGAATTTGTCTTTGTGAATTTTTTGTTTTCTCTTATGGTTTTAGTTTTTTGTAATTTTTCTTATTTCAGGCTCGATTTGCAGTTTTCTGGTAAGACCTTCTACACTCTACCTATCTTTATTTTGACATTGGGGACAATGTCTTTAATTAGTTGGGGGGAGGGATAGTTGACATTACCATGTACATAGTTTAGTTAAAAAAAAAAACTAACAAGTTAATCTTTATTGTTACTAACTTATTAGATGTATGATGGCAGAGTAAGGAGTAGTTTTGCTCTTGAGACGCATCTTAACTTGCATTTCATAGTATGTCTTAAATTATTTTGTTCATGCATATTAAAAAAAATTTAAAAAATTAAAAAATTAAAAAAAAATTTCATTTTGATTTTTTCAATTGATTTTGATATAAGCATGTGCTGAATCTGAGCTTAATTGATGATAAAAGTATGCAAAACAGTTTATAGTTTAATCATTTTCATGATATACATGTGTATATGATTGTGGATATTAGGGAGAAGGCATGGTTGAATTGAGTGAATGTTTCATACCTTTGTGAGTTTTGGGCTTTTCCAAGTTTGATACTTACACTTGGTTATTTTCTTTCATGAGTGATGTCAATTATGAATTTATTTTCTAGAACTTGCATTGAATCGATTTGAGATTACATTGGTCTGTATGTTGCATGAAAATGACAGAGGCATTTTTTCTTGACTTAGCTGCTTTGGCCAAATAAACCTACCTTGCATTTATCCAAATATTAACTCCCTCAGAGCCTATTTTCCTATTCTTTGTTCTTAGCTCATTACAAGCTTTGAGTGAAAAACCATGTTTTACCTTACCTTAGGGAATGGGAGAGCATTGATTTTTCTTATTGGAGGAGTTTTTTTGCTTGCAATGATTTAAGTGTGGGGGAATTGGTGTGCTGATACGAAATGCTTAGTATACAAAAAAAAACACAAAAAAAACAAAAAAACAAAAACAAAAAAACAAAAGAAAAAAAAACAAAAACAAAAAAAAAAGAGAAAAAAGAAAGAAAAATAAAAGAATAGAAAAAGGAAGGAATGTGTGAAGAGAATGAGCATTTTATGGTTTTGGGTAAAAAATTTATTCTTTCTACTTGAGTTACTCCTCAATGCTCTTTTATTCTCTTTGGTTTTAACCTGCTATTATCCATATTGTTTCTTTCCTTCACCTTATAGCCATTACAACCTTTTCGAAAGACCTCTTGATTTTTGCAATTTATTTGATCTAAGTAGTGGAGAATTGATGTATATGCAAGCCTATGGTAAAATACTTTCATAATTTGACTGAGTTGAGCGTAAACAGTTAACCTAAACACCTTGTGTGATTTGAGTGTCACTTGTGAGGAATTTTACTCAATTTGAACATGCCTATTTCTGATTAAAGCATGATTATGCTATACTTTATTCTCAATTGATTTGATTCAACTATTCTTTGTTAAGCATACTTGACTTATTAATTATGGTTTATATTTGATACAATGCTTGTATTTAAAAATTAGTTGAATTGATTAAATAAAATATTACATGTTTGTGGGTATCATCCTGGTAAACCCTCACGAGACTATTACTCGTCCACTAGGGACACCTAGGGGTTTAAAGGCTTGTGGCACATGCTAAGTGCCATCGTGTTTTCCTACGAAAGTGGATTAGATTTGGTATAATCAGTTTTTATGCTTTTAGTTTAATAATATGATATTTCTTGTTTTTCTTTAGTTTTGTTCTTATGTGTTTTGCCTAGGAGTGCAAAAGCTTAAGTGTGGGGGAATTTGATCAATCAATTTGAGACACTTATATTAGCTTTGTATTAGGCATTATTAGATGTTTATTGTGCCCAATATAAGTATTTTAGATGAGTTTAATGTTGTTGGGCTTCATTGGGTTTTAATGTAAATATTGTTTAATTTTTGGATTTTGATGCATTTTGACCTTTCTTCCTTGGTTAGGCTATAACTTGGGACTCGGTGATCCAATTGAGGTGATTTTGGTGTCTTTGGAAAGCTAAGACAATGATCTACAAGTTTCATGAAGAACTCAAGAGCTGGATCGGACTTCTAAGGACCCAAAATAGCCTTGCAATACAGAGTGAGTTTGCTGTCACGGAACCATCTGGGCAGTATACACATATTGGACTATATAGTGGGTTATAGGCCTCCTCTTGGGCTGAAACGTGGTCACTTGAAAGATAAGACCCATATCTCCAACTTCACTGAAGACCATTTTGTCAATAGATGTCGTTTTAGGCATGCTTCTGAAGCTACAAGTTGGTCTGAATTTGGAAACACGTTCTTCCAACCTAACTTGAGGTAGGTGCAGTGTTTTTGGCATTTCTGGAGTTCTAAAAGTCCAAATGACATGATTCAAATTGGAGATTTTCAAGGAAACAACTGGCTACAACTTTGATGAAGACATCCAAGCCAAAATGCACCGTCTAGGTGATGAATTTGGAGCCAGAAGTCGGATAAGAGTTGTTGACTAAAAGCCACCAACCATACACCAACCCACCTACCATGCACCAAGCCACCAACCATGCATCAAGCTTCCATTTTTGACATTTTTCATATTCTTATAGCTTGTATTCAGATTATGTACATGTACAAATTGGCTTCTAGGATTAGTATAAATAGACCCAACCTCTTTGTATTAGAGAATTCAAATTTGGAAGTAAGTTAGAATTCAATTTTGTAGTAAGTTTGAGTATTTGTTAGTTTTCTTTCTCTTCTTCTCCCTTCTCTTTAGAATTTCATTTTTGTTCTTTATTTTCTGAGTTCTTCCTTCCCATCCATGGAAGGCTAGGCTCTCATAATCAATCCAAGGGATTAACCGTCTTGATGTTTAATTTGGAGATATTGTTTTACTTGTTCATATTGCTTAATTGTTATTCAAGTTTCTCTTCTTCCTCTTTTGATTTTGATCTAGATTGAATTGCTTAATTTGATTTAGATGTTTATGTGGTACTAGCTTTATTATCATGTATTCAAGAGGATCACATAGAATAAACAATTTATTAAAGCTTTTTGATGGATTGTTTAGCTTGGTTAAATTCTTGATCTTAAGTTAATCTATGTTTGGATGATGCTTACTTTATCTAACCTTGGTTAATTAAATCCTAGATGCTTATCTAGTAGAGGATTCTTGGATCATGTTGAGGCGTCTTGATGTGATCTAAGGCCAAGAACACGGTTAGCAATTAAGTGAATTACTTGTGATCAATGATGAATTAAACTCAAGATCGGTAAATTTCCTTGGATTGGTTGTTTCTTTAGATTTGTTTTCAACTTTAAGTCTTGTATTTTTATCAATATTGTTAATCAACAACAAAACCCCCCATTTTAATTATCTTGATCTGATTAAATCTTTGTTCTTTTTGGATCCTTGAGAGACGATTCGGTTCATGCTCTATACTACAAATTAGTTTGCGAACCGGCAATTTTTATTATTTGACGGGGTCTCGACAACCTCTTGTCACAACCTCTCCTCCTCATCAGTAAAGAGGTTCTTAGCTACAATGAACTCCAATTTTGGTGGCTTCACTACTTCTGCAGATTGAATTGCTGCATAGTCTGATAAAAAAGATTCATCGTGTCTCCAAAAGGCAACAACCTCAGCACATGCATTACACAATATATCACCATCACAACAAATAGAATCATCAAAATTAGTAAAACTAGCAAATTCAACACACAAATCATCAATTGGTTTTTTCACATCAATGATCTCATGTTCTATAGAATCAGAATTCTGCATCTGTTGCTAGCTCAACTGACTCAATGAAGATGTAAGTTGACTAACTTGGATCTCCAAGTTCTGTACTATAACTTCTGTTCTATGCTAGAATTGGATGTTGTTCTGATCCAATTGATAAGAGGTTGTCCAGACTCGTCAAATAATAAAAATTACCAATTCACAAACTAATTTGTAGTATAGAGAATGAACCAAATCGTCTCTCAAGGATCCAATAAAAACAAAGATTCAATCAGATCAAGATAATTAAAATGAGGGGTTTTGTTGATGATTAACAAGATTGATAAAAGTACAAGACTTAAAGTTGTAAACAAATCTAAAGAAATAACCAATCCAAGGAAATTTACCGATCTTGAGTTTAATCCATCATTGATCACAAGGAATTCACTTAATCGCTAACTATGTTCTTGGCCTTAGATCACATCAAGATGCCTCAACATGATTCAAGAATCCTCTACTAGATAAGCATCTAGGATTTAATTAACCAAGGTCAGATAAAGTAAGCACCATCCAAACATAGATTAACTTAAGAACCAGAATTTAACCAAGTTAAACAATCCATAAAAAAACTTTAATAAATTGTTTATTCTTTGTGATCCTCTTTGAACACATGATAATAAATCTATTATCATATAAACATCTAAATCAAATTAAGCAATTCAATCTAGATTAAAATCAAAAGATGATGAAAAGAAATTTGAATAACAATTAAGCAATATAAACAAGCGAAACAAGATCTCCAAATTAAACATCAAGATGGCTAATTCCTTGGATTGATTATAAGAGCATAGCCTTTCATGGATGGAAAGGAAGAACTCATAAAATATAGAACAAAAACGAAATTCTAAAGAGAATGGAGAAGAAGAGAAAGAAAACTTTCACAAATACTCAAACTTTCTTCAAACCTACTTCAAATTGAATCCTTTATAATACAAAGAGATTGGCTCTATTTATACTAATCCTAGAAGCCAATTTGTAATTGAAAATAATCTGAATGCAAGCTGTAAAAACATGAAAATTGTCAAATATGGAAGCTTGATGCATGGTTGGTGGGTTGGTGCATGGTAGGTGGGTTGGTGTATGGTTGGTGGCTTCTAGTTGGCAACTCTTATCCGATGCTAGCTTCCAGTTCGAAAAGGAAGACTCCAGATCGCAATCGAGTTTTGTATTTTGCCTTAATGGTGGGGCTGTAAGCTGGAAAAGTTCAAAGCAAGAGACAGTAGCTGATTCTACCACAAAGGCTGAGTATATTGCTGCCTCCAGTGCTGTAAAGGAGGCTGTTTGGATCAAGAAGTTAATCACTGAACTTGGCGTAATTCCTAGCATTATGGACCCAGTGGACCTCTTTTGTGACAATAATGGGGCCATTGCACAAGCTAAGGAACCTAGATCTCACCAGCGATCCAAGCATATACTTCGGTGCTTCCATCTCATTTGAGAGATTATCGACAGAGGAGATGTGAAGATATGCAGAGTACCAACAGAGGATAATATCGCTGACCTACTGACAAAGCCTCTTGCTCAGCATAAGCATGAGGGTCACAATAGGTCTTTAGGCATTAGGTATATGCTGGATTGGCTCTAGTGCAAGTGGGAGATTGTTGGTGTATGCCTTAAAGGCTAGTTATATATTGACTTTATGGTTTACATTGTATCATGGCATTTATTATATATATGAGACATTTTAGTTATTGTGTTATTTATTTTATTTAAATATGCATGATAAAGTCCTTAGAATAGTAAGTACAATGCCATGGGATATCAAGTGCATGACTTGGTTGTGAGATCCTATTGGTTACTTTCAGAACTCTATTCTTAAATGTCCTTAGTCGAGTACTATTGTGAATTAGGACAACTGTAATACATTGAGACTAGTATGTGAGTAGACTGATGACCATATCTCATGGGTCATAGATATGAGATATCAAGTCTTCATATGGCACATTAGAGTAATGTTGTATTAGATTGACCCAACATGAGAACGATGCATGGATTGTTACGTGAGTATCATAAGCGATTCTCACAGTGACAATGGTGTATGTGGTCCTTTGACTTGATGGCACTACAATTCCATACATGAGGAGTTGTATGACTTGATACCGTCAAACATCTCCTGTAACAAGGAGATTATAAAGATGGCTATTGGACATACTGCGAATCATGCTGAGTGGTGTGAGTAGCCTAGATAGGATTTGTCCCTCCTACTTAACGGGAGCGATATCTATGGGCCCCATGATAAGAGTGAAACTAAAAATGCATGGCCATGCTGGAATGAATCAATATGAGATATTGATCTCATTTGTCTTAGTATGTCTACTCGAAGATCAAGAAACTAAAGATTGAACTGTACAAGAATGACTGTTCAATGCCTTGTGTTCATTCTAGTTATCTGGACAAAGGGACTAGACTACATGGTAACATTAGTCACGGTTAGGTTATGTCAAATCACAGACATTCCTATTACTTGAGTAGCAGTGATGTATTGCTAGATACCACTCATTGTTTGTAATATTAAATAGGATTTAATGTTACTGTCAACGTAATAGGGTCCTACAGGGTCACACACATAAAATGGTTTGCAATGGAGTTGAATGGGCCTAGTTGGACCTTTAGTAAGACTAAATGCGCAGACCCAGTTGAATAAGCCCATACATGAGTCTAACCTAGGTCAGATATGTGTAAGGGCCTATATATACATCTCTTACTCTCTTGTTCCGCCATACTACACACGCACAACTGAGAGTTGGAAACAATTTCCGAATAGAGAGAGTCAGAGAGAAATCACCCCCCTTTGTGGCTAGCACCGTGCTAAAGAGGGAGTCCATTGTATCCGTTCGTGTGGATACCGTAGAGGCACTGCTCGTTTGCTGTGCTAATGATTGTCAGTCGTTTCTTTCTAGAGGTAAATCTCTTAACACGTTTTATAATCTTTTTGCATGGATCCTCGATTTGGTTTGGGATTTGGTTTTTGTTTTTCATTGCGTTTCTCGATCCCGAAACCCAACAGCACATGCTTGCCTCTTAATAGTTGGTGTGGTTGTTAGCGCAAGGTTCAAATTATTTTAAAGGTTCAAATATTTATTTTTACTTATTTTGCAATAAGAAAGTGAAAATAAACTTGAAAATAATTTATTCAATATAAAATAAATTAGTTTTTGTGAAAAATACCATACGCGATTGAAAACTTACAGAAAATGGGTTACGCGATTGAAAATTTACAGAAAACACTTTACGCGACGGAGAAACGATTTTTATGGCTTACCCGATTGAGTTTTTACGGAAAAAGCTTTACGCAACTTGAAAACCGTAACAGATGTGTTATGTGATTTTATACATTATTTTGTGGCACCATATAATTGAGAAACAACGGTAATACTATTGGGCCGACGTAGACTGGACCCTAGATAGGACAGTTGACGCTATTCTTAAAGAAATGGTAGCTTGAATCCCGAAAGGATTGTGTATATATATTCTAGGAATATTTATACTATATATATATTAGTCTGCATGAGACATTATTGTTGTAAGGCTTGGAGCCTAGGAGATTAAACTTACACCTTAGTGCGGGTGCAAATGGCCGAGTGAAGATCTTCAATGATCTTGGAGTCGTCGGGGGTCCGAAAACTCCACAAGTGGCCAGCTGGGATTGTGCCGTGGTATTATGATTGCAAAACACTGACGATCTCGACTATACACTGGTCCATTCACGATTGGTGGAGAGTGTTCATGTGAGCCGTATGTGCAAATGATTTGTTAGCACTTGTTGGCTAACTGATACGGAACATGTACTCCCAATCACTCTCTTCGACCTGTTGTGTTTAGCTCCATGAAGTAGGAGTCATTTATATGCATCTGCATGGTCAGTTGTCATACTTACATTACTTATTTGGATACTGAAGTTGGAATGTTATTATATTTGATTAAATATGATTTTATATATGGATACTAACTTTAATTGATATATGTTGTTTTTATACAGTTTTAATGGTATTTATAATGATAATGAGAATCTCACCCCTTTTGTGTGGAACTTGTATTTTTCTGTATGTTTTAAAGATGTCGATAAATGATTTCTTCGGGTTCATTATCGTCGATTTCCACGAAGGGCAAGATGCATGGCATGCTGAGTTGCTAGAAGAACGAGTCACCTATGTGGGTGGACTTAGTATTTCCTTAACAATGACTTATGATGGGAACCCAGTAACAATGTTTTCCCTTTCCATTTATGTTGAGCTGCATATGCCGTTTAGTGACATCTGGAATGCCATGACCCCCCAAACACCTCACGAGAGATCAACCGTCTCTTCTGCGCGAACCCCGAGGTGGCGCCGTGCCCATAGGACCTCAGCTCCATGACCTTCACATCATAACGGGTTCATTTATGATGACCCACCGATGTAGACGAGGGAAGATGTCTGTATTGTATATATGTATATATGTCTATAAATAGTGTGAAAAGGTATATATGTATAATTGTAGAATATAGTATGTGAAAATTATATGTATATAGATAAGCTGCGTAAAAATAAACTTAAATAAATAAAATCTATGTGATATTAGTTGTATGTTTCTTATTTGTTCACGTTACATCACTATATACAAAAAGAACTTTACAATAAAAGGTTAAGAGAATCTGTTAAGAAACTGTTTAGAATTTTAAAATGTGGCACTTAATTGAGGGTGTTACAACCTGGACATTTCAGGATTGAATGTCCCACTCTCAAAAAGGACTCTCAAAAGTTTAGAAGAAAGAAAGCTATGATTAGGGTTGCTAAACGGGCAAGCCCGGGCTGTTTAAGCCCAGACTGCGACGGGTTGAGTTTAAACGGACTGGGCCAACAATGAGTCAAGGATAACGGGTTGGAAAAATGTCAGCCCGACCTGTTTAAGGACAGCCCCGTAGGCCTAGATGGGCTACCCATTTAAATTTTTTTTTTTAAACTTCAAATCTATAACTTAACATATAAATCAAATCCATAAATTACTCAAAGACAAAGTCAATCATCGTCCAAAAACAAACTCAATCAGACATTAATACATAATCCAAATGATCAAATCCAAACAAACATCAACCAACAACTACAAGCATCATATTTTAGAAAAAAATAAAAATTACATAGATCCAAAACAAGAATCTAATCCAAATTTCAAAATCCAAATGTATTCACTCCAAAACATGTTCTTTTTGCAAATTTACAAGCTTCTTTCACAATCATAGCATCCATCATCCATGCTATGTACTTATTGTATGTAAAAATTAAGGATTATTCAATATATATGTATCAATAACTACATAATATGTATAAAATAAAACTCCTATGTTAAAATATGTAATACTACCATCATATAATGTTCAAATCTTGGACTGGGTGGGCTGGGAGCATCAATGTACGATGTTGATTTAAAAAAGATTACAAAAATAAAAATAAAAATATATGCACCAACGGGTTGGCCCGCGAATAAATGGGTTTAGCCTGTTTAACTCGCGAGCTAAACGGGTTAGGAAAAAAATGAATTGATTTAAACAAATCAATAATTTTGAAGCCCGCATAATTTTAACAGGTAAACGGGATGGTCCGACAGGTTTGACCCATTTTGATGACCCTAGCTATGACAGCCACATGAACAGATGTAGAAGATGACTCATTCGACAGTGACAATAAACAAGATAACAATGTTAAAAACATCCGTTTCATGGCTATTATTGAGGATGAGGTAACTAAATTTGACATTTTCTATGATGTGCTACATGAAGCATTTGATGAGCTATATAGTTAACTCAAAAACTATTCTTTCTAAATATACTTTTTGAAGAAACTTAATGATTCTTTGGTTAAATAAAATGAGTTTTTGAAGTCTGAAAATGCTTCTTAGAAAGATATTACACAATCTATTTCTTGTGACTTGAAAACTGAAAGTGAACAGTTGAACAAGAACATAAATAACTTAACCATGGACCATGCAAAGTTGTTCAAGGGATAGAAAACTTGGATGTTTTACTGGGTAAGCAAAGATGTGCTTTTAACAAAGTTGGTTTAGGATATAATCAACCCAAAAATGACAACTGTTACAATTTTTTTTGTGAAAGCAACTAATTCTAGGTCTCCACAAATTACTTGCTTTCATTGTGGCTTTAAAGGTCATATGTCACATGAATATGCTCATAGAAAGTAGTTGCATGCTAAAATGAAAATGATTTAGGTTCCAAAAGGTACTTATGTACCAAAGGATCAAGGAACTTACCCCAAATTACCCAAAATAGATTGGGTACCTAAGATTGCTTAAATCTTCTTGTAGGTATGCTTGAAGTCAAGGAACAAAATGGACCAATGGTTCCTTAACAGTGGCTATTCAAGGAATATGACAAGTGATCCTTCCAAGTTTATAACCCTTAATAGCAACAAATGCATACATCTAAATTTCAAACAAAATTGCAATATATATATATATAAACAGGACAACTTGTGAATAAACAAGTTTAACTCATTTAACCCTTGAGCTAAGCAGGGCTGGCCATTAAATAAATTGATTAAAATATGTTAATAATATTAAAGTCTGGCTTGCATAATTTTCATAGATAAAAAGATTTGTCCGACAAATTTAACCCATTTTGACAACCTTATTCATAGCTTTCTTTTATTGCACAATATTAACCCCATAACCAAACACACCCCTAATGTTATCACAGCTCAAAATCGCTTAATTTTACCATTCTTTCGTATATTTCAAGACGGTTCATAGGCAGAAGAGTTGATATATGGGGAAAAGAGGAGCTGGAAGCAAAAACTAAAACCTGTGTAGCTAAATTGCATTTTCCCAATCAATGATACTCTTAACAGCCCTTGATGGAAGTAACTTTCAGGCGACAGTAAACAATTTCATAAGACTAACATTGCGCTTTTTCTGCAACTAAAGGACCCAATTCATCAATGAACTCAACGATTAAAGGGCATGGTAACGTAACACTAGACAGACACTGATGAAGTATTGACAAATTATATCATATATTGTCAACTAAATCTGTAAGTAACAACATACCTACAATTTACAAATTCCCTTCCAATTTGGTTAATTTCCAGCTGGTTTAAAAAAATAAAGAGGGGGGTGGGGTGTTCTCTACCAAGGCATCTCAACCTCACTTCGTCTCTGTAAAGCTGTTTTGCCATGAGTTGCTGTATTCTCTCCCCGGTTTTCTATTGCAGGTATGACAACATACCATGAAACCTTTCACCAAATCAATAACACCCACCACCCAAAATGAGTCCTCCCCCCCCCCCCCCAAAAAAAAAAAAAAAGAATCATGCTAAATGATTTACAGGACTCTAAATCAGATACCTCTACAATGTATAAGGGAAGAAAAACGAAAGCAGCAGATACGATATGGTTTCTTGAGGTGGACAAAATTATTCTGCCAGGCAGATGTTACTTCGCACAAAACTCGGACTTGAATCTGGTAAGGTTCTGAGAGAATTTGTCCCTGTTCTTTGCATCCAAGCTGAGCGTTACATCTGCCATAAGCTTGTCAAAGCACAAAGAAAGCCGCTGGTGTTGGTCTGGTGGCTGCACAATAATTCGAGGAATATTAAGATCTTAAAACTTGAAATTACTGCTACCTAATATTGCAAGTAGAATATCTAACAAAGGGGCCAGAGTACAAGGTTCAGGACTGGGTTCTTAGCCTAAGACTGTAAGACACTTCGGAAAATTTCTTTGCTATTGTCTGAAATCTTAAACTTCAAATTCCGAGCAATGCACCATATATCGAGCATAAGATTCAGGCTAACAAATAGTAACTTGAGAAAGACTGAACCAAATATTTAAAAGACTTAGCATGGCCGTCTTGATAATTTTGCCAAGGATACAAAAAAGATTTCACAACTTCCTCTCTGTAAAAATTTACATAGGTGAATTGTCTTGTAGCACTTATTTACCACTTCAGAAGTTAACTTATTGGTTTCCTCTGCCTATTTACTTTATTTTTCACATCCACTGAGACAGATAGAAGATATTATAATTAAATTCCTGGTCATAATACAGCAACTTGCCATAGTTTAAAATTGCAATTACCATAAGCCAAACACAGGGATTATATTCCCTAAAGGTGAAACCTGCTTAACTCCCAATATCAGTCTTTCATGATAATACCAATAATAATGGAATTAATGATATTTCTTCACTTAATATGGGGCGATAAGCAATTTAGCTACACTACATGGACATGCCCTAATATTATGCATTGATTATACAAAGTCTATTTTATGCATATCGGCAATTGGTTTTATTTAATATTATAAGTATTACATGGAATAATAATCATTTAATTAAATATAATATGGTAATGGTACAGCAAAAGATCGACCTAGTATATTAATTAATGACCTTATTAACACAAGACATGCCAAGATGCTAATTGAGGGAAGAGCATAATACAGCTAATTTTAAGCAATAAGATATCTTGGACAACAATGAGAATGACGTATATATAGAAAGCTTAATGAAGTATATATATATGTATGAAGTATATAGAAAGCTTTGGACTTACATATGAAGCCAAAATTTGAGCCTTGATATTTGCGTACATCTGCAAGAAAAATAACAAGTCAATATGAAAGTATATACCAAGACATAATACTAAGAAGGGGATGTATTGGCATTGAAGTATGGAAATACAAATACTATGAATATAGTATAGAAAAATACACTTACCTACTTCGTCTTATATTATTTTCATACAATCAAAGAGACTAGATTAGTAAGAGAAACCCTAAACAAAGCCAAAAGCCCCATCTTATATCATGATATTTCTACCTTGTTCTTATCCTTTTTCCTCTTCTAGGAAGATGTAACTTTCTGGAAGTAACTGAATATCGAGGGATATCCTCAAAAACAGAAAAATAAAAGAAAAAGAAAAAGAAAGGAAATAGAAAGAATCTTCAGCAATTCCTTAATTGTTAAAAGTATAACTCAGCCACAACGCTGCTATTTTGGAATCCTCAGCAATTTTTCTCTCTTAAAAATACTAATCTAGCAAAGATATTGCCATACACCAGATCAGATTGTCTCAGTTAGTCAGCTTTCTTTTGAGGGAAGAAACTAAGTATGCATTTGAATATCCTGAAGGAGACGAATGTGTAATTAACCCCATATGCTACTTCCTTTGCCCCACAGTTAACAATATAATATTTTGTTCAAAAACAGATGATCCACATATTTTGCTCAAACTCCATAACAAGTCTCCTCTCACTACAATAATCCATATATTTTGTTTAGTCTAATTTATACAAATGTAGAGTCTAACCTGGAGCCGTGATATTTGTTGCCGGTCAATAGCATTAAACTTAAGGAGACATTTGGTTTGTGGAATCTTAAATTCCCCGAGCCCTTTGTTAGTGAAAGAAGAATTCATATAGAAAAGAAAAGAGAAGTAGGTGGAGGATGAGATATCCTCCCTAACAGAAACAAGAAAGAAATACAGTAGCTCAAAAGAATGTTTCCTCAAAAGTAAAGAAAACATGAGCAGAAACCCAGAGGGGCTCCAATATAAAGTACTCTATCCCAAAAAGAAGCAAAGAAATAAACGTATGGCTAAAAACCCAACCCTTTCTCCAAACATTTGTTTATATGTGTTTTAAGAAGTTCGGAGAGTAGCAATCATCCCATTTTACTCTGTGATGTTGCTTGGAACATTAGAAATAATAACTTTTCTCTCTACAAAGAGCATTGAGTCTACCAAAATCCCCTGAATCAGCTTCCATCTATTCAGCTTCACGGCTTTGGACGAAAAATGGAAAATAAGGCTTTGAGGAAGTGCACTATGCTAGAAGGAATGTGGTGCATTTGGTCTGAACAGAGATTTTAGCAATAGATTCACCCCATAACATCATCTTTGGGACAGGATTACTTTTTTAGCTCGTTGCAGGTTTCTGCAAATGGTTTCTTTAGGGGCTTGTCTTCGTCTGATATGCAAATAAATTGTAAAGCTCTATTGAGCTTATGTTTTGTGATTTTTGCCATCAAGTTGTATCTTTAATTGGCTGGTTTCTTCTAAAAGATGCCTTATCTAATGAATTCCCTTTCCTTTCTAATGAATTCTCTCCTCCCAAAATGCTACAGTGGAAAAGAAGTGTCCAGAGAATCTGGACAAACCCATTTAACAAAGGACAGAGGAAGGCTTAGGATTTAATATGTTTGATTTATGGTTTTTCTTGGGTGAACTTATTGTGGAAATTGGTGGTTTGAAGGTTCACTGGGATATATGAAAGCAAGTGTGATTTAGAAGACAAGGGATGGATTTTAAGGGGGGTTGCTGTTGGGATGTTGTGAACACTACCTGCAAAAACAAAATTTTGGCTCCAACAGGTTTTAGAGAAAATTCAAGCAACAGGCAATTTGGGTTTTGTTCAAAATAATTTTTTTAACAAAGTAGAGATCAGGTCCGCGCAGTAGATAAAGTTAAAGAAAACAGTAGAGATAGAGAAGACTAACCTATGCTTCACATTTAGGATTCTTAGGCATCATGCCTAGAGAGATAGTATTTCTTTGAAACAAAACTCTTCACTCATTCTTTGCTAGCTGATTATGTTGAGATAGTAGCTATCTCATTTATTTGTATAAATATCACCAAGCCAAGTACTTCAATATGAAGATAAGGGACATACTGAAGTAATTGGGTTGGGGAAACAGGTGCAGATTGAGCAGGGTCTCCTTCTGATAGACAATCAACTCCAACATATAGTGTTCTTATTGGAGAAAACTTACTATCCATGAAAAGTAAGAAACAATATATTGTGGCTGAAGTAAGTACTACTTCAAGAACGAAAGTTTGGAGAAGTAAAACAGACGCAGCTGATTTTTTATAATCATGCAACTTTACATATTGCCTCCATTCTACATTTTCATGAGGACCACACATATAGAGGTGGATGGTCATTTCATTTGCTACATTTTCATGAGGACCACACATATAGAGGTGGATGGTCATTTCATTTGCGAGAAAGACCTTGTCAGGGTGCATTGCTACTAGCTTTGTCAACTTGTACACAACCCTTTCTCCTTGCCATTAACATAAGTCCATTCACACAAACAAGGTTCTCACCCTATCTATCCTTCCTCTTTTATATACAGGTTACGTCATTTTGTTTTTCCTGTGAACATATTGCATCAGTTAAATAGGAATGATCATAACAGAAGGACGAAGTAGTCCACAACTTAAGGCCGAAGTTAAATAACTAGACACTCAAACATAAAATAACATCCCAAATAACTGAAACAATTTTAAGACCCACATAAATAAAGCGCATACATAGACACAACGAAATACTTCACTTTAAGACCTTAACAAAAATTACTAAAATAACCCTAGGTCTGAATATAATATTAAATAAACTAACACTAATTGACCACAAACTAAACCTAAAAATTCTAAGGTCCATTTTGGATGGGTTTATTTTTAGCTTATTTGGACTTATCTACAACAATAAGCATTTAAGGAGCATTTTGGTCCCGTTGGGAAAAGTTAAAACAGCTTTTCAGACCCAAATAAGCTGAGTTGGACTTATTTACATAAGCTAGAAATTGAAGCTTATGAAAATAAACATTGGTGAAAGCATAACTGTTTTTATAATAATATCTGATTAAATTAAACTGCTAAGGTCGAGGTGGACGTGAAGGTCAATGGGACATACTCAAGATAAGTGTTATTCACTTCACGGGTTTCTAGAGAAATCTGCTAATGTCTTTCAATCTGAACACCCTAAAATTAAAATTTCAGAGGCCGATTACCAGGAGTACCTTCAGTTGAAGGCAACCAAACAAGCCCAATCTTCTATAGCCACTGTAGCTCACACCGATAACTCAACAGTTTGTATCTCTCATTTTGGTAACAATCCTTGAATAATTGATTATGGTGCCTCTAATCACAGTGCTTGTAAAAATTCCTTATTTTCTTCTCTATCCATACCAAAATTTCCTCATTTCATCACTTTAGCATATGGTTCTAAAGTTGTTGCCAAAGGAATTGGCCATGTTTCTCCCACACCATCTATGTCTTTAAAATATGTTTTATTCATACCTGGATGTGCTTTCAATTTAATCTCTCTTAGTTAGCTTACTCACACTCTTAATTGTTCTTTAACTTTCAATGATGATTCCTTTGTTATACAGGACCTTGGTACAAGAAGGACAATTGGCATAGGACATTAATCACATGGACTCTATTACCTCTAGTCATCCCCTTCCATGGTTTGTGTTGCCTTTGAATCTCCTAATCTTCTTCATGAACGCCTAGGACATTCGAGAATGTCAAAATTTCAACAAATGGTTACAAGTCCTTCGAAGATAAAAACATTGGATTGTGAGTCATGTCAACTTCCTTTCCAAGTCAGGTCAATAGTCAAGTCGAGTCTCCATTTTCTATTATTCAGTAAGATACATGGGGTCCAAGTAGTGTCTCTACTTATTTGGGTTATAAGTATTTTGTTACCTATATTGATGAGTATTCCCGTTGCACTTGGGTATTTCTAATGAAAGAACGTTCTGAATTATTTTCCATATTTGCATCTTTCTGCATTGAAATTCAGATTCAATTTGGCAAGACAAATAAGGTCTTTTGCAATGATAATGCAAAAGAACATTTCTCCACTGATTTCTCATCTTTTTTGCCTTCTCATGGAATTTTGCACCAATTCACTTTGTCCTCACACACCCAACAAAATGGAATAGCATAATGAAAAAATTGACACTTAATTGAAACTACTCGTCCTCTTTTGTTGCATGCAAATCTGCCTTTTCGCCATTGGGGTGATGCTGTTTTAATTGGTTGTTATTTAATAAATCACATGCATTCCTCTTCTCTCCATAACCAAGTTCCTCATTTCATTTTGTTTCCTAATGATCCATTATATCATGTTCCTCCAGGACTAGACAAGTTAAATGCTCATGCCATTAAGTGTGTTTTTCTTGGATATTCCAGGCTATAGACAGGTTATAGATGCTACTCTCCTGTTACTAATCGTTATTATATGTCTGCAGATGTCACTTTCTTTATTTAAGAAACTCCATACTTTTCTTCTTCTTTGGTCGAGTCTAAGTTTATTTCTTAAGTTTTACTTGTACCCTACTTTGGTTCCCCTTTGTCTCCATTACAATATCTCTCACCAAATGTCTTTCCTGTAGATGCTTGTGGATCACCTTCATACGAACCATCTCAACCACCTCTCATGACAAATCAGCAATGACCACAAATTCCTGTACCTGAACTGGCGGCAACTGAACCCCACGTATCATGTCCTACTTCATCGACCTCTCCTACGATGGATCTTCCTAATGATGATTTGCCTATTGCTCTTTGGAAAGGTACTAGGTCCTCTAGAAACCCTCATCCAATGTATAATTTCTTATGTTTCCATTGTTTATCTCCATCATATTTTGCCTTTCTTTCTTCTTTGTCCTCTGTTTCAATTCCTAAAAATACCAGTGAGGCCCTTTCTCATCCAGGATGGAGACAAGCCATGATTGATGAGATGCTTGTGCTTGAGCACAATGGTACCAGGGAGTTGGTTCCCATACCTCCAAGGAAGACAACTGTTGGTTGTCGCTGGGTGTATGCTATCAAAATGGGACCAGATGAGCAGATTGATCGAATCAAAGCACGTATACTCAAATTTATGGTCTTGATTATGGCAACACCTTTTTTCCTATAGCAAAAATGGCTTCTGTACGTCTCATTTTTCGAAGGCAGCCATTAGTAATTGGCCGTTACACCAACTGGATATTAAGTGCATGTGTGCATTTGATGGATTATTTTGGAAAACTTTTGACTCAAATTAAGCTTTTTTCTCCAAATGTAAACATTTTGGGTTGAAACATAAAAAGTTGTTGATTATGCTTTAAGGCTAAAAACAACTTTTTTCTGAAAGCTATAATTCATTCCTGCATTTTTTTATTGTTGATTATGATTATTTCAAAAGCCTTGGTAGATAAATACTTTTTTGCCACCAATTAAACAACTTTTTCAATCATTTCATATCGTTTTTTTTTATACAATCCAAACAAAATTGTCTTAAAATCAATTTTTAACATAATCTTTTTTTCACAACTAATCCAAACACACTGTAAAAATGCATTCATTCATGGTGACATTGAAAAAGAAGTTTATATGGAACAACTACCTGGTTTTGTTGCTCAAGGGGAGTCTAGACTGGTTTGTAAACTACGACATTCTCTTTATGGTTTAAAATAGTCTCCACGAGCTTGGTTTGGTATGAGACGGAGTGAAGTAGACCACTCAGTCTTCTCTTACCACTCCTTTTCTGGTCAATGTATTATGTTGACGACATAGTTATTACAGATAATGATCATGAGAGAATCATCCACTTGAAGAAACATCTATTTAGACACTTTTAGCCCAAGGACTTGGGGAAGCTCAAATACTTCCTTGGTATTGAAGTTGCCCAGTTAAGAGATGGTATTACCATTTTACAAAGGGAGTACACATTAGATTCTAAAAGAAATTGGTATGTTGGACCAAGGCCGGTTAGCCCTATAGACACAAATAGTAAATTGTTACCAGGTCAGGGGAGCCATATTCAGACCCTGAAAGATACTGAAGACTGGTTGGGAAACTAAACTATCTCACTATTACCAGACCAGGCATTTCTATTACCAATCATTGGGATGCTATTGTATGAATTTTAAGATATATTAAGAAAGCACCAGGTCAAGGGTTGTTATATGAAGATAAAGGAAATACGCAGGTTATAGGGTACTCTGATGCAGATTGGGCTGGTTCTCCTGTTGATAGACAATCTATCACAGGATATTGTATCTTTGTTGGTGGTAATCTTGTATCATGGAAGAGTAAGAAGCAAAACATTGCTCAATCTAGTGCTGAAGCTGAATATAACTCATTTGGGTAAAACAATTACTTCAAGAGTTGAAATTTGGAGACATTAAACAAATGAAGTTACATTGCGATAACCATGCAGCTCTACACATAGCCTTTAATCTAGTTTTTCATGAAAGAACTAAGCATATAGAAATAAACTGTCACTTTGTTCGGGAAAAAGATCTTTCCAAAGAAATTGTCACTGAATCTATTGGCTTAAATGAACAACTGGCAGACATCTTTACAAAGCCTCTCAAAGATCTCGAAGTCACTATATTTATAACTAGCTTGGAGGAGGGGAAGAGTTGGAAATGATAACAGTAGTTAATGAAGCATTAGAAACAATAGGAGTTAATGTTGTTGGTAATAATAAAAGTAGTTAGTGTGGCATTGGAAATATTTAGGAATTAATGTAGCATTGGAAATATTAGGATCATAGGAAATAGTTCAATTCCTATTTATTGTTCTTGTAAATATAAGATGTATTCATTCCTTTATGTATATAAATACCAGTCTGCTAAGTGCAAATCACTCAAGCAATTCACATAAATCTCTCCCTAAGTATATTATCAAGTAAGTTGTTTATCCAAACAGGGCATAAATCATTATATGCGTTAGTAAAGCAATGGGAATCATCTCCAACATCAAATCTAAAACAATATAGTGAAACTGAAATCTTTTGATCTTTCAACCTTATGCTTTTTGGATTATACTACTACCAACGTCACCATCAAAAACCTTATTCCAAAGCTGCCAAAATACCTTTGTTGTTGTAAGCAAAGGTATGGTAGCACATATAAATCTTAGAAATCCCATTATGAATTTATAAAGATATCCAACATTCCCGTGTGTAATAAATTCAATGGTTTTTTTATAGACATGGGATGGCCAAGAATGTGGAGGTCTTGGATTTTTAAGACATCCTACATTTCCATATTTAAACATAATGCCAACAAATCAAATGTACGCATCGTACTCGGACATCCAAGAAAATTGGGTGTCTTGCATACCAATGTTAAAATACCAGTTGACCAAATGCTCCACTATGTACTTAAGACCCTAGTCTTTGAATCCGCAATGTCAAAACAGTGTACTAGCAGATTATATGTTTTGACTAGCATTAACACAAATATGAGTTTTTAGCTTATGAAACAAGCTTCTATATGAACACAACACATGAAAGTGAAAGTTAATAACAATAGGATTGTGAAATCATTACCTCTTCACTGATTAGTATCAAACTCAGTATTGCTCTGCTAAGACTCCATTGATTGCCACGGTCCTCCAATATAACAACCTCAAATAGGGTTTTCAATATCTAAGAGAAAAGAATAAACTTCTAAGATGATAAAGATTAAGATATGCTTATTAAATCAGACAGAATACAGATGCATTATGCTGACTTATGAATTTTTACAGTTAATGCATAATATCACAGAAATAGGCTATCCATCAACAGATTAAGCACCAAATTCTGTTTGCTTGTCAGAGATGGAATTTAATAGTTGCCCTACATTACAGATATGGCAATTGTTTGCATTGACAATGACTAGCAAAATTGAAAACAATAAAAATGTCAAAGAACAACTTGGCCTAAGAGCTTAAGTAAGGGACAAAGAAAGAATTTTATTGCCGTAAAAAGATTTATGCTATATCAGTGTTAAATATGATGGTTATCGCATATTAAACTTTTATGCATTAGTCAATACATAGAATCATCAAATTACTAAAGCTTCCGTTAATATTGTAAATTCCCACTGCTGCTGGATATGAGATTGTTAGGCACCCTAATCACTAAGGTGCAGTTTAGAGGTAACGGGATTTATTTCTCACGTAGGCAGTGTGAGAGGTGTGACTTCATGTAACTGCCTGCTGAACATGTAGTGGCAGGGAGCGTGGGAAGCAAGGGGTGGGAACAAGAGGGAGAGAAGAAAACAGAAGAGGGAGGATAGAAGTGAGAGGAGGAAATTTGGGATGGAGAGACCAGGCACTCTCGAATTGCCTGGGTTATCAGTTTTTGTTTCTGTTTGCAAGTATTGTAGCCATTTCCATCTTCTGGTATTGATATCATCACCATATTAGCCATTAGAAGAGGATTTCTTACAGAATATTCAATAAAATCATACCTATATTTCCATGTTTATATAAATTGGTATCAGAGCTCCCCATCTGGGAGTTGTGGGTACTGGATTTGAAGATGATTCAAGAATTTGAAAGAGAGAATGGTGGGATTGGTGTAATCCGAAAGCAACCTGGGTGACCTTTATGAAAGCCGTGATTAAACGATTCGAGCCTGAGTATGATTTGGATCAATCGGTCTTCGTCCGGGATGAGGAAATGGAAATGGAACCAGAACCAGAACCAGAGGTAGAAACAAAAACCGACCCTATGTTGGAGAAGCTAGAGCTCGAGAGAAGTAGAGGAGTTTGAACCAGAAGATGAAGGTTGTGATGGCATAGCAGTCGTTCACCGCCACTTGCCCATTGTAGACCCAGATACGATTCAGATAATGTGAAGCGTTTCCCTATAAAAAACGATGGGGGAATTAGATGTCCTATTGAAGATGCCTTTAAGCCATTGCGTCGCATCCACACGAGGGAGGAGAAGCTGCAAGAGTCTTCTGATACGGGTGGTAGCATCGATGGGCGTTGCGAGGGTGGTGGTCATTATGGTTCCCCTAGTAGCTTTGGTTTAGGTCAACCAGGAACTTGATCCGAAGGAATTTCTTGGTCACCGTACGAGCATGACCAAGTGGGTGAATGGCCTTATTCGGAGACAAGCAACTTGATGTTTTAGCAACAATGGAGATCGAGACGAGGGATAAAAGCTAGTCCCAAGGTCACTCAATCATGACATTGAGGCAAGAGCTGCGTACAAAGGCCACTGCGCCATGGGTCTCATGCGAACCACCAAATTCTAGATGACCTAGATCATATGCACTAAGCTTGTTACATAGGTAACTAATCCGAGGACCTCTCAGAATGCATCTTCCAGTTGACAATTGGAATTGACAAAGCTGGTGGTGATGTCTCTTGATAGGATCATTTCCCTGATAAAATGACAATCTATCACAATATATTTGGTCAGTTTATAGAAAACCGGATTGGAGGCGATATGCAATGCAGCTTGATTATCGCAGATTAGTGTCATTTTCATAATCTTCCCAAATCGAAGTTCTTTTAAGCAACTTTTTCAACCAAATGAGTTCGCAAGTCGTTAAGGCCAAAGCCCGATATTCTACTTCTGCACTGGATCTTGCAACTACATTATGTTTCTTGTTTTTCCAGGATATCAGGATTCCCCCAATAAGTATACAATACCCATAAGTGGATCGTCTGTCAATAGGTGAGCCTGCCCAATCGGCATCTGAGTATGTCATTTGTCTTCATAAATGAGACATTTTCTTGGTGCTCCTTTAATGAATTTCAAGATCCGGATTACCACATCCTAATGACCCTGACATGGAGAATTTAAGGATTGACTCACCACACTTGATCGCACCGAGATGTCTGGAAGGGTAACTGTAAGGTAGTTTAATTTCCCAACCAGTCTTCTGTATCTCCCTGAATTTGACAGTGGCTCCCCCTGATCTGATAGATCTTTGACATTAGGATTCATAAGAGTGTCAAAGAGTTTGGCATTCAATAAGCCTGTCTCTTGAAGTATATCCATAGCATATTTTCTTTGTGAAATCACTAAACCATCCTTGGGCTAGGCTACCTCAATACCCAAGAAATAACGGAGTTTTCCAAGGTCTTTAGCCTGATTATTGACTCGATCGGGAAATGAACTGCGGGTGTGTTTCCCTAGTTGACACGACTCACAAGGAAGATTGGATAACTTGGAGAGGCTCAGCACCAACTTCTAGAGTTTGGGAAGACTAAGATGACCCAACTGAGCATGAATGGTGAGAGGGGAATTCGTGACAGAGCAAACACGAGAAGAAGTGGGAGAATTGGTAAAGGCCATGAGACTCATGCGGCGCAAATCATCCATACCGAATTTCGGTCTTTCTAAATAACAGAGTCTTTAGTGAAGGTAATCAAACAATCAAGAAAACGACTCAAATGACTAATAGAGAGTAAATTAAAAGGACACCCAGGGACATACAGGACAGAATCAGCTAAAATTGAAGGGAGGGGATGGGTAGTGCCAATACTGTGGGATTGGGTTTGGGAACCAATAGCTAATGTGACAATAGATAAATAACCAAATGTAGAGAGAGTAGAGAAAAGGGTTTTATTACCAGATATATGATCATATGCACCAAAATCAAGAACCCAATGACCAAGGGAGGGTGACTGAGAGATGCAAGCAAATGAATTACCAGAATGTGCAACTAAAGTAGTAGAACCTGAGGACTAGCAATGCTCAAACCATTGGAGAAAATCTGCATAATCGGCTGGAGATGCCTTAAGAGGATCGAAGGATTTAGGTGGATCAGATGTAACAATTTGGGCCACATTTATAGGACGAGGAGGGCGGCCATAGCAGCAATCAATAACGTGTCCCAAGCGGTGGTAGTGATCACACTTTGGACGAGGCTTGGAGCTAGAGTCCCCCCCCCCCCTCTCGGGGAGAATGACCCTGATTATTATTCTGAGAGACAAGTGCAGCTATATCACCAAGAGTAGAAGCAATAGAGAGGTCAGATGTTTGCTTAGCTGGAAGCCAAAGTAGGGCACAACAGGCTATGGAAATAGTAGGAATAGTAATGGAACCCAGGATCTGATCAGAGTTGGCAGAGTACTCCGGAGACAAACCACAAAGGACAAGAAGCATGAAAACTGTGTTGCGTTGCTCAAGCTCCTTGGCATGTTCAATTTTGTCAGTCGCTGTGGGGTGTAGGAGTTCATTGAAATCGTGAAAAGCTGCATGAACTTTACCAAGATAGGTAGACATAGGGGGCCATCAAACTTTCGCGGGGCAATAACAGTCATCAAATCATGACAGACTCCATAGAGGCGTTAGGTATCATTAGTATAGAAAATGTTAGCCTGATCCAAAACAGATTTGCACGTGACATGGGGGAAGAAGATTTGCTTAAGGGAGGGATAAATAGTAGATTTGATGACAATGCATAATTGGGCATCGATCTTGTCCCATTTGGCACGTTTGGCAGGGGGTATAGAGTCAACCTTTGTGGTGAGGTAGTTCTTGTATCCTTAACCAATAAGCCATAACTTGATGTTAGAGGCCTAGGTATCACAATTATTGCCGTCTAACTTCTCAGTGGAGAGAGGAAAAGATGGGGGTCTCGGCCTTTCGAACATCTGGAGAACTATGGGAAGTTTTTTTACCGGTGAATAGTGGGTCCAACCGAGTAACAGTTTTTAGGGTTTCTCTCTTAGGCTTTGATACCATGTTGAGAGGAGAGAGAGAAAGAGAGAAAGAATGCTGAAACTGTGTGTCTCAATACACAACAGACGTCTGAATATATAGACATAAAGTAATAATTACAGGGATCCTAATTTCCCTAATTACAATAATTACATGATACTAAATGACAACTAATTGATAGTTGTACATACTAATAAGGCACGTGAAACATAATATTTTCAACATATATATTCACAAATGATTTGACACTTAAATAAAAAAAAGTAATTAATAATGTATATGTATATTCAGTAATGAAAGTGTGGGTATAAGAAACAAATGACAAAAAACAGACTATAAGACATACAATTCACTATTAATGCTTAAAACTTAACCTGATAAGGGTTTCGGTTAAACCTGTGAGGTGACAGAATCTTTTGTTCTACATGATCCCATATACTTGCATGATGATTAAAGCATAAACAATCCATAATTCACATCCTCACTTTTGGTAATTTATGTGTCTCTTCTCCACTCTCATTGCCAATTGTAAAACCATCAACTATTTTCATATATTACCTGTGCCCTTTTTCATTGATATATCCAGTTCAATGATGTTGAAACATAGTGTTTGAGAGAAATTGTCTCTAGGCTGCACACTGATCTCTTATTTAATAGTGCGATTATAACCAATCAATGAGCAATCTAGGAGCTAAACAGTAGCTAACTTACAGCCTAATCACTAGCTAATAATCAGCAATCATCATAATTACAATTGACCATATATTCTAACATAAATGCTAATATTCTCACAACGAAATATTCAAGTTGTTATCAGTTGGGTTTCCCTACTTCATGAAGAGTAAATTAAAAGGAAACAAACAATGTATCTTAGCAGCAAGCCCGTCACAAACTTACCCCAGAGAATAGCCCAGGGTAATCAGAAATGACTCGAGCTATATTAAGAGCAGCAGGTGAGGCAAGTGACTCTCCAACAGTAACATGGTTGAAATAAAATGTAGCCAAGTTGTCAATAGCAGAGGCACACTATAAACAGGAAAGAAATTTATGGTAAGAGTAAGAAAGTAAACAAACAACATCATAGAATAAATTTCTCCTAGATTCCCCATTCACAGGCATTTAAAAATTTATATGCAGTTCATGAATCAAAGATTTGCATTTAATATTGTAATAAAGTTAGGGTCGAATTATCACAACTACAAAATGCAGAAGCTTTTGCAAACCTGTGATGATATTTTCTCACTTAAATCTTTAAGGCCTGATTCGAGAGATCCAACAACAAACATAAATGCAGTTTTATCCAAACTAAGAACAAATGACAAATGACCATTGAAGAGAGTCTCCAAGAATGCAAAGTAAGCTGCTGCAACCTGGAAAACAGAGCAGAAGCATTATAGGTTGCAACTTAGACACTTTCCAAATGATGAGAAGCTATAGCCACCATATGCAGTGATAAGTACACTATGTCAGTGCAACCCCTAAGAATCTTGCCTTTTTTTTCATTTTTTCTGTTTGATAAACTCTAAGAATCTGTTTTTATTTTTATTTTGATAGAGAACCCAAAGAATCTTTTTTAGTTCCTTTAAATTAGATACTTGTCAATACAAGAGATGTTTCTACTTGTAGACTGTTCATATTGTCAAATATAGGCAAAAGGAACCAAACTCCAAATCATCACCAAGTCAGAGAACTCCCTCATATCATCTAAAATTTTTGAATAATTTTTCTTCTCTCCTCAGGGAAATGAATGACAACAAAATCACCTCAGTGAGCTCAAAATTCTAGTTCTAGAAGCTAACACCTAAAGACCACTCATACCGAAGGAGGGCATATTAACAATTGTTAGTTAAAGGGCCATACAAACCGTAGATGGCTGACAAAAGCTCCCAAGAATACATTATAAAGACAAATACAGAACACATGGGAATAAATGCCACCTCAAATGTCACCATCAGGAATACTGCCAATTTATTTCAATAAATAGAGAATAGAGGATAGAGGAAAAATACAACTAGGGTGAGAATAAGATATCTCTCAAAACAGGAAAAAAATAGATACAACAAAATCACGTAAGGAGTCATGAATGTAGAAAAATCTCTCTGCACGTAAGAGCAATGCCTTTGAAATAACCATGAGTTGAATACCAAAGAGGACATAGACATAATCCAATTCCATAATGATATGTTTAGGGGCAAAGAGAGATCCCTGAAAATATGACCATTCCACTCCAACTAAAAGCATTGAATGACTGCATAAACAGAACACTGCCACAAAATTTTAGCCTCCTTATTTTTGCCAAAACCTTATACCAAACCATCTAAAAGTGCTCCAAAGTTGAAGCACACACCCAATGCTCACCAAGGTTGTTCCAAAGGAAAGTGACTGCTTTATGTTGATTTCCGTAGATAAATTGTTGATTTTTAGGAGGAATACATGGTTTGGTTTTTGACTATAGTGTTTATTACCTAAATAAATGGGATTTGGATAGATATTATCTGATTCTATTCTAATTTGTAATTTTTTTGTTTAGTTTACTTTTTTATCTCTGGAATTAAGGGATTTTCAGTGGCAGGGTCCTTTACAAATTCAAGGAATGTTACCTATGAACAAGGGCAACGATCAGGAGTATCTCAAGATAGGACCGAAGGATCTGTAACGGGTCCTAATAACAGTATACTGAATGGGAATATCAGGAGCAAAGGGAGTGGATTCAGGAGGTTACCTGAAGCTGAATTACAAGAAAAGATTCGGAAGGGGCTATGTTTCCACTGTGATGAGAAATACAGCCCTGAACATATCTGTAAAAATAAGCAATTGGCAGTCATGCTGTTGGAAGAAGATGCAGAGGAGGATAGGGAGGAAATCATCCAATGGGAAGGAAATGAAGTGGAGAATAAAGCCATGCAGTTGTCACTCCAAAGCATTATGGGCCTTACTTCAAAAAGATCCCTCAAATTGAGGGGGGAGGTGAAGGGAAGATAAGTGGTGGTGTTAATTGACTGCAGGGCATCTCATAACTTCGTAGCAACCAAAGTAGTGGAGGAATTACAGTTATCATGGCTAGAAACCTTGGACTACACGGTAGGATGCACGGAAAGGACTAGGGGCTGAGATTTGCCAGTAGGATGTGCGGCTGAGGTTTTAGGATAGAGGAACAGAGCCGGGTCGACACCCTCTCTGATACCAACTTAAATTTAGAGAATATAATATTATTGAATCTGCTTAAGTGAATAATCACTTAGCACATGTGGTATTTATACACATCAAGCTAGTAAATACAGTTCCTATTTACAAGGTAATAATAATGAGCTAAGCTATTTCCTATAGCACTATCTAGGAAACTGATATGTGAGATACATGAATCTAAATCTAATTAACATCTCCTATTTCCAACAAGGCCTAACCTCTGTTAACAAGAAGAATAAAAAATTCATAACCTAAACACAAATGTATATGAAAAAAGGATCAAATACATGTATGCAATTGGCTTAACATCTAATTAGGAAAACAGGCAAACATAGAGTCAAACTTGATTACATAACCATTACCATACCAAAATGACTAGGAATAAACATCTATGTTGACAAAACAAAAAAAACTACATGTAAGTTTTGACAACTAAGAAGTGTTTATAATAGATTCAACAGATATTTTTCCATTTACAAAACAATCTAAAGAAACCAAAGGGGAAAATCACTTCTATAGTCAACCAACACATTAGAAAGCAAAGCATAGCATAAAGGTAGAGTAATACCTTCCGAAATGCCAATACCTCAGCCAAAGGAATTGACAATATCATCTTTACAGTGATATCAAGAACATCTACAAGTGCTCCATCACCATAAAGTTCAAAAACACCAAAGTTGACATAGTTCCCAGATAGTGCTGCCACACAAAAATAACCACAATGAAATGGGTAATGTAAATATATGATACTCTTACAAAAATGTTCACTCAATTGTTTTGCTTCAAATACAGAAAATTGATTCATAAACAAGACTATAAATAACACTGCAAGTGAGAATGAAGTAATCAATTACTATGAAACCAGCTTCTACAAAATCTAAAACAGACTGAGAATTTATCCTGTCATTTGTATCATGCTTTACATTTCCAGAGGCATAAATAAATTTCATATTGTTGAAATACGACTGCGTGAATATATATCATGACAAAATTACACTAAGGAGTAAGTAAAAAATTATTTGAGTCAAACCTGCAGAAAAATATTTAGATTACAATAAGATAATTATGAAAAGTGGGTTGAAAGACCGCAGCTCAAAGAAAATGGATTTATCATTTGGTTATGAGGTCTAGTGACAGAACATACTACATAGACAAAAACCTAGATGACTTCATGCTTCCAATCTAACATTCCCTTCTACCATATCCTTGACGTCAAAAGAAAAATAAGAAAAAGATAGAGAACTATAGTAATATGACAAAGTATATACATACCTCGTGAAAGAATTATCAAACAAATTGATATCCCCTTGTATTTGGAGGTGTACATGTCTGAGTTACTAGGAAGAGGCAAAATTCTAGATCCATAGACTACAATCAGTTTACTGACTTCTCGGAAAAGCAGTATACCATTAGGGGATGAAGAATCAAAAGTCAATCGCTGGGATTTGTTCAGGACTAGTTCAGCCACAAATTTCAACAATGGAGTTGTTACCTGCACCATGTGCTTCCTTGATTCAAACATCTCTCCAGCATGAAAATAAGAATCTTTTAAGAAAAATTGGATGTGGATTTTAACATGCCTTTTCCAGCATTTAATACGCTATTCAAGGGGAAGGGAACTAAAATTGTAACATTGATTGGAAGTTGTACATGATTAGCTATTTTGACATGAAGTATTTAGTGCTTCCTTCTTATGATGGTAAAATTAGCCAATCTTTTGTTTTCTTCTTCAGGGGAGGGAACAGGGCACATCAAAAAAGGTTATTGTTTGAAGGGTTGTCCCACATTTTCCCTTCAGGACCAGGTGGTTGGATATCTATAACAGTTTCAACTTGAAGAAGTTGGAGGCTCTCCCCAACAGATCAAAGAGACTTTGCAAGTATTTTATGATATATGCATTAGTTCCCACTAATTTTAATGCAGTGGGTAATCTCAGATTTTCCGAACTCTCAAGATTTTAATTTTTCTTACATTCTTAGCAAACATCCAATGAACTTGATTAAACCAATTTCAAAACAAAGCCCCTCCCACCCACACCGAAAGGCATAGGTGTTCAACCATAAACCTTATATCTATGAACTCATCAGTGAAGAAATTTCCTTGGAGTTAGTGACAAAAATACAATAATAACCAAGCCTCATCCTAGTACGTAGGGTCGGCTTCATTGATCAATCGACACCATTGGGCTCTATCAAAAACCAAATTTTCAGTAAAACCATTTAGAACAAGGTCTTTCTTAATGGTTTCTCCTAATGTTTTCTTAGGAGTTTTTTATCATTATCTTCCATATCATCCACTTT
Organism: Styphnolobium japonicum; assembly: GCA_023212625.1. Classification (NCBI taxonomy): domain Eukaryota; kingdom Viridiplantae; phylum Streptophyta; class Magnoliopsida; order Fabales; family Fabaceae; genus Styphnolobium; species Styphnolobium japonicum. The sequence continues at coordinate 348,839 of JALBWW010000079.1, forward strand.
TCTCACTGGTAACTTTATTGGTCTTCTTACATGACCAAACTACCATAGTGCCAAATAATGTACAGAAAAAATGAAAAGTACAAAAAAGATACCATCTCCCCCCTGCTGCCCCAATGTGTGCATTATGAACTCATTAGAGGAGGAATTTCATCTTGAATCTAGGAATTAGTTGCAATCAGATATAAAGGGGGAAAAAATAGATGAGGATTGATTGCACAAGATTATTCAATAGAAACCAATTATTAGTCAAGATTAACCAAAAATAAGATGTTGGAATGACAATTAATACAAAATAAAGCCAAATTAGGATGAAAATATTATTCCTTGACTTGCATCAATTATTTCAGTGATCACTCTACAAATTGCATTGAAAGGAAAGGATGAAGCTTACCTCTGGAATATCAGCACAATGTGCAATGCCTTTCAAAAGAAGTGGCATACGTGCAGGATAGAGCCAATCAAAAAGGAACCCATAAGTTCTACGGCTGTAAAAAGGAAATTAAAAGAAACCAAAACAAACAAATACAGTTAAGAACAAAAACAAAGAAGGAAAAGTTCAAAAGTAATAAACCAACAAGGCCTTTTCAAACAAAACAGAGTTTTAGAGGATAAATGAGTCCCAACCTATTAGTTGCCATTGCTATTCCCCGAAGGTCCCGCATCAGCCCAATAAATGCATATTTTACAGCATCTGATTGGAACAATGCATCGGGTGTTGATTCCAATCTAACAAAAGCCTTATGAAAATAAACCACCAATCAGAATGCAAAAATAATCAACAGGACAAATCAATAAGAAATTGACGATACAACAATAACAACAACAACAACAACGAAAACCTTTTCCCACTAGGTGGGGTCAGCTACATGGATTAAACAATACCATTGTGTTCTGTAAAATACCATATTCAAGAAATTGACATTACTATACTGTAAAATGCATACATTTTGCTGTCATAATTTATATCTAAACAAGTTAAGCACCGTGTAATGCAGGTGGAAAATGTATCACTTGCCACAAAAGAAGCTCAAGAAGACAGAACACTGTTAACAAATTAACAAACTAGGGATAAAAAGACTGAATCATAAAATATTTTAAGTTCAAGGATTTAATTCAAGAATTTAACGTATAAGGAGTAGTAGTTCGCAATTGATTCATAGTAGTATGGCTGTATATGTATTTTTACCTTTATTTGCCCAAGACATCAACAGGGTCTTGCCTAGGGTAATAAGAAAATTATATGCATGGAAATCGGATGAGCATCTATTAGGATCCAATTGCAAGGTATGGGACTTGAGTCCCCAAACGAAAGTATGGGATTCAGATGTGGGATTTATATAGCCTCGGGCTCTCCCACCTTAATAGCTAGCGTTTGGGGTATGATTCTCCTAAGGTTTGTATCAATTGGTATCAGACTATGATCCTTTGCCCACGTGGACGTCAGCTACATGGCAGGCTGACCAGTGGGTGTTGGGGTAAAGAGGCCGACGTGGACATCGGCTACAGAAGCGTGGTGGAATGTTAGGATCTAATTGCAAGGTATGGGACTTGAGTCCCACATCGAAAGTATGGGATTCAGATGTGAAGTTTATATGGCCTTAGGCTCTTCCACCTTAATAGCTAGCTTTTGGGGTGTGGTTCTCCCAAGGTTCGTATCAGCACCTTTCCAAAAGATTTAACCATTTGATTGAATTTTCTCTACTGTATCAGAAATCAAACAAACGCATAATCACTAGTGATTGAACATGAATTATGATGGAAAATAAAAACTACCAACCTGTAGGAAAGGTTCCATTGAAGATTTAAATTTCAGAGGGCTATCTTCCATGAAAATCAACATGCCAATAGTGTAATACAGAGTTGTTCTGCTGCGATAACATTCCCAATTTTCTAAAAAAGGGAATTGCTCCCTCTGAAAAGAAGAGGCAGATTTTGCCTTTAGTAATTTTTTGATATGAACAAGCATAAATTAAAGAAAACAATTTCTCTTAGATCAATTACACTTTGACCATTACACATATTCCTCTTTGGCCTTGCACTTCTAAAAATTATGCAATTTTAAATCCTCCACCAACTCATTTTCTGGATAGAAAACTTAAATGAAAAATATATTATTTTAGCCAGTTTCCCAGTAGATATGCAGAGGGCTTGGAGATTTTTATTGCACTGAAGAGCTTGTTTGATCATTCTGTGTTCTATTTGTCAATGCTCAGGAGGATATCTTATACTCCCCTTTATTTGTACCACTTGTTTCCTCTGTTTAATAACATTTCTTCTTCTTCTTCTTCTTCTTCTTCTTCTTCTTCTTCTCTCTCTCTCTCTCTCTCTCTCTCTCTCTCTCTCTCTCTCTCTCTCTCTCTCTCTCTCTCTCTCTCTCTCTCTATATATATATATATATATGTATATATATAAAATAAAAAAAAGGTTGATTTTGAGATAAAATCGGGGCCAAAAGTGGAATTGATACCTCTTTTGACTTTACCCACACTTAAACTTAAATGAAATATTAAGAAAATTAAATTTAAACACTTATGTTAGTGGATAAATCAAATGATAAGTGGTTAGTTTTATTGACAAATTGTTAATATCACTGACACGTGTTAATTTATATGAACAGTACCATAGTAGTTAATTTCAATGCGGTTAACATAAAACTAAATTTGATTAATTTCAACTTAAATATGGGTATAAAGTCAAAAGAAGTACAAATACCACTTTCCATTTTTGACCTCCCTCACTAAATTTTCTCTCATCTATAAAAACAAACAAACTCTCTCTCTCTCTCACTCTCACTCTTTATATATATATATATATATATATATATGTAATGTACGTTAATATATATGCTTGTGCACACTACAAATATCCATGTTCCATATATTTAAAATTTCTTATAACATTTTTATCTTTTGTTGATCATGACCTATGTGAAAAACATCCTACATATTAAAATGCACAATAAAAAATTTTAGTAAAATTAATCAGAATCCCAATTTTGACATTGACCGTATGGTCAGACACTGGTGGGGAGGGCTTATGGTCATATTACGGTAAGCTATGTAGTTGATGTTCTTGAAGTATATAATGGTGATAGTAAAGTCAATATAGACCATCCTTTTACGCATTTGATTCAACTGGGATTGATGGAAGGTTAGCATCGCATAGTATCTAGTACAAGAGCAAAATAGCAACATGGAGGTCAAAAGTGCCTCTCATCATTAATGGTTTAGAGGGAGCTCACATTCTGATTTGAAATTATGTGTTTAATTGTATCCAGCTTAAGAAGTAGCTTCCCCGTCATGTATCTACAAAAAAATAAAAAAATAAAAAATCCTTATCAAAGTAAATAGACAACAAATGAAATACAAAATTCGGTAAATAGTAAATGATAATACTCCAAAATGCAACCAGACTAACCCAGACGTCATTTCCAAAAAGAGACTTAAGGAATGATCAATAACCTCTTTGCACTGCAAATAGAGATTCATGTTATGAACTCAATAATAATAGTAATGCCAACAATTACGAAATCTACAGTCCATCACCTTTGTGTAAGACTTAAGATTGGTAGCAATCTTTCCCACAATAACATTTAGTAGTAGTTGATGATCATGGAGTCCTAGAAGTTCAGATAGCCGGGCATATAACTGCTGCAATCAGAGTCCAAAACGGCAAGAAAATGACAATGACCGAACCTAGTTAAGAATATTTGAAATTTGAAAGGAAAATAGCTCCAATCCACTACCTTGGAAGAAAGAACAGCCTGGTCACCAATATAACACCTTCTAAGATGTTGCAAAAAAGTTAGTATAGCACGATCAAGTCTTTGCTTGCTCACATCTCCATACCTCTGAATATATCCAAGAGTATCAACAAGAAGGAAAGCTGCTTTAAAATAAAAGTAAATACAACCACTTGCTATATTCATAATAAGATCATAAGAGAGAAGAATCACACTCAACAAGCAGGTGATTGGAGTGTTAATCAAATTCTTAACGTGACCAGCTTTGGGAAGTAATTCATCAGAGGGAAAAACATAAACACAATCCTCAAATGTATCAAAAGGACAAAAACATTCTATCCTAAAGCTCCTTTAAAATTTATGATATTATTTTCTGATTAAAAGGGGTAGAGGAAGACCAAAGAAAAATTTAAGAGAAACAATTGAAAAAGACCTTGGTCTAAATTTTTACTGAAATTTTGGATTTTGATAAAGTCCAATGGCGTCAATTGATTTATGTAGCCAACCCCACCTAGTCGGATAAGGCTTAGTTGTTGTATTCAAAGAAGGTAAAAATACAACGTTTTAGAATTTGATTAAACCTATGCAATTGCAGTCCACAGCTGGCGCACTATAGTACTGAGACAGATAGCATATTTTGAATAATCAATAGCAGCAGAGTAAATCTGGTCGAATCAGATACACAAATGACAGAATCTTAAACGATGAATTAGATTTAGAACCCAACAAATGAACACAAAGGTCATTTTAAGTTTTGTTAGAAACATATACTCAAGCATTGTGCATAGAATATAACTTGTAAAAAATCATATACCAATGGATAGACCATGTTGCCCTTCTAATATTTTGAGATAGACTAAATATTGTCCCTGAACGTTCACATACCCTATTGTGTAATCCACTGTCAGAAATATTAATCAACTGCAGAACACATGCTGAAATCTCCGCATCAAGCATCTCATGTGATTCTCCACTGCAATACAGAAATAAAAGGAAGAAAACTGAACAATTACTGTCCAAAAGTGCTTAGTATCCACCCATGGTTGTTTAATCAATTACCTAAAACCAGAAATTTGCTTTGTCTTGAGAATTGCAGCAACTATGTGTGTAAACCAAGCAAGTTTGAATTCAGTTACAGATAGTTCATAACTGTCTACAGGGATTTGGAGATTTGCCTCCTTCTACACATAAAATTAATATATATAACAGAATCACAATATTTTTTTGAGAATTGCACAACAAAATTGAAGCACATCATGAAGAACTACTCAAGAATACCATATAACTTTGCAAGATAGGCTCCACAATCTTCATTAAATATGAACTGCAACTTTCATACTGAAATTTGAGGAATAAAAAATTGACGTTAAAGTGAAGATAATTTTTAAAATAAAAATAAACAATTGACTCCATGATATTCAAAGAAAAAATTAATTTTATATTGACACTAACATGAAACTTTCATACAATAGGAGATGCATGAAAAAGCATGCACCTGAAATCTACAGAGGTAAGGAAAAAATTCAAGCTGATCCTGAAGTACTTCCACATTGTCAAGTGGGTTTTCGCCAAGTTCATCGGATAGTTCAGACTGCAGTAAATTAGAGGAAAAAATGAGAATACTTAACTCACTTATGTTAGGCATGCCTGCAAAGAGTATTAAAGCACCTGACCTGCAATGAATCAAATCTTGAGGATACAAAACCTTCTATAACTTTAGGCACATATTCATCTAGTAGGTTTGGTTTGTCACTCTTGAGATACCGCACAGATGTCACTGATCTCGACCACAAATTTAGAAGGTAGTAAACACTGCTGCCAGCCCACTGAAAGAAGAAACATATATGTATTAATAGAAGTTACTCTTTATTTTTAATCCCCAGACATTTTTATTTAATAAAAGAAGACTTTGTTAAGGGATACTAGAAAAACAGAACAGGAGGATAAAGAATCCCCCTATAGCAAATAAAACCAGGAGGAAAAGGAAATGAAAAATACATCAATTTAGACGACTCCCCAATCACTCAGAATGTCTGACACACAGATCCCATCATTCACTGGACAAAATGTAAAATTCAATTCCTTTAGAGAACATAATAAATAGTCACAGAAACATACCTTCCAAGAATGCAAAGATTTCAATGTGAACTCTGCTACCAAGCGTATCCAATCACTATAGCCTTCAGCATTCACAAGTTCGGACAACTGCAGCAGAAATCAGAATAGGAGTATTCATGGCTTCATTAACCAAGATAACCAACACAAGTATGAGACCATGACTCAGAGGTTATGGTTAAGTTATTTGTGCATATTAAAATGAAATAAATCTATTCGAGAGGCTGAGAAGTGAGCGAAGAGGTTTCTTCCTTATCAAGAAAGAAATTTTATTAGAGAGAAAAGAGAGAACGCACAATGGGGGAGAATATGATATCCTCTACAACTGGGAAGTGAAGAAACACCAATGAACATAAAAAAAAACTCCAATCAAAGCTGTGACTCCGTGCGGGTTAAAAAAATTAGAGAAAAATCTTCTTAATGCCTTTAGATAGGTAGTCATAAAGAAGCTAAAATTACTTTTCCTTCGAAACACCAATTTGGAGAACAAAGCAAAGTCCCCAATAGTTAAGACCAACCTATGGCTAGTATGCTAAGAAATTTAAGACTACCATTAAGCATCTGATCTTTAATGTATACAAGAATGGAAATAGAAAATAATTGAGATTGAGCCACACATCCACCTTCATCACAAAATTCTTGTTCTGAATAATGATAATATCAATCAAAGAACCACTATAAGGAAAAAATCCAAGATTTATACCTAGAACAAACAGTGCTAAAAGCAAAGCAACAATCATCTCAAACTTAGAATCTTCAATCAAAACTAAATTAGAAGCCTTCTTCTTTGATCTTGTTTTTTGTTAAACAGATTACTCGCATCAAGATTCAGTCACGGTCTTTGTCATTCCTACATTCACATTTCTCACCATAAATGGCTTCCACGCATGAGAATTCTGCTGCAACCTCTGGTGCACCTAATGCACCCTCACCTAGCAAGTCCCCTCTTTCCTTTGTCTTCTCTGGGAGTCCGTCTATAACTTCAGAGAAACTCAACGGCAAAAATTACATGGACTGGCAAAATGCTGTGGAAATCTGGTTTTTGGGGCAAAGCCTTGATGATCACCTAACCAAAAAGGCTACAGATATTAATACCACAGATCAGGATCAGTGGAAGAAAGCAGACTACCAGTTGGTTTCTCTTTTATGGCAGTCTATTGACCCAAAATTATTGGTTCATTTTCACACCTACAAAACATGCTACGACATCTGGAAGAAAGCTCGTAGTGTCTACTCAAATGATATCCAACGACTATATGATGTGGTACACAACTTAGCCACACTTCAAATGATGGAGAATGATCTCCCAACATATTTGACAAAGGCTCAATCAACCATTGATGAAGTCAAGCTGCTCCTAACAGGCAATGATATGGAGATCAAAATTGACAACATGTGCACGGTTTTTATTCTCCATGGTCTCCACAAAGATCTTGAATCTGTCCAGAACCTTATCATAGTGTTCCTACAGTGGAAAACCTTATGGATCGTCTCCTACGGGTTCCCCCTTCGGAAGCTAAGATCGAAACTGGTTCTTTTTCAAGTTCAGACTCATCTGCTTTCTTCTCTAACACCACCAACCGTGGAGGCCGAGGTGGTGGACGAGGAGGTCGTGGCTCTAGTAATCGTCCGCAGTGTTCCTACTGTAATCGAATGGGTCATACTAGAGAGAAATGTTATTCCCTCAATGGATTCCCTGAGAAATCAGCCCATGTGACATACCTACAACCTCAGAATTCAAAAAAGCAGACTGACAATCGTAATGACAATCAGAACATCTTGTCCGATGCTGAGTTCAAAGAATACCTTCAGCTGAAATCAGTTCAACAAGGTCAATCTTCAACTGCAGCAGTAGCCCATACTAGTAACTCTATGGTTTGTCTCTCACAATCATTACCTCTTGAATCCTGGCTATTGGATTCTGGGGCTTCTGACCATATAGCTGGTAATCCCTCTCTTTTCTCCACTATAACACAGCCTAAAACATCACATTATATCACTCTTGCCAATGGATCAAAGACAAAAGCTACTGGCATTGGTCAAGCCTCACCTTCTCCATCCTTACCTCTAAATTCTGTTCTTTTTATACCTGGATGTCCCTTTAATTTAGTGTCTGATAGTCAGCTTACTCGTAACCTTAATTGCTCCATCACTTTCACTAATAACTCTTTTTGTATCCAGGACCGGAATACGGAGCAGACGATTGGCACAGGATCTGAATCACATGGCCTTTACTATTTCCAGCCTCCATCATCCGTTGCCTGCACCGTTACTAACTCTCCAAATATCCTTCATCGTCGTCTTGATCATCCCAGTCTTAATAAATTGAAGAAAATGGCACCTCATCTGTCTCACTTAAAGTCTCTAGAATGCAAGTCATGTCAGCTTGGCAAGCATGTACGAGCTTCTTTTCCAAGCAAACCTCCTTGTCAGGCAAACATTCCTTTCGGCCTTGTTCATTCTGACGTATGGGGGCCTAGTCGAGTCAACTCTATCTTAGGACATAGGTATTTTGTTACTTTCATTGATGATTTCTCAAGATGTACTTGGATTTTTTTAATGAAAGATCGTTAAGAACTATCAACTCTCTTTCAGCACTTTTACCAAGAAATTCAAACCCAGTTTGGACATTCTATCCATATTTTACGAAGTGATAATGCCAAAGAATACTTTTCTACATCTTTTAATCAGTTTATAACTTCTCATGGCATGATTCACCAATCTTCTTGTCCACACACACCTCAACAAAATGGTATTGCTGAAAGAAAACACCGTCATATTATTGAAACTACACGTACCCTTTTATTACATGCTCATGTACCCTTAAAGTTTTGGGGTGATGCTGTTCTCACTGTTGGTTTCTTAATAAATCGGATGCCCTCTTCTGTTCTGAATAACAAAGTACCATATTCCCTTTTGTTCCCAAAAGACCCATTGTTTAAAGTTCCTCCACGCGTGTTTGACACTACATGTTTTGTTCATGATCTCACACCAGGTCTTGACAAGTTGTCCGCCCGTGCTATCAAATGTATCTTCCTTGGTTACTCTCACATTCAAAAAGGTTACAAATGCTATTCTCTATCTACTCATCGCTTCTACATATCTGCCAATGTTACTTTCTTTGAAGATACTCCTTATTTTCTTTCTTCAGTAACTCCGGCATCCATTTCCCAGGTATTACCGCTTCCTTTATCCATTCCACATGTTTTTGAGTCTTATACTCCACCTGTGTCTCTCCCGCCTCCTCTCCAACCTCCTATTACCTATCAGCGTCGTCCTCGCCCAACACCATTGGATGAATTGTACCTGAACAAGCCAGTGATTCATCTCCTGCTCCAGTCGATCTACCTATTCCGGTTCCACCTGAGTCTTCCACTGATTTACCAATCGCCCTTCGTAAAGATTCACGTTCCACTTCCAATCCTTATCTCATTTATAATTTCCTAAGTTATCACTGCATTTCTCCATCCCATTATGCTTTTATTTCTACTATTTCCTCTGTTTCTATCCCTAACACTGTCCAGGAAGCATTATCCCATCCAGGGTGGCGGCAGGCTATGATTGATGAGATGACAGCCTTAGAGTCTAATACCACTTGGACACTTGTTCCTCATCCTCCTGGAAAATCCACAGTTGGATGTCGTTGGATATTCACTATCAAAGTAGGACCAAATGGCCAGATCGATCGTCTGAAAGCTCATCTTGTAGCTAAAGGTTATATACAGATCTTTGGACTCGATTATGGTGACACTTTTTCCCCTGTTGCCAAAATGGCCTCTGTTCGTCTTTTCTTAGCCATGGCAGCCATGCGTCGCTGACCCTTGCATCAATTGGACATTAAAAATGTTTTCCTTCATGATGATTTAATAGAGGAAGTCTATATGGAGCAACCACCTGGTTTTGTTGATCAAGGGGAGTCTCGGGGTTTTATTGGCAGGTTACACAAAGCCATATATGGACTTAAGCAGAGTCCTCGGGCATGGTTTGGTAGGTTCAATACAGCCCTCCAACACTTTGGCATGATCCGCTGTGAAGCAGATCACTCTGTCTTTTATAAATGCTCATCCCTTAGCCAGTATATCTATATTGTTGTATATGTAGATGACATTGTCATTACAGGAGATGATCAGGATGGCATTAAGAGTCTCAAGCGGTTCCTATCTCAACAATTTCACACCAAAGACTTGGGATGATTGCGATATTTTCTTGGAATTGAAGTTGCTCAATCTAGTTCAGGGATTGCTATATCTCAGAGAAAATATGCCCTTGATATTTTGGAAGAAACTGGCATGCTAGATTGTAAGATGATTGACACACCTATGGATCCAAATGTCAAGCTTATGCCATATCAAGCAGGACCTTACTCAGATCCAGGAAGATATCGCAAATTAGTTGGAAAGTTGAATTATCTCACTATGACCAGATCCGACATATCCTTTGCTGTCAGTGTTGTCAACCAGTTCCTCAACTCTCCTCGTGAAACTCATTGGGATGCAGTGGTTCGGATCCTAAGATATATTAAAGGGTCTCCTGGGAGAGGGCTAATTTATCAAAATAAAGACCACACTGATGTTGTTGCTTACACAGATGCAGATTGGGCTGGTAGTCCAAGTGATAGACGGTCAACTTCAGGTTATTGTGTTCTCATTGGAGGCAACCTCATCTCGTGGAAAAGTAAGAAGCAAAGTGTTGTAGCTAGATCAAGTGCAGAAGCAGAATATAGAGCTATGGCCCTTGCTACATGCGAGCTCATTTGGCTAAAGCAACTTCTTTCTGAGTTAAGATTCTGCAAGATCGGATCCATGAGCCTTATATGTGATAATCAGGCAGCCTTGCACATTTCCTCCAATCCAGTTTTTCACGAACGAACCAAACATATCGAGATTGATTGCCACTTCATCCGCGAAAAGATTATATCTAGAGAAATCACGACGTCATTCGTGAGCTCTAATGATCAGCTGGCAGACATGCTCACTAAATCACTCCGGGATCCAAGAATAAAATATATATGTGACAAGCTAGATGCATATGACATATATGCACCAGCTTGAGAGGGAGTGTTGAGATTCAATACTCATTACAGTCACTTAGTGCGTACTGTATCAAGTGCTTGCTAGGTGTACATATTCTATATGTCTGTTACTTTAAGAATCCACTAACTAGAGCATCATCTTTGTATATTCTATAGTTATCTTAGAATGATTATGTCTTTGTATATTACGCTATATATTCAAACTCCTTGTATTCAGATTTTAGGACAATCAAGTTATTCATAATTCATCTGTTTTATATTCAATTGTAACTAACTCCTGCTGATATGCATAGCCATGCGGCCATAATGAGATATACAGAATTTCAGCAATAACTTCTCTCAAAATTCTCTCTTCTTTGTTATGCTCATCCTTGAACACCGGGAATCATTCCAAAATTAGTTCCCGTCCATTGGGTTTCCTGTATTCTTGGAGTTTATTCTCCCTGAATCCAAATTCCATCTCATCTTCTAAACCAAATATTCTAACCAATCATCCACAGAATAATTACGTATGATCCCTTACCCAAGCCCCCTTCGTACCCTATAATTCCTGCAGCCTGCAATTTTTTGAAGCAGAATATGTATGCATAGTTTTCAAGCCTTAGATTTAAATAGTATATATGGTTGATCAAATAAAAGGTATAAGTGAAAACAGGCTAACATGTGGACACTGAAGATAAATTGTTGAAAATGAAGCTGATAATATATTTCCTTTAGTCAAAACCTGTGTGTGCATATTGTGAAGTGGTGATCCTAGGAAACAAAAATTATGTCTACAATTGAATGAAACATGTATACACATTATGCATGTAAAGATACAAAAAGAACAAGAAAGAGCATATGACTAACCTGATAATTTACTTTAAAGCGACCAAGAAGACGACAAAATGCATGATAGTTATCATGATCAGCAAGACCTGCTTTACAATGAAATTACAGCATCAACATTTTCTAAATGATATTTACTATATGTAGAAATAATTTCTGTTTTATTAATTAAATTCTCTGAACAGAGAGGTACAGCTTAAATAGAAAGAGAAAGGGAACAGAATCCTTAATCATAGGAAACTAGAATCCCATAAAAACATAAAAGAGAAAAAATAGGAAGGTTAATCCCATAACTTCAGGATTGACTAATCCTTTCCTTAATCCTAGGATATTATCTTCCTAATTTATTTAGAATAATAAATCCTAACAATCCTAATTTATCTACACTCCCCCTCAAGTTGGTGCAAAGATGTCTATCATGCCCAACTTGGTAACTTGTTGTTCAAAGGGTTGTCTTAATAGACCCTTGGTTAAAACATCTGCAATCTGTTGAGTTGTTGGGACAAATGGAATACAAATTATTCCTTCTTCCAGTTTCTCCTTGATAAAATGTTTGTCAATCTCAACATGTTTTGTCCGGTCATGTAAGACTGGATTGTGAGCTATGCTTATCGCAGCCTTGTTGTTATAGTACAGCTGCAAGGGAAAAATTATTGGTCTTTCAAGCTCTTCTAATATTTTCTTCAGCCATAGAACCTCACACACTCCTTGAGCCATTGACCGAAACTCAGCTTCAGCACTACTTCTAGCAACAACGTTTTGCTTTTTACTCCTCCACGTGACCAGATTACCCCATAGGAAAGTGCAGTATCCAGAGGTTGATCTCCTGTCCGTAACAGAACCAGCTCAATCAGCATCGGTATACACTTCAATTCCTCTTTTTCAGCTTTTTCCAAGAAGAGACCTTTTCTGGTGTACCCTTTAGGTACACGAGAATTCCAAATGACTTCAAGGTGTTCTTCGTATGGGGAGTGCATGAATTGGCTCACCATGCTTACAGCGAAGGCAATGTCAGGTGTAAGACCTATTATTTACTACTGATAAGTCTTACGTGGAATATTTTTTTTTTCTTTATTACATATAAAATTCGGCAGCGTTTCCTTTGTTTCTCGTATGTTCCCAAACGTCATAGATAAACAGCGGATTCCAAACAATCATTCAAACCAACCAGAGTACATATATATATATATACATCAACAAGAGATCTCCGATCTCATTCAAAACATTATCTCATTCAAAATATTATCAGAGTACGTACATTATACAAGTGTATACTAGACACTATCCTGACTGAGCACACTAAAATATTAACATATTATAATTACATAATGGAGCTCACTCCACCAAAATACAAGTATCATAGAATCCTCCATACTTAACCCGTAGAGGGTCCAGGGTGTTCCTGCGAATCTGAGAAAGAGGGGGGTGAGAACAACTTCCCAGTGAATGTGAATAAAACTTGTATATAAAGTATGCATTAATTAGAATGCAAACATACACACAATTCAATATATCAAGTAATATTAAACCAACATATGCAATGAGTTTATGAATGCACATGATGTTCACACATTTTCTTCACACTTTTTCTTTCTTCACTCCTCTTGTTGTGCACTAACCCCTTCTGGTTAGGCCCTCGCAATATGCTGTATGCAATGTTTTATGTCATTCCGTTTCCATCTAACCCCGTAGGTTAGGCACCCCTCAAGTATTGTACACTAACCCCTTCCGGTTAGGCCATCTCACTATGCAATGCAAGTAATTATGCACCACTTATTCTTTCATCTAACCCCTTCCGGTTAGGTAATCTCTCACATATTGTACACTAACCCCTTCCGGTTAGGCCATCTCACCATGCAATGCAATGCTTTCATATTCATATCATGCTCAATCATAATATCATAATAACATCACATTTAATCAATACAAGATTTAAACTACACAAACATTGTACTCAATCCTCTCAATTTATGATTGAACCACACAAGTATTATGCTCAATCCCCTCAACCACTTCCTCTTAGTTACACATCCCTTCATTGAACTAAGTTATCATTTCAAGCCTATGTGAATCTATTCAATGAATCTCTTAATGAATCTATTCATACACTATTGTGAATCTATTCATACACTATTGTGAATCTATTCACACATTATTGTGAATCTATTCACAATGCTATTCATGGTTCTTGTAAATCTATTCACACACTATTGTGAATCTATTCACAATGCTATTCTTGGATCTGTGAATCGATTCACAGTACTATTCACGAGTTCACAATGCTATTCACAGGTCTGTGAATCTATTCACAAAATGTTGTGAATCGATTCACAGTGCTATTCACGCGTTCAAAATGCTATTCACAGGTCTGTGAATCTATTCACAAAATGTTGTGAATCGATTCACAGTGCTATTCACGCGTTCAAAATGCTATTCACAGGTCTGTGAATCCATTCACACATCTTGTGAATCGATTCACAGACATAAAAAATCAACATTTGATCATGCACCTCTTATCTTAAACTTCACTCATTCATCCATTCATTCATTCATCCATTCATCCATTCATTCATTCATTTCATTGAATAACAAGTAGCAAATCCAATCATTCTCATGCATCCATACCATTGAATACAAGTAACAATCCAAACATTCAAAAACAACCTTAACACATAGAAGTTCTTATCTTCAAGACTTAAACTTACACCCTAAATAACACCATACCATATCACAAATTAACCCACACTCACCTAGCAATGATTTGGGACAAGAACTAGGTTTGAGGTGATATCAAACCAACCAAAATCCTTATAAAGACTTCCTCTTCAACTTCCTTCAAAACAACCAAATCATACAAGAACTTTAGAATTTGTGTTCTTGATTCTCAAAGATGAACATTAGTTCTCCATTAAACTAAAACCATAGGATTGAAGAAGAGATGAAGGTGATCAATAACCATCAAATAACCTAAGCCAAAAGATGAGTAAAAACACTTACTTTGGACCTTGAAAGCTTGAAAAACCTTGGCTATGGAGACTTGGATATTTTGAAGAAGATGACCATATGCTCATCTAACATGCACGGCTCCAACATGAAGAAAGGGGGGTGAAGTTGAATTGTCAACTTTGCCCTCCACTTGAATGAGAATTCACAAAATTGCCACTGAGGGTGTAAAATGACCAAAATACCCTTGGTGATTTCTAAAAATTCCCAATTTATCCCAATTCTAGAAAATTACACTAGGACTTCTATATGATTTTGTTAAGCTAGAAATAAGATTGGAATCAAAATTTAGGGATGTTACATCAGGACGGGTATGGGACAAATAAATCAGTTTCCCAACTAACCTTTGGTACCTACCTGGGTCTACTGGGCGATCTTTGACATCTCCAAGCTTAGTCTTGGTTTCAATAGGAGTATCTAAGGGTTTGCAGCCACTCATTCCTGTTTCTTTCAAGAGATCTAAGATGCATTTTCGCTGTGAAACTACTATGCCCTTCTTTGATCTTGCCACCTCTATTCCAAGAAAGTACCGAAGCTGGCCAAGATCTTTAACTTCAAACTCCTGGGCTAATTTTTGCTTCGACAGATTCATCTCAATTACATCATCTCCTGTCAGTATTATGTCATCTACATAGACAATTAAAACTGAAATTTTGCCTTGGGTAGATTTCTTCATGAATAGTGTGTGATCTGATTGGCCTTGATTATATCCCAGTCCTTTTACAAACCTTTTGAATCTTTCAAACCATGCTCGAGGGGACTGTGTGAGACCATATAAGGATTTTTTTAGCCTGCACACCTTATTCCTGAATTTTTCAGCAAACCCGGGTGGAGGTTCCATGTAGACTTCTTCCTCTAGATCTCCATTCAGGAATGCATTTTTTATATCCAGCTGAGTTAATGGCCAGTCCAGGTTGGCGAGAATCGAAAGGAGGACTCGAACTGTGTTTAGCCTTGCCACTGGAGAAAAAGTTTCAGAGTAATCCACTCCATATGTTTGTGTAAAGCCTTTAGCAACAAGGCGTGCCTTGTATCTTTCTAGGGAACGGTCAGAGTTATATTTCAGGGTAAATACCCATTTACACCCAACAATTGTCTTCCCATTTGGTAGATCCACTTTCTCCCAAGTAGCATTCTTCTCTAGGGCTCTCATCTCCTCAAAGACAGCTTCCCTCCATTGAGGAACATTTAGAGCTTCCTGAACATTGTTAGGAATAATGACACTAGAGACTTGTGAGATAAAGGAATAATATGGGGCTGAAATATTTTTGTAAGACACAAAGTTTGACAAGGGGTGTTTTGTGCAAGACCTAACACCTTTCCTAAGAGCAATAGGAAGATCATCATGGTTAGAACAACTAGATGGAAAGTTACCTGAGGAATTATTGTCAGGTTCTTTTGGAGGATCATCATGAACTTCATGATCCACCCTCTGATTAGATTCTTGGTGGTGCTGCTGGATAATGGCACTTTTTCTCTTTTCCGCCTGGTGTTCTTTTGTATAAACAAGACCTTTGTGCCATTTCACCCACTCCTCTAAAGAGTCAGAATTTTCTGTTTGAGATGGAATCACAGTGCTCTGCATTTGTGCAGAATCAGCAGGATTATTTGGTTCCACAAAGTTTTCATCCTCTAGTTCATAACTTTCCAAAGGTGTGTTAGGAATTTTAAAGCATAAATCAGAAGTGTCTAGGAAACCATCTTCACTACCGTGCTCCCCCTGAAGATGGGACTCGGTAGAATATGAGGTTCCTTCAAAAAAGGAGACATCCATAGACACAGAGTTTTTTTGAAACTGGATCAAAACATTTATATCCTCTCTAATTAGAGGGATAGCCAACAATATGTGCTTTGGGGTCAAGTTTTGAACACTTGGTATCATGATTATGAACAAAAACTACACTTCCAAAGATTTTTAAGGGTATGTCAGTTATGAGCCGAGTAGAGGGAAAACTGTCAGTGAATATTTGTAAGGGGGTTTTAAAGGCCAATATTTTGGAAGGTAGTCGATTTATCAAGTAGGTGGAAGTTAAGATAGCCTCTCCCCAAAGAGACTTAGGGACCTAGGTTTGGAAACTTAGAGCCCTAGCAACTTCAAGTAGATGTTTATTCTTTCTTTCTGCAACCCCATTCTGCTGAGGAGTGTTGGGGCAAGAACTTTGATGTACACTGCCCTTCTCAGCAAAAAAATTGCCCAGAATTTGATTAAAGAACTCCTTGCCATTATCACTACGAAAAATTTTAATCTAAGTTTGAAATTGTGTTAGGACCATATGATAGAAGTTTTTGAACACAAGTGCAGCATCAGATTTTTCCCATAAAAGAAACACCCAAGTGAGAGGCCACTGCAAAATTTGACAACCAGCTAGTGCTACAAGGGAGGAAACAGCATTGTTGTCCATATTTATACCCACTGCACTCTTAGCCGGATTATTCTTCAAACCAGAAACTATCTCAACCGGAGGATATAAAGAACATTTCACAAAACTACCTCTATCCTCCTCCAGGAAAAACTAGTGTCACCTCAGAGCATGGTGTACTATCATTCACATTTCTTTCAAGATCTTAATAGCAAAGACAAAAGGCCAATACCCAGAGAAAAACTAGACAATTAAAACTCCTAGGCCATCAAATTATACTGCTAAACGAAAAAACAAAAAACAAAACAAAATACAACTAAGCTGGAGACAAAAAGAAGTATAATCCAGTTTACCTATCCCTGTTTGCAAAATTTCTTTGGTTCCTTGCATTAAGTGAGACAAAAACTTCAATCGAGCAGTATCATTGGCAAACACAGATCGCCTAGCAGAAGCTAATCGCAACAAGCATTCCAATGCCTACAAATAATAATAATTATTCATAATAGCCTCGTTTAATTATAAAAATAAAAGTAATGATTTATAATGTGAAAATACTATGATATATAGAAGGTGAGACAATTTAAACAGATTCCCAAATGGATCGGGAAAGAGACAATATGGATCAGAAATTTTCTTTTCAGACTGATAAATAAAATGGAGTAGCATATGTAATTCATAATTTCACCATCATGATGGGAGCCCCAAAAACAAAGGATCCAGTAAAAATAAATTTTATAGATGCTCTCATGCATTTATGTTTAACTTCAAAAGTAATCAAATAAGATACAAAACAAAAGGACAACTGGATAAACAGAGTTAGATATTCTATTCATTGATCAAATAATATCATACCTCATTTTTTCAGTCAGCTTGGAAAATGAAAAACATATAATGGTATAGGACAAGATTCTCAACACTAAACAAGACCACATACATATAACAATTATATGTGAAGAGGATAACAAACTATGACATAATAATGAAAGACCCAGTAATAACAAATTTAGGTACGACAATCAGAAGCAAAATAAAGGAAAGGACTATGGAGAAACAGACTCCAATACCATATCCTCCCACTCTGCATACATGTGTGTATCATTTTAGAATTTTAGGAAGATAAAGCCTACTCTTTTAACTGGAAGGAAGGTGGCTACAGCTTAAGCAAAGACCTCTGTAAGGAAGCTACTATAGAATATTTTAGTAAGGTACTATCAGAGCGTTCTATGTCCAGATCAGCCTATGAGAATGAGATGACGGCTTTGGTCATGACCATTCAGCATCAGCAACCTTATTCGATTGGTCGCAAATTTGAAGTTTGAATAGAACAAAGGAGTCTCTGGCATCTCCTACAGCAACAAATTTCCACTCTAGCACAACAATATTGGATATCTAAACTCTTGGGTAATGAATTCGATAGTCTATAAAACAGGAATCACCAACAAGGCTGCTGATGCCTTATCACGAAGGGAGGAAGACCTGGAATTTAGTGCCTTGAGTCGACCCAAGTGGTTAGAACTTGACAAGCTGGCACAGGCAGTTATGAGGGACTCTCGCTTTCCCCAAATAGTCACAGCCCTTAAATCAGGTTCAGCAGCTCCTCCACATTACTCCTTGGTCCAGAATCGCTTGTTTTACAAAGGACGGATGGTCATTCCTCCCCAATCAACATGGGTCAAGAGATTACTGACAGAATTTCACTCTACCCTTATTGGGGGACACTCGGGTGCTTATCGCACCTATCACTGCTTGGCCAGCAACTTCTATTGGCCGAGAATGATGAAATCCATACAGCATTTTGATCCCGAATGTCTTGTTTGTCAGCGACAAAAATATGAGGCCATGTCTCCTGCCGGGTTCCACCAGCCACTGCCAATTCCAGCCGCAGTTTGGGATGACATTTCGATGGATTTCATCACTGGACTGCCACGCTCCCATGGGGTTTGTAGAAAACTGTGATCTGGTCCTGTCATCTATATTAAGAAATATTCTGTAACATATTACATCCCTAGAATTAGGCATGTTTAATTGTATATTCCATTCAAATAGGAAATCCCAAAAATCATGGGATATGACACTAGTTTATTTCCTTTCCTATCAAGGATGACTTCGTATAAATCTAACCTACATGTGTATCAGAATAATCAGTCAATAATAATTTTCATATTCTTCAAATTTCTGAGAGGGTTGATTGTATATTTGTGGTAATTTTCATATGCACATGTTTTTCCGTTGCGTCATCCTTATTCAGCCAAGGCTGTGGCTGAGTTATTTGCGAAGGAAATTGTTAGGCTGCATGGTGTTCCGCTGTCAGTCATTTTCTGATCGGGATCCGTTATTCATTTCCTCCTTCTGGGCTGAATATTTTCGTTTACAGGGTACCACCTTGCAAATGTCCTCAGCATACCATCCTGAAACTGACAGGCAAACGCAGCTTAGAGGCTTACTTGAGATGTTTCGCATCAGAACAGCCCCAGCAGTGGGCAAAATGGCTTAATTGGGCCAAGTTCTGGTACAATACCAGCATTCAGGTGGCAGCAAGGCAGACTACATTTGAAATTGTTTATCGCCGGAAGCTGCTAACTATCCACCGTTTTCTGCCTAGAGAAACAAGGGTAGAAGCAGTAGCAGAGACACTGTTAAATCGTGATGAAATTCTTCTTCAGTTGCAGCATAATGTGCTTAAGGCCCAACATAATATGACCCTCCATGCTAATCATCACTGCAGGGATGTTCATTTTGCAGTAGGTGATCGGCTCTTTCTCAAACTTGGGCCCCATTGTCAGCTCTCTATTGCTACAAGGATCTGTCCGAAGCTTGCAGCAAGGTTTTACGATCCTTTCCTCATACTTAAAATGGTGGGACCAGAAACTCCAGTTGCCAAAAAGTTCTCGCATTCATCCAGTCCTCCATGTTTCCTTGCTCAAACGTGTCATTGGAGATCATCCAGCCGTAACTGAACTACCAGCAGACTTATTTGCAACCACAGAACCTCCTCACATTCCGGAGGTCATCCTAGACAAGCGTACTATCTCGTGCTCAGGTACAACAGTGCAGCAATTACTAGTACAATGGCAGGGGAGAACTATTGATGAAGCAACTTCGCTGGACCTTCAGGATTTCACTGGCCAATTTCCTACCTTTCAGCCTTGAGGACAAGGCTGCTGTTGATCTGGGTGGCAATGTTAGACATGATGAATTGGGTCAGGCCCTAAATGAAGAAAGGCCACGTCAGTGGCTTGTTTACACTAGAAGAAAGAAGGAAAAGGAACAACAAGGAACCTGACCGAAAACCGTTAGTGGAATATTTCGCTGAGGCAGAAAAAGCATGATGAATCTGTAAGAGGAGTTTAGGGGAAGAGGGATCATGTGTACAGGGGATATAAGAGGGTATGGCAGGGAGAGGAGGGTGTGTGGAGTTTTATGCTTAGTTTCAGCACTTTTGCTAGGGGCATTACGGTTGATTTCTGGTTCAGTCTCTATATCTGAATCTATCTATGTAAAGGATACCTCCTCTTATTAGTAATCAGATTTGCTGTTGTTCCTAACTCTATCAGAAGCTAAGGGCTGATAGACAACATTACTAAGGAGGAGGGAAAAAAGCAAAAAAGTATAAAGAGAAACAGAAACTTTACCATAAAGTAGAGACTTCTTGTGAAAGACAAGTTTATCGCAATCAAACGAAAAAAAGAAAAGGTATCAAAAGTCCATGAAGATGGATGTTTGATAACTCATGGAATGGAAAAACAAAGCCTCGTGCAGCCAACGTTAAAGTGGGGGAGAAGGATATATTGACCAACAAGATTGGGGAAAAGAGAATTCTATTTATTTTCTATCAAATACATAATATAACAATGCATAAAATCAAGTTGTTAGATAACATGACTTCATTCAACAAGAAAAACAAATGATTTAATGCACCAGCTTGAAGGGAAATGTAGAAATAGTTTATTTCCTTATTTGTACATACTATTGTACTATTGTACTTTTCCTGTACTGCCAGTATTATAAATAAGACACCAAAGGACTTCTTCATGATCCTCTGTTCCTCTCTCTTTCATTAAGCCCAAAGTAGGGGTGGCAAATGGATGGATAAAAAATCAACCCACAATCCATTTGAGATCCATTGAAAAATTGTTAAAACCATTCAAAACATCCATGACCCATTTTAATGGATGGAAATTCAATCCATCCATTAATCTATTTTAATGGATAGGATGGATGGACATCCAAATAATTTATTTAAAATTATTTTTTCAAAAAAAATTCTCTCTAAAAAATTTCATTCTTTCTATCTCTATAAAAAAATAATTTTCTCTCTCTAGAGAAAGTAACTTTCTCACTCTAGAAAAAAAATAATTTCCTATCTCTAGAAAAAGTAAGTTTCTCTCTCTACAAAAAACAATTTTCTCTCTCTAGAAAAAGTTTCTCCCTCTAGAAATATTAATTTCCTCTCTATAAAAAAGTAAGTTTCTCTCTCTAAAAAAAATTGATTTCCTCTCTCTAGAAAAAGTTAAATTTCTCTTTGTAGAAAAAGTAAGTTTCTCTCTCCAGGAAAATTAATTTTCTCTCTCTAGAAAAGCAAGTCTCTCTCTAAAAATATTAATTTCCTCTCCAGAAAAAAGTAAGTTTCTCACTCTAAAAAAATTGATTTCCTCTCTCTAGAAAAAGTTAAATTTCTCTTTGTAGAAAAAGTAAGTTTCTCTCTCTAGAAAATATTTGAAAAAGTAAGTTTCTCTCTCTGGGAAAATTAATTTTCTCTCTAAAAAAGTAAGTTTCTCACATAGGAAAATTAATTTTCTCTCTCTAAAAAAGTAAGTTTCTCTCTAGAAAAATTAATTTCCTCTCACTAGAAATGTATGCTTCACTCTCTAGAAAACTAAGATTCTTTCGTCTCTAGGAAAATTTTATTTTCTCTCTCTAGAAAAAAGTTAATTTTCCCTATGTAGAAAAAATAAGTTTCTCTCTCTAAAAAAATTAATTTTCTCTCTCTGGATTTTTTTTCTAAAATTGTAAGTTTCTCTATCTAGAAAGAATGATTTCTCTCTCTAGAAAAATTAATTTTCTCTCTCTACAATTTTTTCCCTCTAAAAGAAGTAAGTTTCTCTCTCTTGAGAAAAAATAATTTTCTCTCTAGAAAAATTATTTCTCTATCTCTATGGAAAATGAATGGGGTTTCAGATGAGTTATAGGCTGGTTGGATCTTAAATAGGTCATGAGTAAGTTAGTAATTGGATATCTAATGGATATTAAATCAATCCATTAACCATTCATTAAGTAATTTGATCCAATCCATTTAATTTATGATTATTATTAGATGGATTGGATTGGATTTAGACATGGATGGATGGTGGATAAATAGATCACTTTGACACCCCTAGCCCAAAGGGATCTTGTGTGAGGAGTGTTACAGATATAAAACCATTCATCAGCCTTCAGTTAACAACTTAAGCTTTCAGGAGAGTTAGTCCTTGAAAACCTGATTCAAAATAATTTGTAACTACAAGTTTGCAATGCCATAAGGCCAGATATAAATATACTCTTGCGGCTGACAGGACCCAAACTGACATTCCCGTAGGAACATTGTTCACAATGGTCCCACTCTATTACATTTTATCAAGTTAACATATGCAGCAAAGAAAGGTTCCAAGTTCTCTAATAATATTTCTTTTTCTATAAAACAAAATAAAAGAAGCACTAAAACAAAATAGCGTATGAACTTATAAGTTCTTAGCAGGCATTGACTCTCCCATCAAAGGAAACTAACATAAACAAACCTCTTTTGAAAATGTTTGATTCATTGCATAATAATCAAAAAGGATTTGCAGCGTTAAGGGATCTTCAAGGGCTGGCTTCCAAGAAGATGGAACCTGTCCAACCAATGCCAATTCTGAATCAAGAAATGCAAACTAGATAAAAGTAAAGAAGAACCATCTATTGATGAATTACACTAATAAGCATGTTCAACACTGGAATATACCTGAACAGTACCAATCTCATCTGAACTTTCGTCATATGATGTCCCCATAAAATCAAATGATAAGCAACAAAGGGAAAGCGAAAGAGAAAGTTCCTGCAACTTGCTCCCAACTGAGAGTTTTGCACAGACAAAGCACAATTACTAAATGCAAAACATGGAATCAATGTAGAATATTATTTAGTAGTATAACTATAGAATTATCTAGAACTTTGAAAATGAATATATACATCTATCATTGTCATAATAGAAATTTAATATACCATCATTTTTTAGCTGGAATAGAGAAGTTAATGATATCTGGAATATCTGAAAAAGTGACTGATCCCTAAAAGAGCTCGCTATCCTACGTTGACGAGTAGCAGGTAATCCAGGATTGAGCTGAAAATACCGAAGAATACAAACATACAAGTAACAAAAACAAAATCATCAGCAGCATAAAGGGAAAGAAGTTCTAAACAATATAATCTGTGGTCAGTTGCCAAAGTAACAATTAAATTATAGATATGCATACTAGTTTATCATCAGCAGATGAACAATCCCTGAAAGGGTTCAGAAAGCAAAAGGTATCTAAGGAAATGGGCTAGCAAAATAAAAATTCCAATGCCACGGGATGAAGTTCATTCTCCTTTACTGCTTAGCTTTTCCAAAAATTTGATTCATATAACAACCCATGTAAAGTATGGCAGACTTATGTCCAGCCTGTCTTTCACAAATTAAATGTACCACATACCTCAAACACTAAAAATGACCCATTACCAAGGAGTATTCACACACAAAATACGTAGCTCATTCCCTGCTCTTTCTTAACTTTCTCTCTAATTACCAAGGAGTTGGCACACAAATTTGGCCCAAAGAGATAGTTTCCTCTTCAAACTGTCTAACCTGTGTTGTGTTCGCTCTTAAAGGAACTTCTCACATTGCCTCCATGAGGAGCTCTATTCTTTCTACTTAATTAACCTCTGAAGTTGGGCACATTTTTAGCTCCACATTCTCAGTACTATTCACGAACCCTCATCCCCCATCAACAACCAATAGACATGAAAGATCACAAAATAGAGAATAAGATATGCTCCTAATGAAACAAGAAAAACTATAGACGAGTAAAAAGAACATCAAAGTTCTAGTTGTGGAATTCCGTAAACTCCATGCTGATTTCAAGGAATTAGATTATGCTGATCTCTAGGGATTAGTTTCTATAATTTAGGTTGATTTGTTTCCTAGAATAAAGGGATATGGGTATTATCTTTGCCGATTCCCATCTAGCTTTGATTTGGGGAGTGTTTCTCCCTTTTTCTTCTATTTATTCGTGTATTCTTCAATAAGAAATGAATGAGAAAAATACATTCTCAATTTTCACATGGTATCAGATTGGAAGCCTTCCAAACCTGCAACTGACAAAGAGAGCTGTGGAAACCATGTCTCTGTTGATGAAGGATCTTCCCTCACCGGATCCAATCCATTCAGCAAAGAACAGGTTGAAGTACTGCAAAAGATGCTCTCACAACAAAATCTTGCTCCCAGCACCATTGGGACAAGATCTTTAGCACAAAAAGGTAATTACTTGAGTGGACTCAGTGGCATCTGATCATATGACAAGTGATGCTACACTTCTTTATAATTACAATCCAATACAAGAAAGTATTGCCATAAAAATAGCTGATGGATCCCTCTCTAAAGTGGGTGGAACAGGTTTTATCATTATTTCAAAGGATCTTACTCTAAATTATGTACTTCATGTCCCAAATCTGACTTGTAATATTTTGTCAGTTAGCAAGCTCACTAATGAACATAACTATGTTGCTAAATTTTTCTCGGATTTATGTGAATTTTAGGATTTGGATTCGAGGAGGATGATTGGTAGTGCTAAGGTGTGCTCAGGACTTTTCCTTTTGAAAGTTGATGAATCTCCTAGAAGACAAACTCACAATGCAGTATGTGTTGAGTCAAAAAGTTTTGTTTCTTGTAACGATTCCAATAAGGATAGTGCAATCATGTTACGACACTATCGTCTAGGTCATCCTAATTTCTTGTATCTTCAGAAATTGTTTCCATCCTTATTCAGAAACAAAAATCCGAAATCTTTTCAATGTGAAGTGTGTCAACTTTCAAAGCATTCTTGCAATTCCAATCACAGTCTTCCATACAAATCATCCCATCCTTTCTCAATGATTCACAATGATGTGTGGGGACCATGTAGAATAAAAAATGTCACTAGCACTAGGTGGTTTGTATCATTTGTAGATGACCATACTAGAATCACATGGTTGTTCCTTATGAAAGAAAAGTCAGAAGTTGGACCTATTTTCAAGCAATTTAACACTATGGTTCAAACCCTAGGAGATTATCTTGCGCAAGGGCTTATTCATGTAAGTTCTTGTGTTGACACACCCCAACAAAATGGGGTTGCAAAGAGAAAAATAGAAAACCTCTTTGAAGTTGCTCGGTCACTAATGTTTACCACTCATCTTCCTAAGTTTTTCAGAGGTGAAGCGGCCTTAACCACTACCTATCTCATCAATAGGATGCCCTCTCGTGCCTTGAACTTCCAAACACCATCCCAAGTCCTACTTCACTCTTTCCCAAACACTCATATTCTGTCCACTCTTCCTATAAAACTATTTGGTTGTACTGTGTTTGTCCATATACATGCTCAACACAGAAGCAAACTTGATCCAAAAGCACCCAAAATGCATCTTTGTAGGATACTCCTCAAATCAAAAAGAGTATAAATGCTAGTCCCCTGTCAAACAGAAGTTCTACAACTCTATGGATGTCTCTTTTTTTTTAGCATCAATCCTACTACCAAGCTAATATTCCGGGGGAGAACTCTACTCAAGAATATCAGCTTTGGGACATTGATACTACGGACCCATCCTCTGTTTCCTCTCACCTCTGTCATCCATCCTCCGAGTCAATGTATGATTCCTCACTCACAAATAGAACTATTGTTACCAGGTAATAACAATACTGATTCTACCCCTGATAATTCAATTATTGATGATAGACCTATTGCTTTAAGAAATGGCAAGAGAGCTTGTGCTAATCATCCCATTTATAATTTTGTCACATATGGAAGACTTTCACCTAGTGATCATGCTTTTGTTAGCATTATTGACAAAATACAAGTTCCAACTACAATCCATGAGACCCTCATTGTACCAGAATGGAAGGCAGCCATTTGGGAGGAAATTCGTGCCTTAAAAGAGAATGGGACTTGGGAGATATCCGAGTTACCTCTAGGAAACGTCCTGTTGGTTGCATATGGGAGTGTCAACAAATTTAAAGCAAGACCAGTAGCTAAGGGATTTACTCAATCTTACGGGATTGATTATGAGGAGACATTTGCCCCTGTAGTTAAACTCAATACAATTCGGGTATTACTCTCACTTGCTTCAAATCTAGACTGTCCACTATATCAACTGGACGTCAAAAATGCTTTTCACAATGGGAATCTCGAAGAAGTCTAAATGGAAATACCCCCTGGCCTTGATACTCCAGCAACTACCAACCAAGTCTACAAACTAAAAGAATCCTTGTATGGTCTCAAGCAATCTCCGAGAGCTTGGTTTGACAGGTTCACCAAAGCTGTAAAATGGTTCGTATATGATCAGTGTCAGACTGATCACACTATGTTTGTCAAGCACTCATTCTCAGGAAAAAAGGCAATACTCATCGTGTATGTTGATGACATCATCTTAACTGGTGACCATGTCGACGAACTTTTAAAACTAAAAGGTTTTTTGGCCAAAGAGTTCGAGATCAAAGACTTTCGAAATCTCAAGTATTTTCTTGGCATGGAAATATCAAGTACTTTCTGGAGAGTGTTGGGTGTGCCCTAGGTCCTTGGACCATTTTTTGATGATTAGCTATTTTGGTTTTGGTAGAAGTAAAAAGGCTAAAAGTTTGTGGCAATGTGCAATCTTCGCCACACTTTGGTGTATTTGGTTGGAGCATAACTCACGGATTTTTAAGGAGGTTTTTATGGCACAACATCTAATTTGGGATAAGATTCGGCGTCTGACCACTATTTGGTGTAAAGCACGTGGTCTTTTTAAGGGGTTTTCCCTTACAAATTTGACTAGGGATTGGGCAGCTTTACTCTTTTGATGCTTTCCTTTTTCTCTATTGTCTTGTAACTTACACTTTTGTCTTTGAGGATTCCTTATCCTCCAATCCTTTTGTAACTCTTTTTCTTCATCTCAATGAAATTATTTTTTTATCAAAAAAAAATCTTGGCACGGAGGTGGCAAGTCAAAAAGAGGAATTTCAGTCTCACAACGAAAATATGTGTTGGACCTCTTGAAGGAAACTGGGATGCTTGAATGCAAGCCAACTAACACTCCTATGGACTCCAACTAAAAATTGGGAAGTAGAAATGATAGTGCACCTATTGACAACAGAAGATATCAAAGATTGGTTGGAAAACTCATCTATCTCTCACACACCAGACTTGATATCAACTTTCTTTGTAAGTGTGGTAAGCCAATTCATGAACAAGTCCAACAAAAGAAAACATGGAGGCTATATATAGGATTTTAAGATACTTAAAGATGACACCGTGTCAAGAATCGTTTTTCAAAAGGGTAACATTTCAAAAGGGTAACAAACAGAGAAGTTAAGATCTATACCGATGCAGATTGTGGATCCGTGACGGATAGACGATCCACCTCGTGCTATTGCACCTATGTTTGGGAAAACCTTGTCACTTGGCGAAGCAAGAAGCAGCCGATGGTATCTCAAAGTAGTGCGTGCTGAACTCGTAGCAACCGGCACATGGCGTGTGAGGGAATATGGCTAAGAAGGATACTCAGTGGGCTAAAAGTTCAAATCACGGGACCTATGAAATTGTTCTGTGATAATCAGTCTACAACCAGCATAGCTAAGGATCCAGTGCATCATGATAGGACAAAGCATGTGGACATTGATACATTTTGTCAAGGAGAAGATAGAAACAAACATGATATCACTCTTTTACATCCCAACCAGCCAACAAACAGCAGATATCTTAACTAAAACCTTACCCAAAAAGTCATTTGAGGAACTTAACTCCAAGCTAGCTAGGTTTACTCAACATCTACAACCTAGCTTGAGGGGAGTGTGGAATTCCGTAAACTGCATGCTGATTTCTAGGAATTAGATTATGCCGATCTCTAGGGATTAGTTTCTATAATTTAGGTTGATTTGAATCCTAGAATAAAGGGATATGGGTATTATCTTTGTCGATTCCCATCTAGTTGTATTTCCTATTTTAAGTCCTTGATTTGAGGAGTGTTTCTCCATTTTTCTTCTATTTATTCGTGTATTCTTCAATAAGAAATGAATGACAAAAGTACATTCTCAATTTTCACACTAATGCCCATCAATCTCTTTAAAAGTCATCAAATGAAAGCACCACTAAAAGAACTCCATAAAGATGCCATCGAAAAAACAACAATTCTATCAAAAATAAAGGTCACAACCTCTCAAAAATTGTTGTAACAAGAAACTAATGGTCTAAAGAGGCATATCCCTGAGAAATAAAATTGTAGCGATTTGCATGAGTAGCAGTGTTCATTACCCAACCATTCTAGTGTAAAACATATTTTCTCTAAATTACCAAGCCCAGAATGTTGTAGTCTCTAAAGGAAAACACCATAGTTGTTTAGCCACCAAAGCAATGTTTTTGGACACCAAACTCACAAGACCCATTCCTCCTTCATTATTTTTTTTACAGAAACATTTATTACAGAGAAAAGCAAGCAAGTACAACAAGGGGAGAGGATATGATATCCTCCAAAGCATAAAAAAGAAAAAAACACAAAAATAACTAGAATAAAACCAAGAATGCAACAAGGCTGCCCAATCTCTCTACATATTGGAGATGGCAACTCCCTTGAAACAAACATCGGTGAAAAACCAAAGAGAAGCCGAAAACATAATCCTCTCCTAAGCAAATTTAAGAGCAAAGGAGCATCCTTAGAGATTCATGCATTCCTCTCCAACCAAAATTGTGCACAGCCACAGAAGAGAAGAAAATAATTCTTTTTATTAGGTTAAACTTTACAAAGGTTACAAAATATATAAGCTGTACATTCTAAATCGAATCCCTTCTAATTTCTAAAGAATCTCAGTAAATCTAATCTTTCCGTTTTCAACACCCTCCCTCAAGTTGGTGCATAGATATTGGTCATGCCCAACTTGTCAATGAAAGATTCAAATTTGGGCCTGAAATGGCCCTTAGTAAAGACATCAGCAGTTTGTTGCTTAGAGGTGAGAAATGGCATACAGATGATTCCATTCTCTAGTTTCTCCTTGATGAAATGCCTATCGATCTCAATGTGCTTGGTACGGTCATGTTGGACAGGATTATTTGCAATGCTTATAGCAAATTTGTTATCACAGAACAATCTCATAGGGGCTTCAACATCCAGTCTCAATTCTTCAAGTATTCTTTTAATCCATAACACTTCACATACTCCATTTGCCATGGCTCTATATTCAGCTTTAGTACTGCTTCTAGCCACAACATTTTGTTTTTTGCTTCGCCAAGTAAACAGATTTCCCCATAAGAAAGTACAGTATCCAGATGTTGATCTTCTATCACTAACCGAGCCTGCCCAATCTGCATCCATGAAGACTTCTACACATCTCAGATTACTCTTTTTGAATAACAATCCCCTTCCTGACGAGTTCTTCAAGTATCTTAGGATCTTGTATATAGCCTCCAAATGCTCTTCATATGGTGAGTGCATATATTGACTAACAACACTAACAGCAAAGGCAATATCAGGTCTTGTATGGGACAAGTAAATGAGTTTCCCTACAAGGCGTTGATATCTACCTTTACCAACTGGAACTCCACTGGACATTTCTCCTAACTTTTGATTAGGGTCCATGGGTGTGTCACTTGGCTTGCAGCCACTCATTCCTGTTTCCTCTAGTAAGTCAAGAACATACTTTCTTTATGAGACAAAAATTCTCACCTTTGATCTTGCAATTTCCATGCCTAAGAAGTAGCATAACAGCCCCAAGTCTTTGATTTCAAATTCTGAAGCAAGATGTCTCTTCATCCTACTTATCTCATCACTATCACTTTAAATTAATTATATCATCAACATACACGATCAAAGGCTGTCATTTTTCCACAGGTTGTGTGTTTCACAAACATTGTATGATCAGATTGGCCTTGACTATATCCTTCTTTCCTCACAAATTTAGTAAACCTTTCGAACCAAGCACGAGGGGATTGTTTCAGCCCATAGAGAGATTTTTTAGCTTGCAAACTTTCCCACCAAACATCTCTTCAAATCCGGGAGGAGCACCCATATAGACCTCTTCTTCCAATTCTCCATTAAGGAACATGTTTCTAACATCTAGTTGAAACAATGGCCATTCTAAGTTCACAATACGACAAGCGATGCGAACAGTATTCAATTTTGCTACCGGGGCAAATGTCTCTTGGTAGTCAACTCCATAGGTTTGCATGAATCCCTTTGCAACCAATATAGCTTTATACCGTTCCAAGGATCCATCAGATCTGAATTTTACAGTAAAGATCCACTTGCAGCCAACCATTAATTTTCCTTCGGGTAAGTCAACCATCTCCCAAGTTCTGTTTTTTTCAAGAGCTTCCATTTCCTCACGAAAGCCCTCTTCCATTCAAGAACCTTTAGAGCTTCCTGTATAAACTTAGGTATTTCCACACTTGACAATTGAGAGATAAAGGAATGGTAAGATGCAGACAAGTTTTTATACAACAACAACAAAAGCTTTTTCCTACTAAGTGGGGTCGGCTACATGAATCCAACGACGCCATTGTGCTTTGTCAAAGATCATACTTTCAGATAGACCATTTATTTCAAGACCTTTTTTTATGATATCCCTTAGTGTTTTTAGTGGTCTACCTCTACCTCTACTTAAAAGACTGACCTCCATCTGATCAATTCTTCTCATCGGGGCTTCTAATGGTCTCCTCCTCACATGACCAAACCATCTTAAGCGAGACTCTGTTATCTTTTCATCAATGGGTGCTACTCCAACTTTCTCTCAAATGCACTCGTTCCTAATTCTATCTTTTCTCGTGTGTCCACTCATCCAGCGCAACATTCTCATCTCTGCAACCCTTAACTTATGCTCATGTTGACATTTTACCATCCAACACTCGGTACCATACAGCATTACTGGTCTTATAGCTGTTCTATAAAATTTTCCCTTTAGCTTGAAAGGTATCTTGCGGTCACAAATAACACCTGAAGCATTTCTCCATTTTGTCCATCCAGCTTGAATCCTATACATCCCCTGCAATCTCTCCACCATTTTGTATAATAGATCCAAGATACCTAAACCGTTCAACTTGTGGAATAATATGTTCACCAATTTTCACCTCCAAGTCAGAGCTAGATCGCCTTTTGTTGAACTTGCATTCCATATATTCTATTATACTCCTACTTAGTCGAAACTCATATGATTCTAAAGCTTCTCTTCATAACTCTAGTTTATCATTTATATGAAACAAAATTTGAAAGTGGATGCTGGGTACATGATCTGACTCCTTTTCTAAGAGCAATTGGGAGATCAAGGGAATTGGGATCCATATGTTGACTAGGTAAAGGAATAGATTCTATAGATTCAGAGATTGTACCTAGTCTTTCGGATTCTCGTATATTCCGTGTCCAGTATTGGTTCAGATTCTTGACATTGAGGGAGTATAGCCATCTCTTTCTCACTTTGAACCTGTTTTTCTGGGTGTAGGTTTTCCCAAACAATCGCTTATCATTGAGGTGTATCTTGTCTGTTAAATCTGTTTTTTGTTCAGGCATTAAGGTAGACTTCTATTCATCTTTATTCAGAGTAGCAAAGTTAAATATGTCAGTTTCAAGGTTCATGTTACCATTAGTGCCAGTTTCAAACTCAAAAACCGAGTCTTCTTCACATTCTTCCCCCCCCCCCCCCCCGCGGGAAGAGGAGGGCCAAAAAACCTTTTGAGATTCAAGAAAGGTACATCTATTATGACAAAAAAAATTTTGCTAGTGGGATCAAAACATCTGTACCCTTTCTGTGTGGGAGAGTATCCCAATAAATGATATGAACCAGCGTTTTCCAGTATTTGTTGTTGTCCTAGACGGCACCCACACATCACTATGGATGAGGTTAAAAGGTTAAGGGGATTTATAAGGTTAAGCATAAAAAGGGGTGCGGTGATGCTTGGCAAATTGACACACATCACTTTGAAATTGAGACAAGCTTTTATTATGAAATAAGTTTGGAAACAAGTATTTTAAATACTGAAAACTAGGATGGCCTAACCTACGATGCCATAACATTATTTCATCCTCAACAGAACTAAGGTATGCCCCTTGATTTGGGATTTGCGATTGCTGACCCAAGGAATCACCTGCATCAAAGTAGTAGAGACCACCATACTCTCTAGCACTGCCAATCATCTTTCTCGTATCCAGATCCTAAAAATTACAGCAATTGGAGAAAAAATTAGCACAACATTTCAAATCAGAGGTGATTTTACTCACTGACACTAAATTACAAGAAAGATTGGGGACATGAAGAACATTGTGAAGAACAAGAGTATGAGAGATGACTATAGACCCCTTTCCAGCAATGGCTGAGAGAGATCCATCAGCTATTTTAATTTTTTGATTGCCTGCACAAGGACTATAAGAGGAAAACAACTTCGAGCACCCTGTCATAAGATCGGCGGCTCCTGAATATATTATCCATGGGCAAGGGGGAATAATAGATACATTAAAGGCAGCGGATTGAAGATAATTACCTTTCTGGGCCAAGGAACAAGAAGGAGACACGAGTAGAGAATTGTGTGGACTGGAAAAGTCTATACAGCTTGGTCTAACTGCTCCTTACTTGAATGAGGGTGTCACGGCAGTAGCTTCTATGCTTCCATTCTCCTCTGTGGTGGAGTGGTAAGCCTTTGAATCACAAAGTGTGACTCGACTAGAGGTGCGAAGTGTCCAGCTGGAGGGCTTTCCGTGTAACTCCCACAAGTGTCCCTGGTGTGTCACACCGGACTTTGTCTTTTTCTAGTTTGAACGTGTCCGGGACTGGGAATTACCGTGACTATTCTATGGTAATTAGGGCTGAAACTTCAGGTGCAAGTGAGTTTTTCACCTAGCATGACTTTGCATCGACCTTCTTCCTGTCTAACCTGCGAAAACACTTCCCGAATCGATGGTAGTGGGGTTCACCAAGGATCCACCTCTCACTTCATCAAGGCTCTTATTCAAGCCCACCAAGAACTCATAAACTAGATCATTCTCCATCCGTTTCACATAACGAACAACATCGACTTTACACGCCCAATCATCTTCATGGCGGAGGTCAAGTTCCCGCCATAACATCTTCATCTCATTGTAGTATTCAAGAACTTCATGGTCACCCTGCTTTGTCTTCAACTCGAAAATTTGGGATGAATTTTCGAGATCTGAATGTCTCTCAAACCGCATCCCATACATCTTTTGCGGTTGGAAGAAACAAATACGTTTTCCCTATTGAGGCCTCCATGGAATTGATCACCAGCCGTGATAAGGGAATTTTCAGATCTCCAAGTCTTCCCCGTTGTGTCGATCTTTCAAGCTCCTTCATCTCACCGGGATGGTGAGGTAGCCAAATCTTCCCTTGCCTTCGACCACTAGTTTGATTGACTAAGCCCACTCCTGTAATTTTTTCCGCTCAATTTGTGATCGGTTAATTGAATGGGCAGATTCTCCATGCCGTTAGGGTGTACAAACCACGACGGTGGTATTGCTCCAAAGATTCCCTCCAGATGATGTGGTGGGTTTGCTTACTTCAAGGATGGCGCCATCATCACCAGCGTCACCACCTCGGTATGGCTGATTGTGCCATCACAACAAGATATGGGGAAAAAAGCCAAAGGGAGGATCAAGCCAGGTCTGAATATACCATAGCTCTTGATACCATGTGCGCAGCCACAGAAGAGAAGAAAATAATTTTTCCTATTAGGTTAAACTTTACAGAGGTTACAAAATATATAAGTTGTACATTCTAACTATCACTCCTTAATTTTAGGAGATACACAATCGGGATCCCAATAAATCAGGAGGGTAATTATCTAAATCAAATCCCTTCTAATTTCTAAAGAATCTCAGCAAATCTAATCTTTCTGTTTTCAACAAAAATCCTTCGTCATTCTTCTACTTTGCCTTAGATTTGTCCTCCTATGCACTTTTCTTCCTTTCATAATAAAATCTTCTTTTATCAAGGGAGGAAAAAAGAAGAGAGGGACCATTACTCTAGTGCAAAAATCATTATAGTGAAAGGGGTTCAGGTCTCTATCTTTCTTCTAATGAATTTTTCTGTTGTCAGAAAAAAAAAATAAGGGAAAACTACAAAAAGGAATTCTTGGTAAAAGATTTCCTGTTTAGGAAAAATTAACCACTCAACTACAAAACAATGTTTAAAGAGTGGTCAATAAGTAACCACTTATTGACTTAATTAAACAGTTGAGAGGTTAATTGTTCCTAAAGTGGAAACATTTTCACCAAGAATTCCTTTTTTGTAATTTTCCAAAAAAAAAAAAAGGGCAATGAGAAAAGATTTGAAAGAAAGGAACTCAAAGTGTCTATGGACCAAAAGGGAACCAACCTAGTTAAATTACCTTGAGTTGGTTGTTTTACTCTTGTATTTTCTGTTCCTGCAATTCTTTCTCTCGTCTTTAATAAAATTTCTTCTTCCTTTATACTCAAAAAAAAATGTCTTGAAGTTTCTGCATCATTCGAACTCCAGGAACATAAGTGGAAATTTCCAACAGATATTGGACTCTTCTAAAGAGCGGAAGCTAACAATGAAGGCATTATGCACCAACATAGAATGATGGGAAAAAGAAAAACCAATGAAAAAAGGGTTCCCTATAACCATAAATACTCTTGAAAACTATCAGCAACTTTAGATCTCACTAAAATAAATTGAAGAAAATCTTGGGAGATGCACCTCAAATGACACGAGTAGCAGTAACTCCAACATAGGCATCCCACCCTATCTATGACGATCACACTCGCACCTCACAACTATATGTCGAAGTGGATCAAGTTCTGTATCCCCCAGGGTAATGTCCTTACTCCATGGACACCAAAATCACCCTCCTTCTTAGGCCTAGAACACATATCCCAACCAACTAGACGATCCCTTCTACTATATAGCCTAATATGGCCAGTGCTGGAAAAAGATAGGTTTTACATTTTTATACAAATTAGACATCAAACAACCACCAATTATCATCTGTTTCCCAGCTGATATTAGATATGCAAAAGAAAAGGCATCTTCTTTGAATAGCATGGTATTAAATAATACACTTCTCTGTTGAAAAATAAGATAATGACTCTAACCTGATTTATCTCAGAAACAAGCTGATTCAATATCTTCAAACCAATAGCATAATGATATTGTGCCTGCTGAAAGCATTACTTTTCTAAGCTTAAATTTTCAATGCAACTAGAAGCGTAACAAAGAAAAAGAAGTAACAAAAATTGGGGAGAAAAAAAAAAGAAAACAAAACAAGAACAAAATGTAGGATAAAATAACCATAAAATCCAAAATCACAATAAGCCACCAACAAAGAAGCAACTAGCAAATATATGTCCAAGATTGAATTAAAAATAACAGCATGGTGGTGATTAAGTCAGCCATAAACTTTTTCTTTCAAGATCAGACCATTCAACTTCATCATTATTGTAAGACTCATCATACAAATTACAGGTGGAGAAGGACTTCATTTTTGTGATAGAACATATATTGAAGAGAAGAAGGAGAAAACATAAGAGAGGACATGATATCCTCATAAATGATAAACAAAGAGGACATGAAATAGAAATAAGAGGAAAAAGAGATCAATCAAAAGATTCAAAACCACATCACCAAAATAAAACTAAGCACATCTCAGCCCAATCGCTATATAAAGCAAATTTGAAGTATAAGCAAATTCATGTAACCCCAAAAAATTTACCAAGTAATAAATAATAGTTTGAAGTGTCAGTAGATTTTTAGAAGTTCTCAATATTTTTTATTCTTTTGAAGAATAAGTCAAGTTTTATAAACAAGCCGTCAAAAGCTCTATAGTGTTCTAGATACTGTTTTTTCATGGAATTTCCACTTTCTTTGTAACTTAAATGATAAGGAATCTTCTCAATTGGAGTCTCTTACGGGTCTCCTAGACTCTGTTCATTTGACTTCTAGTCTAGATAAAGGAAATTGGTCTCTTGACCCCTATGGGGTGTTTACATGTAAATCTTTTTTCCAATTCCTAACTCGTTCTTTGAAAGAGCTTCTTTCAATCTTGATAAACACCTTTGGAAGTCCAAAGCTCCCTTTAAGTTTAAGTCTTTTATTTGGACTACAGTGCTTAATACAATTAATACTAATGACATGTTGCAAGTTCGTATGCCGAATAAGGCTCTTTCCCCTTATATGTGTGTTATGTGTGGCACCAGCTCAGAATCAGTTCATCATTTGTTCTTACACTATTCTGCCACAGTCTCTCTTTGGAATTCTTTGTTTGGCCTTTTTGGTGAATGTTGGGTGTGCCCTAAGTCCTTTGATCAATTGTTTATGATTAACTTTCATGGTTTTGGTAGGAGAAAAAAGGCTAAATTGTTGTGGCAATGTGCAATCGTTGCTACAATTTGGTGTATATGGTTGGAGTGTAACTCTCATATCTTCGAGGAGGTTTCTTTGGGACACCAGCTGATATGGGATAAGATTAGGCGTTTGGCTTCTATTTGGTGTAAAGCTCATGGTCTTTTAAAGGGGATCACTTAAACAAATATGTTTAGGGATTGGGCGGATTTGTTCCATTGATGCTTTCTTCTTTCTTTATTATTTTCTGTTTTGTTTTTCTGTTAAGGAGGATTCCTCATCCTCCAAACCCGCTATAATTTCTTCTCTTCATCATTAAGAATTCTTCTTTTATCAAAACAAAATATGTTGCTCTTGCTTCTCCTTTTATGGCCATCCTTCAAACTACCTTGCTTTGGAACAAGAAAGTTACAGGTCACAGCACCATTTACTCGATCCATCAAAGTGGGCGTATATGGAATGGACCCACTTCGGGTAGATGGATATCCACCCACCCGACCCATCACGATGTTTCTTTCCTTCACTTTCTACATCAATGTAATCTACTCTCTCAATTACTCGAATCGGTGGAAATGCATCTCAATCGTTCCCAAGTTACTGCCATGGACTGATGAGTCATGACCAGCGATCATTGCAACAAGGACATCTCCCTCTACGTCAAAAACTAAAATCATTGCAACAGAGACTTCTTCCTCTGCCTTCACTTCACCTCTAATCTCAATACTTCCATTAGATGATTGAAATCATTGCAACATAGTAGTCAATCCCGGATAGCGGCGCGTAGCGGCCGACCCCAAAAACGCTATAGCGGGATAGCGGATAGCAGGATGGCCGCTACACCGAAGAAAAGGAAAAAAACATGCAATTATACTATACATGTATAAATGCTTCAAAATATAAAATTAGTCAAAATTAAACACATTCATCATTAATAATCAAAAGTCATAATTCTAGACTCTACAGTCACACAATCAAAGATGATGCTGAGACAATTTGACTAGTTGGTTGAGGATGAGAAGATGATGCCATGGCTGTGAAGACAGAAGAGCAATCAAAGATTCAAAATAGAGGACTGAAAGAGAAGGAAGAGCAAAGAGCTGTGAAAGGGGGGAAAATTACAGCACCTGCATTAAAACAGAGAAGAAGTGGTGCAAAGCAATGGGCCTCACCGGAAATGATGGAGGAAGATTCTAAGGAAGGTTCTTCATGCTCAAAACAGGGGAGGCTGCTCCAGTTTTGCAAAATAAACCTATTCTTCCTCACACGTCCCTAAATACCTCAACAAAAACACAAGACGTCAGGGGGGACTAGGTTTTGCAATAGCGGCCGCAATCTCCGCGACAACAAAAAGCTCCGCTACAGGAGCTCCGTCGCAGGTGGGTGGCGCGACGACACGCTCCGCCGCTATAGCGGGCAATTGACTACTCTGGTTGCAATAGAGCTAATCAGAATATTGCCCAAGACTGCTGTGCCATGCACATCCTCCACCACTAGAACCAATTCAGAGCTCGTCCTTCCAAACGAAAAGCTGCAGCACTTACCTTCTCTTGCTCAAGTACTCTGTTTATATGGAAGTACCTTTCAGCACGGTATATCC
Source organism: Styphnolobium japonicum (assembly GCA_023212625.1). Lineage (NCBI taxonomy): Eukaryota > Viridiplantae > Streptophyta > Magnoliopsida > Fabales > Fabaceae > Styphnolobium > Styphnolobium japonicum. The sequence goes on from JALBWW010000079.1 coordinate 387,092, forward strand.
AAGACCAAGCCGTAAGGATCCTCCCTCATGAAGTACGGTACTTCTAGCTCCTCTTCCTATCTTCTCAACATCCCTTCTCCATCATCTCTGAATCTCCCACACCATTACTCCTCTTAGAATTTGGGTTTGGGCCTAACTCAACCCCAGAAGCTAGCTCAAAGAGTAAGAGTTGCCCCCCTCTTATAAACATTATTCAAGCCATATCACTATCCAATGTGGGACTCTCAACACACCCCCATAACGCCCAAGGCTGGACATCTGGAGCGCGAAGTTTGCAGGACTGGACATTTGCGGGTGGCCCAACGGATCTCGATAGGCTCTGATACCAACTTAGAATATAGAAAGGAAGAGATTATGAATTGCTCAAGTGAATAATCACTTAGCATATGACATCTATTTATAATGGAAGAGTATACCTAATTACAATATAATAATAATAAAGTAAACCTAACTATACCTAATCATGCCTAACTTATACCTTTATACCTAATCATACCTAACTTAAATAGACAGTCGTGCCAGCTTCTTCTAGAATATCCAAGGCATATTTTCTCTGGGAAATAGACACACCATGTTTAGATTGTGCAACTTCTATACCCAGAAAATATCGAAGTTTGCCAAGATCCCTAGTCTGAAAATGTGAAAACAGATATTGCTTTAGTTGTTCAATGCCAACAAAATCGTTACCAGTAATGACAATGCCATCCACATAGACAATTAAGTAGATGCATTGATTAGGAGAATGACACCGATAGAAAACAGAATGATCAGCTTCACTTCTGGTCAGCCCAAAGGCTTGTGCAACAGTACTGAACCATCCAAACCAAGCACAGGGTGATTGTTTTAACCCATATAAAGATTTACGGAGCTTGCATACTAGTCCAGACTCCCCCTAAGTAACAAAACCAGGAGGTTGCTCCATGTAAACCTCCTTCTGTAAATCATCATGAAGAAAAGCATTTTTGATGTCAAGCTGATGAAGAGCCCAATGATAAATGGCAGCCAAGACAAGAAAGAGGCGAACGGAAGCAATCTTGGCCACTGGAGAGAAAATGTCACCATAATCAAGCCCATAAATCTGTGTGTAGCCTTTAGCTACCAAACGGGCTTTGAGCCGATCAATGGAGCCATCAAGTCCAACCTTCACAGTAAATACCCATCGACAGCCAACAACTGATTTACTAGGTGGTCGAGAAACTAAGTCTCGTGTGCCATTAGTGTGTAGGGCAGACATCTCATCAATCATAGCTTTTCGCCAACCTGGGTGAGCGAGTGCTTCACACCGTGGTTTTGGGAATAGAAACAGAAGACAAATTCAAAACAAAGGTGTAATATGAAGCAGAAAGACGATCATAACTAAGGAAGACATAAAGAGGATGAGGATTGCAAGTAGAACGAATACCTTTTCTAATGGCAATGGGAAGACTCTCTGATGCAGGATCTGGTTTAGGAGACGAAATTGGTGAAGGTGGTTAGTTATCAGGTACATCTTCAACAAAGAGGGCATGACATTACCAAATGGATGAGTGCGATGATGATAGACAATAGGAGAACGTGGAGGATTAGGAGATGGATGAGGATTTGAGGAACCAGCTGGACTAGATGATATGATGACAAGAGAATCATAGGCATGCACAGGAAGTATAGTATTTATCTCAGAGATATCTGTGGATGTAGAGAAAAAAGGTTATTGCTCGAAAAAAGTGACATCGGCAGAGACAACATATCGACCTAGATCAGGAGAGTAACAAACGATATCCTTTTTGTAAACGAGAATAGCCAAGAAAGAGACACTTGAAAGCCTTAGCAGTGAGTTTGTCCTTTCCTGGAGTAAGGTCATGAACAAAACAAGTACAACCAAAGATACGTAGAAGTATAGGATTAGCAGAAACATCAGGAAAACAGTAGAGAGTGAGGTATTTTGTGTTCTAATGCAATGAGGGCATGCGATTAATTAAATAACAAGTCGTGAGAACAAAGATCCCCCAAAAACGTAGAGGTACATTCATATGAATAAGTAAAGTCCGGGCTGTTTCAATTAAATGACGATTTTTACGCTCAGCCACTCCATTTTGTTGTGGAGTATGAGGACAAGTTGTCTGATGTAAAGTACCTTGTTTTGCCAAGAAATCTTGGAATTGATGAGAAAAATACTCGCGTGCATTATCACTACGTAGAACACGAATGGTATGACCAAATTGAGTCTTAACTTCATGACAAAATTTTTGAAAACTAGAGAACAATTCAACACGATTTTTCATTAAAAAGACACAAGTACAAGGCGAGTAGTCATCAATAAAAGTAACAAAATACTAAAAACCAAGACTAGAAGTGACACGACTGGGTCCCCAAATGTCTGAATGGATAAATGAAAAAGGGGACTCACTAATTTTATTGGAACTGCTAGAGAAGGAAGTTTGAATATGCTTCCCTTTTTTACAAGACTCACACTCTAAAGACTTTAACTTAGAAAGACTCGGCATCATTTTCAAAAGTTTGGAGAGATTGGGATGACCAAGACGACTATGAATGACAATAGTTGATTCGTCTGTTAAAGTGCATGCTACTGGAGGGTTGGCAACAGCCAGATGGTACAACCCTTTAAACTCACGACCAACTCCAATCGTCCTCCTTGAATTTAGATCCTGCACAAGAACAAAACCTTTAGTAAAGGTAATAGAGCAATTTAGAGTTGGGACCAATTTGCTAACAGATATTAAGTTGAAAGGACAACCAAGGGCATAAAGAACCGAGGTTAAGGGTAAGAGAGAACAAGGTTGTGCTTGGCCAATTCCAAGAACAGGAGTTTGAGTACCATTGGCAAGCGTGACAGGGGGTAAAGATTTGAAAAGAGAGAGAGATGTAAGAAGTTCTTTATTACCACAAAGATGATCCTAAGCACCGGAATCAAGTACCCAGGGTCCAAGAGATGACTGAGAGATGCAGGCAATGGGATTACCAGTTTGTTCGGTCACAGTAGCAGAGGTTGAAGGCTGTGAGGTGGCCTTAAAACGAAGGAAGGCCTCATAGTCTTTGAAGTGAGAGTTATAGCGGGTGATGCCGAAATTGTCTCGGTTTGAGCAAAGTGAGCAGATGCAGGTGCAGATTTACCATGTTTCGTCCAACAACGGTCTTCAAAATGCCCCAATCTGTTACAAAAGGTACATCGAGGTCTATTTCCACCACGACTTCTTCCACGACCACGTCCACCAAACTGATCAGAATGAGAGATAAGAGCTGAAGATTCTGATGGAATAGTCGAGGATGCAGAAACAACAGGTGATGCCATATCAGATATATTCAACAGACGACAAAAAGTCTGCGATAATGAAGGAGTATCTGCGCTGGATAAAATCTGTTATTGGACATTTTCCAGATCAAATGGAAGTGAAGATAAAGTGAGAACCATAAAAAGTCTTTCTTGTTGCTTCTTGTGCTCAACTTTATCCTTGGCATATGTCATCATTTCTGAAAATTCTTGCATCAAGGAACGAGCCTTACCCAGAAAGGTTTCCATTTTGGAGAACTATTGTCGCAAGGAGATCATGTCAGAATTGTGAGTCAATAGAGAGAAGAAGGACACTAAGCAATTGTGAGTCAGTTTGTTTCCATTTTGCTAATTGCTCATTGGAAACATCTTCTGGCTTAGTAGAAAGGTGTTCTGACTTACCTTGTCCAACAAACCAAATCTTCACTGAAGATGACCAGGATTTATATGTAGCAGAACCGGTTAATTTCTTACTCGTGATCGATGGAATTGACATGTTGGAGATAGTGAACAATTCTTTTGAACAAGAACTCATCGTTGGAGGTCAACCGGAGAGACTTGTGATGCTCTAGGAGAAGATCCGCACTTGAGGTGGCTCAGACGGATGATCTGAAGCCAGGAACAGATCGAGAATGGAAGGGCAACTTAGAAAATGTTTCCGGTTGCCGGAAATACCCTGCAGAGGAGACCCGCAGCTGGAGGTGGCTAGGAACGAACAGAGGTGGTTGGACCTTTACCGGAAAAAGAACAGCCACTGTTCTTCTGAAAAGAGTACCGGTAGGAGGCACGGTACAAAGGTTGAGCCAGTAGGATGCACGGCTGAGACAGAGTCGAGTCGAAACCTGCTCTGATACTAACTTAGAATTTGGGTTTGAGCCTAACTCAACCCCAAAAGCTAGCTCAAAGAGTGAGGGTTGCCCCCTCTTATAAACACTATTCAGGCCATATCACTATCCAATGTGGGACTCTCAACATCTGTTTGGAGGTCTTAATCAACTGGTCGATCTTTGCTCCCTTGGCGCAGCAATTCAGCCATCATGCCTTCTATGCGCTGGAACCTTTCCTAGTACTCCCTTTTCATCCCTTCAATCCTCCTTCCCACCTCTTCCAACCTCTCTTCCATTCTTGTTTGTACCATTCAGATCTCTTGATCCCAGATCAAGACCTCTGATAGCAATTTGTTAGGAACCTAGTTTTACGGATAGGAAAATATGGAGACTAGCTCCTCACAAGCATGGGTAGACCTTTGTAATTCCAAAACAGAACAGAAAAGAAACGAAAAATAAGCACAAACTGCTCAAATCTCCAGAACCTCAGCAAATTTGAGGAAGCCACCCTCCCAGTCCCAACCTTTCACTCAATTCTCTTCCTCCCTTTCCTATGGTCCCCTCCTCCTGCTTTTATCCAACTTCCTCTAATGTTTCTAGCATGATTCCAGAATATTCTTCTCCATTCAGGTGCTGCCAGCTGTCCGTTAGATACTCTCAACAATCATCTCTCTCCTAATCAGCACTTCACATTTCTCATCCCTTCTAACTAACTCTTCCAGCAATAATCCCCCGCATCCTCCCCTATTTCTCGTGTCACGTGTTACTGAGGGTGTAACAGACAAGAAGCAGAACAGAACAACTAGGGCATCGCTATTAAGTTTATGAACTCAATATTAGACACCATTTGCCTAAGAAAAACATCCTACCAGCCACTTCTGCGCTCTACTCCTTTTTCTTGTTTATAAAAGCAGAATTTATTAAGAAAAAGAAGGGAAACTCAACAAGCCCTCAAAAGGGTGGTTGGACACACAACTCTCCACTAATTGATCAGAGTCTACACCACATAGCCCAAACCACCAGACAATGCAAAAACAGATGACTTTGAGTGTTGAATCTACAAAGGCACATAAAACAGAAAAACTAGAGAGAGTTTTCAGATTTTACCTAATCCATAGCAGGTCATTAGCATTAATCCTATTAACTACCACAGACCAAACAAAAGCTTTGACCTTCAGTGCTGGCAGGCTGCTGCCATAGATTTCCAAATTAATCCGGAATTCTTATCCATAATTTGTACCATTTTGCAGAAAGGTTATTATGCAAAATCTATGGGACAAGAAATAGAACTCGCACTGCCAAGAATACCTCAAGCGAAGCAATACTTGCCAAGACAAATATGAGAAACCCAAAAATGCATAATATTAATGTCAAAGAAACCAAAATAAACACTAGTTGAATAGTGAGAGTTAATGAATGGGAATAAATCTCTTAAACATCCCCACATGTCAAAAGCATTGTCAAAGCATAGGCCTACAACTACTTTATGTTGAACTTCAATTTTATGAGTGATGGCTTCTACAATCCAAAGTTGGAGAGACTTTTAATAACATATTAGAGAAACACTAAACAAAAAACATAAGCTATTGAAAGGGCCAAAGATGGATTTTTCTGTTAAAGAACTAATATTATGCTGCCATTAATGTATGAAATACGGACTCCAATACATTTTAAATAAAAATCAAGGAAATGGGGTGCACTAAAACAACAAAATAGCAGTGAGATGTACAAAGGGTCACGTTGACATGGATGTAGCTATGTTATAAAACATGTCATATCACCTGAATCAAGAAGTTCATTGCCTCTTTAACAACCTCCCTGAATCTGTCATCATCGAGCCACCCAAACTTTGTAATGCGACAAAAGAGTTGGATCAAGGATCCAAGCACAAAGGGCTCCAATTCAGGTCCTTTGCTGGCCAGATAGTTTATGAGATAGTTTCCTTCAGAAAAATTGCAATTTGATCAATTTTGGGGAAAACCAAGTAGCATATGGAAATAAGCAACAATAATATGGGAAAATTGACACCAACATAATCCAAAATTATGTACCCAAAACCCCCACAACACAACCTGAGAAGTAAATAGAAGAACATCTCCCTTGGATGATCCAATATAAAATAGGTTGATAAGAATTTGAGAACTGAGGTTAATGTATGCAAAATTATGTGATATCTAATAGACTACAACTATTGAATAATGCATCTAACAATGCTGAAACCTCACTCAGTAAAATCTGTTTAGGCAAAGAACCAATAATATCTTTTTGCCCACAGACCCAAGCCAAATATAGAGCCCGAAAAATACTCATAGTCATAATCATCTGCAAGCAAACAAGAATATTACGAATATCAATCCGGAGCTGTAAAGGAAGGCTTTGCTCTGTCACTTGCTTCAACAAGCTCGAACTAGCCAACATCAATGCATAAGGAGAGGATGCATTATCCAGAACATACTGGCACTGTGAAATGTAGTCAGCATTTAAGGAAAAGCATTTCAGGGTACTTTCAGCATGTGCTCGCTCAACAGAGTCCTGCGAATTATAAAGCCTTTCACACAATGCTTCAAGTTGTGCTAAAGTCTCCATTCTTCACTGCTTAGGAAGTGTATCCAAGAATTCAGATGAAGAAGTCAGTTCGTCTCCTTTTTCCACGTATAACCAATATAAATCTACAAGATTTCATGTGAATTCAAGTATATATTTAGAGGAGGAAACAAAAAGAATGTAAAGAAAGCCTCAGTTCAATACAAATCATTAGACACCATCAAGGTTGATTAAATTGGATATAGTAACACTAAAATGTTAATTGTTTACAGGTGTACAAGATAATGTTTTCAAATCTGAAACTGTTTGAATTACAAGAGATACTCTAAAATACAAAGATAGCTCTGGATAAAAGGATCATGGCAGAATTCATCAGCAAATCCAGCCACAATAGCACTGGTCCAAGACAAAGGAGCAGTATAGTCCTGACAGAAGAAAGAAAAAGTCAAAATTATTTCAAAACTTGATGCATAATATAGAATCTTCAATTAAATAAAGCAGCTGTTTTTCACCACAAAGTAGAGATGACAGAGACGTAAAAATCCACTCAGTCTCATAACGTATTTTTCCTCATCAAGAAACTGTTCTGACTTCTGAGAAAATATGTTAAGGGAAATAGCATTAAAAGAACACAAGCATACACAAGTACCTATGCCTGTAAGGATGGATGCATATATATTACACAAACAGCATTCTCCTTATAAAAGGAAAGGAAAGCAGACACCAATGCCTTCACTGATAAAGAAGATAAAATCCTCACAGTGAGGAGGGCCTCTCATACACAAAGAAAGAAACAGTGATGCACTCACCACCCCTATTCTGATTAATTCTGTACACGGGGCAAGTGCCTTGTCAATGTTTCGATGGTCCGTGTTAAGAGATAGAAATCAAAAACACTCATTGGCCTTCTCCTAATAGCTTAAGCTTTTAAAAATGTTGATTTATTAACATAATATATTATTGCATTACATTAATTACATTCATTATATAGGAAATCCCACTATAGGAACAGCATAAATCACTAACGCCATGCACACCTTAAAGATGGAATAAATCCGCAATGAACGAGCAATTAACAAGTTTTGAACATGGGTCTCTAACAAACTCCCCGTCTTGAAGGCCAAGTACATGACCAACCACCAAGCAATAATGGGACCCAAGTCCTAAATGCCTGGGGATGCAATTTGCACCCATAGTGGCTGACTAGGGAGTTTGGCACATATAAATGAACTATATATTATGAATAAAATAAGGAGATATGTATTCTAAGTTTATTTAGTAATCAATTACTTGGGAATTCGATTTGGACTTGAGTGAATCTCCATTGAATGGGACCCACTCAGTGTAGTTAAAGGCACCAAATGACGCACCTAAGGTGGCAAAGGCAAAGCTCTGAGGAGATCGCAAGAAGGGGTCAGTGCCTCTTGCTGCTTGAGGCACTGCCCCATCAATGAGGTGCACATTTCTGTCACCTTAGGCGCGCCTTTTTGGTTCAGGAGAGGCACGCCTTTAGCACCTAATTGATAACTACAAAGAGCCCAACCATCTAACTTGCTAATTGCGATGCTAAAGGAGATAAAATAGTCATAACTAGTTGTCAGCCTTTGGGACTCTTAGCAGTAAGCAGCTTAGAGTTTTGTAAATTGAACATCTTAATCTTTTATTTTTACTATGAATGTTATACTTGAGTAGTTAATTTATATGGTAAATTAAAGCAAAATAGTCAAATATTTTATTGTTTCCCTCTTTTTCTAATGTTAACACCTTTCTCAAATAAGGCGTCTGCTTTTTGGCGTCTCTTGCTTCAAAGCATTAAAAACCCCTAACGGCTTTTGCCTTTGATTTCCTTGGACCCATTACCTCTACACCAGTGGGTCACTAGCAAAATCAGAGCAAATATTATCTAATTTTTACAAGTTACCGAATTTGTTCCTTTACAATTTAAAGCATGGTAGGAAATAAATTTAATGTCTATAAGAGTACCGAATTGACCGAATGTTTCCCATGCACAACAAGATCCACCTATTGAAACATAGCATGCAATCACGTAAGGAATATTCTTCAATTCTCCCAATTCAGCAACCAAAATGCAAATAACTCAATCCCACCCTACTTCTCAATGCTCCAGAAGCCAATCCTCCCCATTTCTAGGGTAGGCAATAAGTTTACACCAACAACTTCACCAGCAATTGCGACGTTCACAAAAAATTGCCTATGGCACATGGACACTCACAATTCACCAAGCAGTACAACAATAACAAAACAAGACAAGGTCAGCATGTAAGGGAAGGGGATTACAAACATGTTCTTCACTTAATGACAGCCTTACATACATAACCTAACACAATGCTAGCACACAATGAGCATGAAGCGAGAACAAAGCTACGCAAAAAACAGATGATCAAGCACAAGAAAACATAAGAAAGAGATGATCTCCACAAATTCTGATATAACACAGAAACTAAACACGAACAGCACAAATTCTACACACACATATGCACACTCACAAACACATTTCCGAAGACAGCATACGACACATATATACATTCAGATACACGTAAACCTTAAATTACACATTTATTATCACGAATTAATCGAGGGAGACGAAAAAATGTTTGTATTCAACTAAGTAAGGTGTTTGGGAAATCGATCATCGATTCCATTGATTTACACACATTGGAAGCTCAGGAAATGAAAAACGATAGACCAAATACAAACACCAAGCGTTGTGGTGGGAGATATAGAAGAACGAGTTTCAGAGATTGTGAAGGTTTTCTTACACAGAGCAACAATGGCGGAACTGCGAGAGCGAGTTTCAGAAGATTCTGAGGTCTATAGCAGCGGTGGATAGTGTGTGTGAGGGATAAGAGGGGGAGGAGTATCAGTCCAGAGTTTGAGAGAGGAATGAAATGGGGTGGGGAATTCTAGGTGTTGGATCTTTTATACTACTACTATTACCCCCACGCCCTTTCTTTTCTTTTTTTCTTTCTCTTTTTTATTTTTTTTCTGTCTTTACGGACTGCGGACCCACCGCGGAATTTCTTGCGAGGTTGGAGTGGACACGTATAAAAACCGCTTATACCAAGTTGTAGTTTGTACGCTCCTTCTACGGTTACGGCTAGCCTGGGTGGTAGGTAACGTAGCCTCTCAAGAAAATGAATGACAAGAGATTGTTCTTGTTTTTACTATTAACTTGAGGCACCCAGCTGAAAAAAGTTTGAGAATAGTTTAAACAGATATATATGACGGCTGGACTGTAATCAGTTAGATCAAGAGATATAATTTTGGGAAAATGAATGAGAGGTTCGGCGTGATAAAAGTTTTTCTCACTAGATTCGTACCATGTATGTCACTATCGTCATATAGTAAAATATTTGCACAAAGGAAATTACCATATTATCCTTTTGTATTAGTGAAATGTCTTGCCCCTGATTCTTATTCTTTTTCTTCCTCTTCGTGCTTTTCCTCTTGACCCAATATTTTGGCAGCACTCAAAATTGTTTCTTCCTTTGTTTATTATGTTGTTCATTTCAGTCTTCAGTGACAATGACTCTCTCTCTCTCTCCCCTCTAATTTTTAACCATAAAGTATTTGTAGTTTCAGTTTCATCATCATTTGCCATTTTCAGGAACTAGCTTCCCACCTTAGGGCCTTCAAGGTTAGTATCTTTCTTCTTCTTTTTTTCTTATTCTCCCTTTTCATTTTGATTTTGATTTTGATTTTGATTTGATCTTGCTTTGCCGTTCATCCATCTTATATTGATTATTTTAAATGCAGAGTATATCTCACCATGCTTCGCTCTTACTTTCTTACTCCTCATGAATCGCAACTTCCTGTTTGTTCAGCGTCAAAATCAACAATGCTCTCCAACTTCCGATATGACGATTAAAATAATTTATTATTTTATTTAATTCACATACAAATTCAACTTGAATATGTAAAACTACATCCCCTTGCTTCATTTTTGTAATGTGTATATGAATGTTAATTTAGATTTGGATATATAATGTAGGAAGTGGAATAAGGATGTTCAAATCCAAGTAATACTATTGCTACTCTCTCAGCAGCCAGTGGAATTGGTAGAGCAATAGTTGATGACATCCCAAGATATATAGCTAGCTATTCATTATTTTAGTTTTATCATGTAGCTTTCAAGTGTGCCTTGTATTTCTTCAAAGAAAATGTTATAAATCTCAATTACCCTCCCTAAGGTCTATTATGCCTACTAGAATGTATCTATCATACCATGAATTGATTTTAATTTTTTTTAATATACGAATTATATGTCTTATTGTTTCATTTTGGTATAATTCCTTTATTATTTTACTGCAATTTTTTTTATTTTGGTGCAATAGTTAAATGTAACTTTTGTTTGGTTAAATTTATTCTTGTTCACTGCATATTAAGATATGATATTGGTTAATATTATGTAAAAGTGTATTTAATGATCTTTTTGTTTGGTTAAATTTATCCATATTTGTTTCATCTAGTAAGACATTATATTGGTAAACGTTATATAAATGAATGGTTAAATGACATTATTGTTTGGTTAAAATTATTCATGTTTGCGTTCTATCAATGTCATGATATTGATTAAGATATATAAAAGACTGGTTAAAAGACCTTCTCGATTTATTGAATTTATCTTTTTTCACTTTATAAACTAAGACATGAAATTAGTTAACATTATACAAAGATTAGTTAAATGACCTTATTATTTATTTGGTTAAATTTATCCATGCTCATTTTATATACTAAGACATGATATTGATTAACATTATATTTAATATTGGTTATATAACCTTCCTATTTGGTGAAATCTGACTATGCTTGATCCATATAATAAGACATTATATTTGTTAACATTATATAAAATAAATGGTAAAATGTGACTATTGTTTAGTTAAATTTATCTCTGTTCACTTCATACATTTAGGCATGATATATGTTAGCATTTTGTTAGAGAGTGGTTAAATGACTTTTTTATTTGGTTAAATTTATCCATATTTGCTTCATGCAATAAGACATTATATTGGTTAGCATTATATAAATGAAAGGTTAAATGACACTATTGTTTGGTTAAAATTTTTCACATCCACGTTCTACTGTTGGTCATGGTATTGGGTAAGATTATATAATAGATTAATTAAATGACCTTCTTGTTTAGCAAAATTCACTCATGTTCACTTTATTCAAGTTTGGCCAATCAAAAAAGTTATATTTGAAGAGAGAAAAACATGGGAAAATGATCGAATAGTATGGCTTGGAGAAAAAAAATGATTGTTTGGTTCGTTTTGAAAATTAATTAAGTATTCAACTACATTAACCAATAATAAAATTTTTGTATTGTAGAAATTAAATAGTTATTGGTGAATTTCATTAGTTTGGAATTAAATTATATTTTAGTGATTTTTATATTAAGTTAATGTACTTTTTATCTTTATTAAATATTCAGATATTTATTTAATTTTATACAGTTCGACTAGTAACTTACCAATTGAACCAGTAATACACTAACATTGTACTTATCCTTAGTCAATAATAGATGAAAGCAAGTTAACTTAAATATCAATATCAAATCCAAATTGTTTGATATAAATTAGTTTAAAGTAATTTTTAATCATCAATATAAATATATATATATATATGAAATGCATATTTCTTTTAATTAATGCATAAATATAAAAGTTTAAACAGAAAATTATGCATATGACTCATTATAGGAAAAAATTTTCTTTTTATCCCTTAACTTTACTTTAAGTTTTATTTTCGTACCAAATCTTTTCAAAACTTATTAAATTCGTCCCTAACTATTATTTCAAAAAAAAATCTTAACTGAATAATATCAATTTTGTATTTATGCTCACGTAGGATGCCACGTCAGCAAATTTTGTTAGCATTTCTAATGATGTTAATAGTTAGGACAAATGTGGCGAGTTTTGAAAAGATTTGAGACAAAAATTAAACAAAAATATAGTTATGGGACGAAAATGAAATCTAGAGTAAAGTTAAGAGACAAAAAGTATAATTTTGCCTCTATATATATATATATATATATATATATATGCTACCAAAAATTTATATCCACAAACAATGTCAAGCTAACCCTTATAATTTTAACATGGTATCAGAGTGGTACCCTCTATCGTGATATGTGTCCATAGTTTTTCCACTATGCAGTATTCCTAAAAATTCGAAACTCTCTTTCTTTGGTGTCCTTCTACCCATGGTGTGTCTATCTCACAACAATTTCCTTCCTTATTGGCTTAGCTCTTACAATGGCTACTGGAAATGTAGATTTTCTTCCTACATGCCATTGCCATGCATTAGATCTACGATTTTCATTTTTTTTTGGAGCGGGTACACCCTCCAGTAGGTCAAAAAAATTATAAGGGTGATGTGTGTCATTTTATACACCTCTTATGTGCTTGTTTTATTTTGAGTTAAAATCAAGTTAGAGTAGTTTTATTTTATTTTATGTGATTTATTAATAAGTCCCATTTATTACTCTCATTGCTTCATTTTTATGTGCTACATATAAAAATTTATGTTTTAGATAGTTTCCATAGAATCTTGATTTGATTTGATTATGTGCATTGATTGCATATCTTAGCTTTAGATTTTTATGATATGTTTTCCTCAATTGAGATTTAATATTTTCTAGTTGAATTTAATGCCTATGAAGTCAAGGGAAGTTAAAGGAAATCAAATCTTATATTTTTCGGGGAAGGAGTCTCAAAGTCAGCAGACCCCTGAGCAGTAAATTAGATATAACTTGAGCTACAGATGTCAGATTGAGGTGATTCCGGTAGTTGTGGAAAGCTAAGGCATAGAGATACAAGTTTCATGTTGGGAACTTTTGCAAATTCCGTAAACTACATGCACACAGAGGCAACACATGGCATGACCGTGTTTTTAATCGTAGCCAACTCAAATTGAAAACATGGTTGTGTCATAAAACATGACCGTGTTGATGGCTCAGTACATAAAAGTAAGAAAAGGGTCCATTTGCAATGTTGGGCTTAATTAATAAGAATTATAGGTCAAACCTGAACCCTAACATTCACTTGAACGAAATTGAGTAGTTGTCAAGGAGTAAGAAGAGAGTTTTCTTCGTTGGGAGCAACTCGAAGAGAAGGGGATCAAGATCCATCGTTTTGTTTCTTCTTCCCTTTTTACGTTGTGTCTTGAATTCATGATGTTTCATTATTATCTTTTGATGTTGTTTAAGAACATGTTAGGCTAGATTTCCTTCTTGGTTAAGGGTGATTCAAAACCCTAGACATGATTTTGTAATTAAATCAAAGATGTTATTCCCTTAGTTTTAATTGAGATTGCTTATGTTTCTTCTTTTTGATCCGTGTATGATTGTTGTCGTGATCCGTTTAGGTAGCCAACTAAATAGAACTTAATAATAATCTAATGCTAACTTAGGGGACTTGATCAGTAATTGTCATGCTTTCCTAATCCCAAGTAGCAATTCGCAATTAATCCATTGTAGTGAACTCCTTAGTTAATTGTGAAGAAGAATATAACCTATGCTAGATAACCTATTCAGACTGAGGCTATCGCCTAGATCAACCTATCTTTTTTAACATAAGGTTGTCATTAGGTTAAATCTAGAGAGCAAACTTCTAGGTAACTTAATGGTTAAAGAATTAATTAGAGAGCAGACTTCTAATTAAAGACAAACTATGGAAATATTTGCGTAATAGAGCAGACTTGTTATCTACGGTTGGTAGTTTTATTAGGAATAAGAAATAACATCAGAAATCAGAAATTTGATTGCAACTGTCTTAAGTCTTGTGGTGGAGAAAATCCCTTAACCAAGCTTTATCCATATTTGAATCTTTTGCTCGTTACATTTGTTAGTTTCATTCACTCTCTTTTGTTTGCATCGTCGTAATTCAATTTAATTTAATTTTAATTCATCACTCACAAAGTCCCTCATTTAGTTATTGTTCTTCTAGTTTTTAGTTTCATGTCATTTTTACATTTCAATTAGTACAATTCTCTGCGAGAATGACCATTGCTTTCCACTACACTATACTACATTATTGGCAAGGTTAATTTGGTGACTCCTTTTAAAACTGCACAAATCTTGGCTTAGTTGCCAAGATACATTTAAGCACACGCCAAGGGGTTATGTGGAAATGGAAGAGAAGGGTGAAAGACTCAATAATATTCTATCATATGATATGTGTGTATGAGATACAAGCCTCTAACACCTATTTATACTACCAATCTAGGTCAAATATTAAGGTAGTACAACTAGTACAAACCCAACCCAATATAAACTAATATAACCAGACTCCTATATAATAATCTCAAAGATTGAAACGAGGGTTGTCTTTCAAACCTTTGGTGCATCCCCGTTGTTCATGTATTAAACACTCTAATGATTCCATTCATAATCAGTATTTCATGTTTTCCATATTGTATTCATAAACCAAACCTGTCAATAATTCAATTTTTATATGTCAGAGATAATATTTGTCAAGTTACAAAACTTCAATGATGCACAAAAACTCAGTTTTCCTCATTAGCATAAAGTATACACAGTTCAGTGTATTTTGAAACCACTACTGTCACAACCCAAATTCCAAGTCATGATCGACGCATAGGCCAATCTCATAGCCTAACAAGCCTATCGGTGACATAATCTATTTGACATATAGACAAAATGAATTATTCAAACAAATTCGAGGCTACCGAAAATCTAGCAGTTTCCCCTAAAATATGGATTTTACTAAAATACAAATTGAGGCAACAACTATTACGTCATACTCAAATACAATATACCAATATATAGAATAAACATAATATATATATACATATATATATATATATGTAAACATAAATTCTCCCCCTCAATGATCCCTAAAGTTACAGAACATAGAATCAATGACCTGCTCAGTTATCAAATAATCTGAAAAAAATAAAACAGAGAAAAGGTGAGTCTTATAGACTTAGTGAGGGTAGGATAACAACAATGAACGTAAAGGATACAAGAAGAACATGTTTAAAACCATGAGCAACGAGTACTAAAATAATGAAATTCAAAAGCACAAATATAAGTATACAATTCTTATATCAACAATCCTTAAACACAATGATAAAAACATAAAGTGTAAATAGAATGGGATCACACATGAGAGAACCTAAATCCTGAGGCAGCTCCACCTCGCTGGCAGCCATTTCCCAATAGGAGTGGTCGTCCACTTAGGGGCGGCTCCACCTAACGGTTAGCCCTTTCCTCTCTTAATCTATTCGACCTCTACGGGGGTAGCTACACCTCGTTGGTAGCTCCTTACCTCACCTAGGTGGCTACACCTAACAGGTAGCTCCTTACCCTCTCACACCACACTGTCACAATATAACTAGGTGCACCTAGGCCGTTACCCCCGCTAATGACTACGGAGTCATAACATGAATCCCACAAAAATCATGGGTACATTTAAAATAATATCAACACTTGTACCAACACAATAATTTAAATTTAAATACTTTACATTCACAAACATTAAGTTTTCATAATCATAAAAAATATTATTTCCCAAGATAATTTATTTAAGCTATAAAAAGTAAATAATCAAAAATAAAATTTGCTACAAGTGCTAAATAATAACAAATAATACCAAAAAATTATAGTGCTATGAAGTTACTAAATTAAATATTGGAATTTGATAATAAGTATAATTCACAAATGAATAAATTTGTAAATGTATTGTATAGGGAATAAAGAGAGTATTTCAATAAGGAAATTTATTTTAAAAATAATTTAAAATGTGCCATTATAATTACTATCCACTCACAAACTATGTATCAGTCTAAAGTCAGCTACTCACGACTCACGCAACTGTGTTTATTAAAAGGTATTCTAATACTCCCACATAATTAGAATGCCACTAGAAAAAAAGTTATAACTACTTCTAAATCACATTTGAAGTCTCGCTAAAGTGAGGTTTTCATCCAAACCAAACTTCAACATTTCTCCTCTTGGAAACTCTACAAAAAGTTTCAAGCAATACCAAAATGTTATGCAATGTCAATACTCATACCCACACTATAAGATCCATAAAACAATTTATATTCACTAAGAACAAACATATACAACAGTTATATATTTACTATAAAAATTATTGTATTCATTTTAACAAGCTAACAACAAAGTTTGAAACTCAGATAACATGGGGAAAATTGAATATAAAGAGAGAGAGAAATTCTTTATAGGCTAGGGTTCCATGGATTTCCTTTAAAAATTTCAAAGAATGTGATGAGATTCTACTTTTTCTTGATAGAATGAAAATTTACTAGGGAAGTACAATGGGTACTTCAACCCATTATAACAAGATAAATCAAGCCTTCACAAACACAATGAATCAAAACACGAAAGAGGTGCTAAAAGCCAATCTGAAAAACATAGACTAGTCCTCTCTAAATTTGCCAAAATCCAAGTCTAAGATTGTATCTTAATTGCTCCAAGATACCAAGAGGATCCACCTGTCCTAAATTGAAAATACAATTATTCCCCACAATCCAAAGGTTCCAAACAACAAAATGCCAAATTGCCATCCACAAATGCTTACCTTTCTTTATTCTCCCCAAACCTCTAAATTGCACAAAATGATCCTTAATTGTAGTAGGCATAGGAGAAGAAATTCCAATCCAAGAGAACACTGCACCCCATACAACACTTGCGACAGGACAAACCAAAAACATATGGTTCACATTTTCCCAGTCAGTTTTACAAATGCTACAAAAAACCTAATTTTGCTCAATCACATTTCTACTAAATAGATTTACTTTAGAGGGAAGCCTGTAGGACCTATTATTTATTATGTTATTTACCAAACATAAGTCTTACGTAGAATATATAAATATAGAAAATTCGGCAGCGTGCCCTTTGTTTCTCGAACATTACCACATGTTATAAACATAAGCAGCGGATTTCCAACAATCATTTTAAACCAACCAGAGTACATATTATATATATATATATATATACATACACAGATATCATCAAGAGATCTCAGATCTCAACCAAAATATTATCAGAGTACGCAATGTTATACAAGTGTAATCTAAACACTATCCTGATTGAGTACACTAAACATATACAGAACTGAGTACATCAATAATAGTATTCAGTTCTCTGTCATATCTACATCAGAATAATATAATATACACCCTATTATAGTTACATCACGGAGCTTAACTCCACTAAAACACAAATCTCAAAAACAAAACAACAGAATCCTCCGTACTTAACCCGTAGAGGATCCGGGGTGTTCCTGCGAATCTGAGAAAGAGGTGGTGAGAACAACTTCCCAGTGAATATGAATAACTTGCAGATAAAGAATGCATGTAAGTAGAGAGCAAGTATAACACAATTCACTATATACAAGTAACACCAACCAACCAATGCAATGAATGAATGCACATGATGTTCACACCTTTTATTCACACTTTTTCTTTCTCCACTCCTCTTGTTGTGCACTAACCCCTTTCGGTTAGGCCCTCGCAATATGCATATGCAATGTGTTATGCCATTACATTTCCATCTAGCTTATAAGCTAGGCACCCCTCATTCTTGTACACTAACCCCTTCCGGTTAGGCCACCTCGCAATGCAATGCAAATAAGTATGTCATTTCATTTCCATCTAGCTCATCAGCTAGGCACCCCTCATTCTTGTACACTAACCCCTTCCGGTTAGGCCATCTCGCTATGCAATGCAATGTTCTCATATTCATATCATGCTCATTCATAATATCATAATAACATCACATGTAACCAGTTCAAGCATATACAACACATAACCATCATGCTCAATTCTATCAAGCATTCTTACTTAGCTACACATTTCATCATAGTATTAAGTCATCCTTATTCCTAAACATAGTATATGGTATCAACACCGTAGACATATGCACCACAACCACATAAACAAAGTCAACCACGACCAGGGTGTGGTAGTAACCACGGCCACGGTTCAGGAAAACAGAAACTCAACAATTAGAAACAGAGACAACCACGGCCTGCCCCTGGTTGGGTGACAAGAGGTTGTCGAGACCCCGTCAAATAATAATAATTATCGGTTCGTAAACTAATTTGTAGTATAGAGCATGAACCGAATCGTCTCTCAAGGATCCAAAAAGAACAAAAATTTAATCAAATCAATATAGTTAAAAAGGGGTTTTTGATGATTTGAAAAGATAATACACTAGTTGAATTAAAGAAATGCAATTAACAAATTAACCAATCCAAGGAAATTTTACCGATCTTGAGTTTAATCCATCATTGATCACAAAGAATTCACTTAATCGCTAACCATGTTCTTGGCCTTAGATCACATCAAGACGCCTCAACATGATCCAATAATCCTCTACTAGATAAGCATCTAGGATTTAATTAACCAAGGTTAGATAAAGTAAGCACCATCCAAACATAGATTAACTTAAGATCAAGAATTTAACCAAGCTAAACAATCCATCAAAAAGCTTTAATAAATTGTTTATTCTATGTGATCCTCTTGAATACATGATAATAAAGCTATTATCACATAAACATCCAAATCAAATTAAGCAATTCAATCTAGATCAAAATTAAAAGAGGAAGAAGAGAAACTTGAATAACAATTAAGCAATATGAACAAGCAAAACAAGATCTCCAAATTAAACAACAAGATGGCTAATCCCTTGGATTGATTATGAGAGCCTAGCCTTCCATGGATGGGAAGGAAGAACTCAGAAATAAAATAACAAAAATGAAATTCTAAAGAAAATAAAGAAGAAGAAGAGAAAGAAAACTCTCACAAATACTCAAACTTTCTACAAACTTACTTCAAAATTGAATTCTAACTTACTTCAAAATTGAATTCATCTAATACAAAGAGGTTGGGTCTATTTATACTAATCCTAGAAGCCAATTTGTACATGTACATAATCTGAATACAAGCTATAAAAGTATGAAAATTGTCAAAAATGGAAGCTTGATGCATGGTTGGTGGGTTGGTGCATGGTAGGTGGGTTGGTGTATGGTTGGTGGCTTTTAGTCAACAACTCTTATCCGACTTCTGGCTTCATTTTCATCACCTAGACGGTACATTTTGGCTTTGAGGTCTCATGAAAGTTGTAGCCAGTTGTCTCCTTGAAATTTTGCAATTTGAATCATGCCATTTGGACGTTTAGAACTCCAGATATGCCAAAAACACTGAACCTACCTCATGTTAGGTTGGCAGAACGTGTTTCCAAATTCAAACCAACTTGGAGCTTCATTATCATGCCTAAAACGACATCTATTGACTAAATGGTCTTCAGTGAAGTTGGAGATATGGGTCTTATCTTTCCAATGACCAAGTTTCAGCCCAAGAGAAGGCCTATAACTCACTATGTAGTCCAATATGTGCACACTGCCTAGATTTTCCTGACAGCAAACCCACTCTGTATTGCAGGGATGTTTTGGACCCTTAGAAGTCTGATCCAGCTATTGAGTTCTTCATGAAACTTGTAGAGCATTGTCTTAGCTTTCCAAAGACACAAAGATCACCTCAATTGGATCACCGGGTCCTAAGTTATGGCCTAACCAAGGAAGAAAGGTCAAAATGCATCAAAATCCAAAAATTATCCAACATTTACATTAAAACCCAATGAAGCCCAACAACATTAAACTCATCTATAATACTAATATTGGGCACAATAAACATCTAATAAAGCCTAATACAAAGCTAACATAAGTGTCTCAAATTGATTGATCAAATTCCCCCACACTTAAGCTTTTGCACTCCTGAGCAAAACACATAAGAGCAAAAGTAACGAAAAACAAGAAACATCATATTATTAAACTAAAAACATAAAAACTGAATATACCTAATCTAATCCATTTTCGTTGGAAAACACGATGGTACTTAGCATGTGCCACAAGCCTTTAAACCCCTAGGTGTCCCTAGTGGACGAGTTATAGTCTCGTGAGGGTTTACCAGGATGATACCCACAAACATGTAATACTTTATTTAATCAATTCAACTAATTTTTAAATACAAGAGGATTACTTAAACTTTCTTGAAACTAACTTTCACAATTATGCTTTTAGTTTAATAATATGATGTTTCTTGTTTTTCTTTAGTTTTGTTCTTATGTGTTTTGCCCAGGAGTGCAAAAGCTTAAGTGTGGGGGAATTTGATCAATCAATTTGAGACACTCATGTTAGCTTTGTATTAGGCATTATTAGATGTTTATTGTGCCCAATATTAGTATTTTAGATGAGTTTAATGTTGTTGGGCTTCATTGGGTTTTAATGTAAATATTGGATAATTTTCGGATTTTGATGCATTTTGACCTTTCTTCCTTGGTTAGGCCATAACTTGGGACTCGGTGATCCAATTGAGGTGATCTTGGTGTCTTTGGAAATCTAAGACAATGCTCTATAAGTTTCATGAAGACCTCAACAGCTGGATCGGACTTCTAAGGGTCCAAAACATCCCTGCAATGTAGAGTGGGTTTGTTGTCAGGAAAATCTGGGCAGTATGCACATATTGGACTACATAGTGAGTTATAGGCCTCCTCTTGGGCTGAAACTTGGCCATTGGAAAGATAAGACCCATATCTCCAACTTCACTGAAGACTATTTAGTCAATAGATGTCGTTTTAGGCATGATAATGAAGCTACAAGTTGGTTTGAATTTGGAAACACGTTCTGCCAACCTAACATGAGGTAGGTTCAGTGTTTTTGGCATATCTGGAGTTCTAAACGTCCAAATGGCATGATTCAAATTGCAAAATTTCAAGGAGACAACTGGCTACAACTTTCATGAGACCTCAAAGCCAAAATGCACCGTCTAGGTGATGAAAATGAAGCCAGAAGTCGGATAAGAGTTGTTGACTAAAAGCCACCAACCATACACCAACCCACCTACCATGCACCAACCCACCAACCATGCATCAAGCTTCCATTTTTGAAAATTTTCATATTTTTATAGCTTGTATTCAGATTATGTACATGTACAAATTGGCTTCTAGGATTAGTATAAATAGACCCAACCTCTTTGTATTAGAGAATTCAATTTTGAAGTAAGTTTCAAGGAAGTTTAAGTATTTGTGAGTGTTTTCTTTCTCTTCTTCTCCATTCTCTTTACAATTTCGTTTCTGTTCTTTAATTTCTGAGTTCTTCCTTCCCATCCATGGAAGGCTAGGCTCTCATAATCAATCCAAGGGATTAGCCATCTTGATGTTTAATTTGGAGATCTTGTTTCGCTTGTTCATATTGCTTAATTGTTATTCAAGTTTCTCTTCATCCTCTTTTGATTTTGATCTAGATTGAATTGCTTAATTTGATTTATATGTTGATGTGATAATAGATTTATTATCATGTATTCAAAGAGGATCACAAAGATTAAACAATATATTAGAGCTTTTTGATAGATTGTTTAGCTTGGTTAAATTCTAGATCTTAAGTTAATCTATGTTGGATGGTGCTTACTTTATCTAACCTTGGTTAATTAAATCCTAGATGCTTATCTAGTAGAGGATTCTTGGATCATGTTGAGGCGTCTTGATGTGATCTATGGCCAAGAACATGGTTAGCAATTTAGTGAATTCGTTGTGATCAATGATGGATTAAACTCAAGATCGGTAAAATTTCCTTGGATTGGTTAATTTGTTAATTACTTTCCTTTAATTCAATTAGTGTATTTTCTTTTCAAATCATCTAAACCCCCCTTTTAATTATCTTGATCTGATTATATATTTGTTCTTTTTGCATCCTTGTGAGACGATTCGGTTCATGCTCTATACTACAAATTAGTTTGCGAACCGGTAATTATTATTATTTGACGGGGTCTCGACAACCTCCTGTCAAATTTGGCGCCGTTGCTGGGGAGTGAGACACTTATGTTAGCTTTGTATTAGGCTTCATTAGATGTTTATTGTGCCTAATATTAGTATTTTAGATGAGTTTAATGTTGTTGGGCTTCATTGGGTTTTAATGTAAATATTGGATAATTTTCGGATTTTGATGCATTTTGACCTTTCTTCCTTGGTTAGGCCATAACTTGGGACTCGGTGATCCAATTGAGGTGATCTTGGTGTCTTTGGAAATCTAAGACAATGCTCTACAAGTTTCATGAAGACCTCAAGAGCTGGATCGGATTTCTAAGGGCCCAAAATAGCCTTGCAATACAGAGTGAGTTTGCTATCACGGAACCATCTGGGCAGTATGCACATATTGGACTATATAGTGGGTTATAGGCCTCCTCTTGGGCTAAAACTTGGTCATTTGAAAGATAAGACCCATATCTCCAACTTCACTGAAGACCATTTTGTCAATAGATATCGTTTTAGGCATGCTTCTGAAGCTACAAGTTGGTCTGAATTTGGAAACACGTTCTTCCAACCTAACTTGAGGTAGGTGCAGTGTTTTTGGCATTTCTGGAGTTCTAAAAGTCCAAATGACATGATTCAAATTGGAGATTTTCAAGGAGACAATTGGATACAACTTTGATGAAGACATCCAAGCCAAAATGCACCGTCTATGTGATGAATTTGAAGCCAGAAGTCGGATAAGAGTTGTTGACTAAAAGCCACCAACCATACACCAACCCACCTACCATGCACCAACCCACCTACCATGCATCAAGCTTCCATATTTGACAATTTCCTTGTTTTTATAGCTTGTATTCAGATTATGTACATGTACAAATTGGCTTCTAGATTTTCCTGACAGCAAACCCACTCTGTATTGTAGGGATGTTTTGGACCCTTAGATGTCTGATCCAGCTCTTGAGATCTTCATGAAACTTGGAGAGCATTGTCTTAGCTTTCCAAAGACACCAAGATCACCTCAATTGGATCACCGGGTCCCAAGTTATGGCCTAACCAAGGAAGAAATGTCAAAATGCATCAAAATCCGAAAATTATCCAACATTTACATTAAAACCCAATGAAGCCCAACAACATTAAACTCATCTAAAATACTAATATTGGGCACAATAAACATCTAATAAAGCCTAATACAAAGCTAACATAAGTGTCTCAAATTGATTGATCATTGGGACCACGCCCGTGGTCTGGACCACGGCCAGGGTGTGGTGGCTACCACGCCCATGGTCTGGCCTTAGCACACAACATTATATTTTCCAGAGACATCCACGGCGTGCCCGTGGTGGTGGCCATGGCCGTGGTTGGCCACGAGACACCATAATTCCATTTCTAGAGAGAACCACAGCCAGCCCATGGTGGTGGCCACGCCCGTGGTTTGGAATCTGGGCAGGAATAGTGCCACGCCCAACTTCAAACCAAAACCCTAATTTCCCTATGTGGATAAGTATTACAAAGCGATGGAGGTGGCTATGATAAGGGCCAATGTCATTGAAGATAGGGAGGCTACTATGTCACGTTTCCTTCATGGTTTAAAGCATGAGATAGGAGACATTGTGGAGTTGCACAACTATGAAGAGCTTGATGAATTAGTCCACCAAGCCATAAAGGTGGAACAACAACTCAAAAGAAAGGGTGCATGGAAGAAGCCTTCTAACCTCAAACCTTCTACCTAGAAGGACAAGCAACCAAAGGAAGACTACTCTACACAACCTAAAGGAGGTATGATTTCTAAAAACTCTAGTGTTTTTCCTTCCACTAATGCTTCTTCCTCTTCTTCTTCTAAAAGTATGAACATCAAGTGCTTCAAATGCTTGGGGAATGGACACATAGCCTCTCAATGCCCAAACAAAAGGGCAATGGTGATAAAAGAGGGACACCTCTCTAGTGATTCATGTCCAAATTCCCCTCCCTCAAGTGAAGGAGAAGAAGACTGTGAGACCTATGCTCATGATGGCGACTTGCTAATGATAAGGAGACTTTTGGGTAGCCAAGTTGTGGCAGGGGACCAAGACCAAAGGGAAAACATCTTCCACACAAGATGAACCATCCAAGGCAAAGTGTGCTCATTAATCATTGATGGGGGAAGTTGTACTAATGTGGCAAGCACTCGCTTGGTAAGAAAACTTGACCTTAAAATTACTCCTCACCCCCGACCATACAAGCTTCAATGGCTAAGTGAGAACGATGAGTTGATAGTAAATCAACAAATGTTGGTAATTTTGTCAATTGGTAAGTATAATGATGATGTTTTGTGTGATGTTTGATGTGAATCATCAAGGAAACACCAACAAGACTCCAAGTGATCCTTTGCAGATGCATGGAGGCCCAATCACAAGAGCTAGAGCTAAGAAGATGCAAACTACACTAAATGGATTAATTGAGAAGATTTGGGCTCAAGTTGCAAGTGAGGATCCAAGGCATCAAAAGTTGGGCTTGTAAGATGAACCAAGGGTTGTGAATATAATTCAAGTCCAAGACCCAACTTTGGCTGACGAAATGGGTAACCAAATGGCATTCAATTGTGGCCCATGAGTAGTCATTGGAAAGCTCTTGATGTCTTCTTTATAATGGATCTAGAATCACCAACTTTCGAAATTTGTGGAATGAGATATGAATTTTTCTTCACCTACTGCCAGAATTGAAGTTAGGTACACCTAACTTGGAGCACTCAGTGTTAGACTTTTTAATACCTAAAAGTTAGGTACACCTAACTATGAGCACCCAATAATAGACTTTTTCAATTCCTGTTCACATTATGTAACCTATTCTTGGAGGGATGTTCCAAGGCTATAAATACCCATCTCTAGGGATGGAGAAGAGGATGCATTTTGAGTTTTTGCTTGATGAAAGACAAGTTCTTTCTTGCTTCTTAAATCTGACTTATCACTCACTTTCTCATCTATATCTTGAGTGTGGCGTCATCTATCCTTCTTATACCTTTGGTTCGCACTTTGCTAAGTGTTGGGTCAAGGTTTATCTTGTGTAAAATCTGATTAGAACATCTAGGGCATTTGGATTTTCATCTATTGATCGTGGGTCTCAAGGCAAGTCCGAGAGGTTCGCATCATTTTTGGTAATCAGAGCAAGGTTACTAATCAGGTTCAGTTATCCTTCAAATTTTGTTTGTATTTGTTGTTGTTCATCTGCTGTTCATTTGTTCTTCGTTATTCATCTTCTGTTCATTTGTTCTTCGTGTTCTTCATAGTCATTGTTATTTCCTTTTCCCCTTGCTGTTCACGTCTTGTTTGTCTTGTTTTGTGTTGCTATGTTCTTCTTGCTTGCAAGAAAATTCATTTAAAAAAAATAATACGAAAAAAAAAAAATTTCTGTGCAAGTTTTTGCGAATTTGTGAAATTGGAAGTTATTCTAGTTGCTCTTGCTTCAATTGATAATTCTTGTGTTGAAAATGGTTGGGTATTGTTGAAATTGAGCTTGGGTGTTAAAATTCTGTTAATTGAGCTCCTTATTTATATTGTCAAAGTGTTTTCTTTCTTGTTTAATTTTCTCTTGTCCTTGTTAGTTGATTTTGCTTATTCTTACTTCGCTTCTGTTCTTGTCTTCAGAATTTCTTAGTCTACTTTCAAAATTCTGGTTGTGTCCATTATTTGTTAAACTCCTTTAAATTTGCTTCTTGTTGTGCCTTACTCAAGTCTTGGGTGAGTTGGTTTGTTGGATTGTTACAAGACATACTTTTGATTTAATTATTCAGTAAGAGAAAAAAATTAAGAGTGGTAAAAGGCAATTGTGTAAACTCATTAGAAGGTAAAAGCCAACTAGTGTGCGAAACACGAGTGTAGAGTGACATTCTTGAGTGTAAACACGTGAAGAATTGTGTGAAGTTTTCTTTGCTAATCATTATTGTCAAGGATTATAGCATGGATAGAGGAAGTGAGATAGAGGACCAAGCATTCACAATCCGTGCAATGCAACAGCAATTTGAACGCATGAATGTGATGTTTAGGGAGATCCGAGATAGGATGGATAGACAAGATACAACCATTGCCAACCTACAACCACATGAAAGAGGAAGAAATAGGAGAGCTACTGTGGATGAAGAAGATGATAGTGACCTAGCTGATTCTGAAGATCATTCCAATCTTGCTCGAGGCAATAGGAGAGCAAGAAATATAGACCATGATATGAGAAGCATTAAAATGAAATTACCTTCATTTCAAGGAAAGAATGACCTAGAAGTTTACTTGGAGTGGGAGAAGAAGGTGGAGCTTGTGTTTGAGTGTCACAATTACTCTGAAGAGAAGAAAGTGAAGCTAGCCGCTGTTGAGTTCACCGACTATGCTATTATTTGGTGGGATCAACTTGTGTTAAATAGAAGAAGAAACCATGAAAGACCAGTTAGGTCTTGGGAGGAGATGAAGGCAATCATGAGAAAGAGGTTCATTCCTAGCCACTATTACCGAGATCTTTACCAAAAGTTACAAGGTCTTACACAAGGTTTAATGAGTGTGGAGGACTACCACAAAGAAATGGAGATTGCTATGATTCGGGCTAATGTGGAGGAGGATCGTGAGGCTACCATGGCTAGATTCCTTCATGGCTTAAATAGAGACATTGCAAATGTTGTGGAGCTGCAGCATTATGTGGAGATAGAGGACATGGTGCATATGGCCATGAAAGTGGAGAGGCAACTAAAGAGAAAGGGCAGCTCGAGGTTCAATTCGGGTTCTTCCTCATGGAAACCGAATAAAGAAAAGGAGACTTTTTCTAAGCCTAGGGTTGAATACCCCAAGGCTCCAAGAGAAGGAGACCACCAAGTCAAGACCAAACCGGATGCACAACCCTCAAGGAATAGGGAAATCAAGTGCTTTAAATGTTTGGGATTGGGCCACATTACTTCCCAATGTCCAAACAAAAGGGTAATGATTATGAAAGGAAATGGAGACATTGAATCCGAAAGTGAATCTGAAAATGAGTCAATGCCACCATTAGAAGATGCTAGTGAAGACATGGCGTATCCTGTAAAAGGTGACTTGCTAGTGATTAGGCGTGCCCTCAATGTCCAAGTGAAGAAAGAAGATGAGGTACAACGTGACAACATATTCCATACAAGATGCCACGTCAATGGAAAGGTATGTAGCATGATAATTGATGGTGGGAGTTGTACAAATGTAGCTAGCACTACTCTGGTTGATAAGTTGAGCTTACCTACTTTAAAACATCCAAAGCCATATAAATTACAATGGTTAAATGAATGTGGAGAAGTTAGGGTAACCAAACAAGTGTTAGTTTCATTTGCTATTGGGAGGTATAAAGATGAAGTCCTTTGTGATGTAGTGCCTATGCATGCGGGACATATTCTTTTAGGAAGACCTTGGCAATATGATAGCACTACAAAAATCACGAAGTTTAGTGGCGGTTTTAATGTCATTTAGTGGCGGTTTTAACTGCCACAAATTTATTTTGTGGCGGTCCATGCTCCGCCGCAATTAGAAGTGACGAGAAGGAAAAGGTGGCGGTTTTGGACAATCGCCGGTATAACCGCCACCAAATTTTGTAAGGTAGTGGCGGTTTTTTAGTGGCGGTTAAAACAGCCACCAACAATAGTAGCGGCAGTTATAACCGCCAGTAAATTGAGTAAGGGAAAAAAAGTAATTTTTGTTTTTATTTTAGTGGCGGTTAAAATCGCAGCAAATTATATATAATTTTGTGGCAGTTTTAACCGCCACCAATGTAAGAAATATCTTACCCACCATCAACGGCAATTTTAACCACCATAATATCTTATTTTTAAAAAAAAAATCATCAGTAACAGTTTAAACCGTCACTAATTTTGTTATGTCTAGTATAGTGTCTACTTTTCTTTTGTCTTTTTTCCTTAATGCAATCAATTATATTTCTATTATCAATATACATTTCTTTTACTCTTGGTTCTCAAATGCCTCTGTTTCAACATTTCAAATTAACACGTAAAGATAAAATCACTAGAATATGTACTCAGATAACATAGAAATGCATAATAAACATTATAGTCTAGATTGAATATTTACAATACCAGTAAGATGAGTAAACAAGTAAATTCAGTCTTACAAGTATCCATCATTAGATAACAAACCTAACATTAAATCTAATTCTTAATTATGCTCAGGTTCATGACTTGCTGAAGAGGAGCGTCTTGGCACACTAGGAGTAGCCTGATCACCACTTCCCTCATCTATTGCCTACAATACAAAATAAAAGGATTATGAGACAATGAAGGAATTTACAATGTTGAAAGCATCTATCCCCTGCACATCCAATTTTCTCACACTTTTACACACAGGCTCAACAAATGACCATATAATATGAGAATCAAAATAACCGTAAAATGAATAAAATCACATCAATCGATATTGCTCATAACCTTAGTTAAAAGAATATTGCTATTTGCTAATAATCTCTGCTCTGAAATTCAGTGCATAAGAAGCTCAACAAACGGATCCATGGATTGAAATTTCAGCGTTCAATCACTAAAATTTGTATATACTGTTTCCTGTTCCAAACATCCTTCTAATAGTAAATTACTAAAATTTCATTTAAATTCATATAGCCACAAATATCATGCATCGGAATTAGTTTTTGTTAATCATATAATTTTATCCCCTTCTTTATGTAATAAGCAAAAGCAATCTTTTTATCATTTTACTCTTTCTATATGACAAAATAGTATATTATTAATCAAACCACCATATAAGAAAATATAGAGATAATATGCATTCAAAGCATGAAAATAAGTCAATTTTTTTGTTTTTTTAGTAAGTTAGTTAGTCTATATCAATATCTTAACATTTTCTTTTTAAAAAAATTACAGCGTTTCAATAATTTGGGTTAGGAAAACACCTGGCCCTAGTTTCCATGTAGCTGCAAAACTGTTATATATGTACCTCCTTGAGTCTCAACAGGTTTGTGAAAGAGGAGCCATGAGACTTACCTTGTTAAGGCCCTAATATAACTGGGATCCCCCCTTCTTAAGAATATAGGTTTGTGATTTTAATTTTTTGGAGTGTTGGTAAGTTAGAAACTAGAAAAGCTCTTACCAAATAACAGAGAATGGTAGACTGTCATGATTCTAAAAATTTGTAGTATTTTGAAGTTTTTATTACAGTTTTGGAAAGTTCACTTTTTTGTAAACTATTTAAGAATTTGAACATGCAAATAAGGATAGTTATATAGCCATGTTTGTACTAATATTGATAACATCTCAGATTAAATACCTATTAAAAGCTGAAGTTGTAATAAATGCCCAATAACAGGACACATAGGCAGGGCAGTAATAGTTACAATGCAAACCAAAATCGGAATGAGGCATCTAAATATTACGGAAAGAAATTATTTCAAGTCAAACAAGAATAGCAGAAAATGGGGGAGCACAAACATATTTTCTTTAATTTAATAACATTAATCATCTTCCAAATTGACTTATGATCAATCCAGAACATCAAATTCCATAATTAGAGTATCAACAGGTGAGCTTCACACCATCTTCAACTTAAAAAATCTCAAAGGTTATTAATAATAATAATAATAATAATAATAATTTGTGTTTCCCATATTTAATGCTAACTATACATAATCCATTTTTATTCTTTTTTTATTCCTATATTCCCAAGGTTATGCCTTAACAGAACTCAAACCAAAATCTCCAAATGCCATACACGCAGCATTAGAGGAAAATAACTCAACTTGACCACCTTATCCTTCTAATAAAAAGACACACTTTAACAACCAAGACAACTCTCGAGCTTTAAAAACAAATAGTGAAACAAAGAGTTAGCCACTGATTGGCAGGTTGGTTATGTCAAAAACCCCACAGTCATCCAAATAGGCATATCACAGAAATCATTTAATCAAATCAAATTGATGAAATGGTTATTTCAATCCCACCATAATGCAAAACAAAATAGCACCATCATGCCATAACACCACTAGTACCCAGGAAGGATATAAATAAAAACATACCCCCTCATGGGGGTTCAAATAAAATGAAACTCACCCTAGAGAATAAGTCAGACCTGGATCCCAAACAACCATACACCAGAGAACAGAAATGTTTATTTTTTTTACATATGAAAAGAAGAGCAAATTCAAATCAAAGATTATGACTACTAGAATTAAGTTAGAACAATCACAATCACCTAAACAACATCATAAAGTCTTTGTAAAGCTAATGTACAAATCAGAGTTTTATATTTGCATAGAACATGACCAAAATTTCATCTTTCAAATAATCCAACTAAAAGGAAAATCTGAGTGTTACTCATGTTCAAAGGAGGGCAAGAAAAAGATTTGGACCTTGTGATTTGACTAACAGCTCTAGTGAACAAAAACATAAAATACTTTATACAAACAAATAATTGAAACTTAGAAAAGAAAGACTAACTTACCACTGGAGGATGAGAAAGCAAATTGGCAAACTGTTGAGGGACCCTCCCAAGTATTTCCTCAAATGCAGATGCCAACGCAGCTTCTAAAGCATTTCTTCTTTCCCGCTCAGCTTCTAAGTTTGATTCCATCAACCGTCTTCTTTGTCTTTCAGATTCCAATTCAGATTCCAAGCTTTTCACCCTCTCTTGCATTTGAGGATTGCTAGAGGAACTGGCACTAGCAGAAGATGAAGATATATTTCCATATCCCCCCGCAGGCATCCCAAAAACACTAGATGGAGTCGGACCAAATCCCATGCCTCGAACACGCCCCGAATGCTCCTTTCCAAGCACCTTACCTAAGGCATCATCTTGTGAAACTATGTTGGTTTGTGTTGAGGGATTTTGACTCATCTCTTGCTTGATTTGCTCCTATAAAGAATCAAAACAAGGGCAGTAGGTCACTTCTTATGATAAGATGTCAAGTTCTTACTATTCACTTATTATTGCATTAAAAAGACAACTCACAGAAATAGTCCTGGCCTCTTCATTGACATACGTGCCATCCTTCCTCTTGTGCGTCACTATATAAAGTTCTCCACGGTCTAGTAGTCGTCCTCTCATTTTCCTAAAATTTTTAACAAGTATTGAACTTTTAGTAGTCATGTCATGTGTATTCAATTAAATATTTATTAGAACACCCAAATTTGTAGATACAAGCAGCTTTATAATACAAATGACAATAAAATACCATCTCATTCCTTCTTCGAGGCAAACTTTTTGATCCTCCAGTATGTGGAACCTTTTGTTTCTTCCGATTCTCTTTATTCTTTTTGCACATTTCCTACAATAGTAAAAACTTAAGTAGCTAATAGAACTCCCTATAAACTAAAGAATACAGTTAGAATAAGATTAATTAATTCACATAGCTCATATTACCTTAGTCTTTTCCTCAAACCGGTAGTTCACATAACTTGCCCATTGCTCTCTTTGAATACCGGGTGGCACCTTATTTTGCATTGCCTCTCTACTCAATAGTGGATCATAGAACTCATTCCACAAATCCAGCTTGAAGTCGTGCCTCTTTCTCCCTATATTTTTTCGAGTGTAGTCCATTGCTCTTTGTAAATCCACATTCTCAAAATGGAATTTTGGCTAGAAAGATAAACAAAAATATATGTTATATAGAAAGGAACGTATAATGAATAAAAAGAAGCATACTTAATAAACTTTATTGGCTTCAATTAAGCAAAGGAAAAGGTACAATTTAAGTTCAGAAACAAAGGTAAAAGATAAAGTTGGACAAAATTACCAAGATGGTATTATTGAATTGTTCATTCTTCCATGTCAATGGTATTTTCCTCCAGTCCTCATAGTTGATTGGAAACGTAACTGTATCTCTAGCACAATCTCCTAGCACTAGAGCATACAGTGCAGCTGCGTCTGTAGTAGGACACCTAAACCAATCGAATGGTAGCACGACCTTATGTCCAGGAGGAAGACGCCACACATCATGCAACCTTAACTTCTGTTTCTTCTTAACTCCTTGCTCATCTGTGAAGAAATGATGCCAATATAATCAACCAAAAAATAAAAACTTTGAAATCATGTCATGTCATTCAGTATATTTATCATACCAATTACATCAACCATCCAATAAATTTTCCTTTCATCTGTGGATGTTGAATGACAATCATGTGGTGGAGATTCTTGTACTGTATATGATCCAGCCTCGGGTTGAGTAGAAGGTACAGACTCAGATTGTTGTGGTATAGACTCGGATTGCTGTGGAGCCTCTAGTGCAACAGGATCAACAGGTGCATGTTGTGTGCTAGTAGAAGCAGATCTCGATGGACCCGACCTACTCGTATCTCTGAACCGCTTTGTCCTAACCATAGTTGCAAATATATCATAAACATAAGACAAATGGTGAGATTAAATTGAATTGGGATCATACAAGTATATGTATTACAATCATAACAAAAATGATACAACAGAATAGTTACATTTAGTAATTTTACCTTAAATCTAATATAATATAAGTAATAATAAATTAAGTGCTCTAGGCTTAGATGTTCACATCATCAACATCAAAGGGATCATTTTCAAGCTCATCCAAAATGAAATGTTCATCATCTATATCATCTTGTGCCAAATGCATGGCTTCAGTGTCAAGTGGAAAAAACATGTTTGTGTCTTGTTCACGGTGTGGTGCATGTTCACACAATTGGCCTTCATCATCTTCCCCCATATCAAACATGTCTCATGGTTTTAAAAGAATAGCAGTACTCCAATCTTTGTTTATCTCATCATCCACATAATAAACTGGTTGAGCTTCTGAAGCAAATACATAAGGCTCATCATCCACACTTTCTCCGGTATGTATCAACCGAGAAAAGTTGACAGAAGTAAAATGGAAAGGATCTACTTTAATCCCTCTATTAGAAGTAGTATCAGCCCATTTACACTTAAAGAGGGTAACCATGAATCGCCCATAATAGTTTAGTTCAACAATGTCTACCAATTTTCCATAATATGGTAGAACTGCATACTCTCCATTTGCATCTACCGCACTTGCAACACAATGTGTTCCAGCAGCCACAAAAACCCCACTATTTTGAGTTTTCAACCCTTGTTCTCTGTCTATGGTTCGAAATTTAAAACCGTTAACATTGTATGCAGAAAACCTTCTAGCTTGAAGCAGAGGGCCCTTGGCAAGAAACTTAATATCCTCAGACACTTCCTCTTGAGCATTAATGTTCATAATCTAACAAAATAAGTTTTAGAATGTAGTAAGTCTAGCAAGCAACTTACATAAAAAACTCAATATTGAAATGTATTTTAAAACTTATCCTCTTTGCAAACCAATCAACAACTTCTCTATTAACCTTATTCTCTATCTGTGCAGAAGACCTTGTACGACGCCTGAGGGTTGCTTTAACATAATCTCTAAATTCCCTACATTGATTGATTGAATTGACAACTGAGAAAAACATTAAGCTTTCATAATGTTAAAATATAAATACTATTTAGAACTTACTCAATATATTGATCAACCAATTTACAATTGATCAACACATATCGGTGTGCTTGTAATCTCTCCAATGGTGTAAGGGTGAAAGTTTCACCATTTCCCACAGCTCGACCTACTTACCGAAGGATATTAAAAACTTGAGGAGCCACAGTATTGTCATTTGGGTCATCATCAACACGTCTAGGACGATTGAATCTTGTCTCAAGAGAGTCATCAAAATACCTTGAACAAAAGGTTAAAATCTCTTCAGCCAAGTAACCTTCAGCTATGGAACCCTCCGGTTGTGCCTTATTGCGTACATAAGACTTCATATGTCCTAAGTACCTATGAAGACAAAGCAAAACTACAATAAACCCGACGATCCATATTCAAACATAACCAGTAAGGTAATTATTTACCTTTCAATAGGATACATCCATCGGTAATGTACTGGTCCACCATGCTTAGCTTCATTAGCCAAATGAACAGTCAAATGAACCATGACTGTGAAAAAAGATGGTGGAAACAACATCTCCATATGACAAAGTGTGTTTATAATTCGGTGTTGGAGTTTATCAAGATCCACCAAATTTAATACTTTACTACATAGTTGTCTAAAAAATAAACACAACTCAACTACAACTGCAACCACTGGTTTAGGAACTACATCACGTAATGCCACGGGTAATAATTGCTCAATAAGGACATGGGAATCATGGCTTTTCAAGCCAAAAATCTTACGATTATTTAGGTCAATGCATCTAGAAATATTACTTGAATATCCATCTGGCACGATCACATTCTTCAAAGTCCTAAGAAATACATCTTTCTTGGTATTTGACATTGTAAATATAGCAGGACGACATTTTCCCCTATCATCTGGCCAGAGATCATCTCTTATGCCCATTTCTTTCAAGTCTTTCCGAGCATTAAGATTATCCTTTGATTTCCCAGCTTCATTGAGCAATGTATACAAAACATTGTCACAAACATTTTTTTCAATATGCATGACATCAAGGTTGTGACGCAGTAAATTAAACTCCCAATATGGAAGTTCAAAAAATATACTCTTCTTCCTCCAACACTGCGTGTCATTTTGTTGACTACTTTTGCCACGAGATCTTTTACCCAAGGTGACACGAATATTCTCCACTTGTTTCAAAATTTCTGATCCTGACAATGTTTCTGGGGGTTCCCTTAACTCTTGCTTGCCATCAAAACGAATCCGGTTCAATCTAAACCTATGATTTTTATCCAAGAAACGACGATGACCCATAAAACACCACTTTCTACTATAATTTAGGCGATGTGGCTCAAAATCAAAATTACATGAGGGACAAGCTAACCCAGTGTGTATATTCCACCCAGACAAGTTACCAAGCCCCGGAAAATCACTAATTGTCCACATAAGAGCTGCACGCATTCTAAACATTTGTTTCATTGAAGCATCAAAAGTATCAACACCTTCATTCCATAACTCCTTTAATTCTTTAATGAGAGGTTGCAAGTAAATGTCTATGTCATTGCCTGGCATTTGCTTGCCTGGAATGATCATAGAAAGAATAAAGGATGTTTGCTTCATACACTCCCAAGGAGGCTTGTTGTATGGGATTAGAATAACTGGCCAAATGCTATAATTGGTGTTGAGAGATCCAAAAGGATTAAAACCATCACTAGCTAACCCAAGACGAACATTCCTAGGTTCCAAAGCAAAATCAGGGTGTGATGAATCAAATTGTTTCCATGCCTCTGAGTCTCTTGGATGTCTCATCAAGCCATCATTGTTAGAGTTCATAGAATGCCATCTCATACTCTCAGCAGTCTTGGAAGATAAAAACAATCGTTGCAAGCGAGGCTTCAAAGGGAAGTAACATAACACTTTTGCAGGCTTTTTCCCTTCACTTTTTGGCTTCCATCTAGAAGTCTTGCATTTTTTGCACAATTGTTCTTTGTCATATTTGTCCCAATACAACATACAATTGTTTGGACAAGCATGGATCTTAGTATAATTAAGACCTAATTTGTTGATGATCTTTTTGGCCTCATAAAAAGAATTAGGAATATTGGCATGTTCAAATGCATCTTTCAACAACTCCATTATCATAGACATTCCCTTATCACTAATTCGACACAAACACTTGATGTGATACAATTTCACCAAAAAGGATAATTTTGAGTACTTTTCACATCCTTCGTATAACTTCTGATTTCCATCCCTAAGTAACTCATAAAATTGCCTACTTTCATCATTGGCCCCATTGTTCAATACTTCATCTTCAACTACCGGCACATGTGATGTGGATGGTCCATTCATGTGGTGTCTAGAGAACCCAAAGGCATCATTAATCATGTTCTCCATTTCATTTTCATCATCTGAGGTATCTTGTATAATAAGATTTGAAGAAGTCTCATCTACAATTTTCTCCCCATGCTTCACCCAATGAACATACCCAGATGGAAACCCATTCCAAAGCAAGTGCTCATACACCTCATCCTTTAACAACCATGGTCTAAACTTACAAGTAATGCAAGGACAAATAATTCTGCCTTCAACAGAATGATGTGTTAGTGCAAAGTCAAGAAACTTATTCACCCCTTCAATATATTGTGGAGTATTACGTGGCATAGCAATCCAAGATTTATCCATGTATAGAGTTGTGATATCTGTGCCTGAACAATGAGGACTATTAAACTTTTACTTATCCAAAAATAGAAAAACAATTACCAATTTCTATTCTAGATTGAATAATAAAGATATATATTTAACAAAAAATAATAATTGATAAGTCAGACCATAATGTTACTTACCAAAAAGGCAGCACCAGCCCTTAGACAATAGTGTGGAGGAGAAGAAAATCCTTGCTTTCGAATAAGAGTTGTCAGAGCTTTTAAAATTGAAGACCCCAAAACTTCCTAGAAAGCCAAAACAGCCAGGTAGAGGCCATCAAATTTTGAATGATATACATGGATTCAACAATAAGGAGAATACTTGAAAGCAAAATTAGTCTTGACATGAACTAGTAATAATATACATGTCAGTGATGCAAGGATATTTTTTAGAGTAAGACAAGATAGTATTATATATGTCTTGACTTGAACCAGTAATAATATACATCCCTAAAATAGAAAAATATATTATATTCAGAAGCTGGTCATATTATACAGTACTAGTTAGTGCATGCTGTCCAAAGCTGACTTTTTTGCCTTGCCTAAAAACCTATCTCAGAAATAAGTGTGAACCATTTAGTTCAGATTTCAAAGAGAAACTTTATGAACCAATTAGTTCTCAGTTGGGAACTCACTGTATGTTTCTTCTCTCTCTCTCTCATTCTACAGTGTGTGTAATTTACTCACACAGAACTTAATCTTTTTTCTTCTAAGATACTTGTTTCATCTCCTGGTTAGTTATTTCATGAATGTCCATTGGTTAATCATGTAGGATTCTAGCTGAGTTAGCTCTTTACCTGCATTACGATTTATTATGAAGTGAACTGCTGCACCTAAGTTAATGATAGTGGCTGTGTAACATGAGACAAGAAAATAAGTTATTCAAGTGCCAAAACCCATGGCAAATGCCACATTCAAATATCAATACAATATATATATGCCAAAAGAAAAACCAAATAAAGACCAATTCTGTCCAGGGCTAAACAACAAGAGCTATAACTATCAAATCTCTGAAAACTATTACTGAAATTTTGTTTCTTAAATCACAATTAAGAGTTACAGACTTTTCTCTATTAAGATGAACGAACCTTTTCTCTATTTAGTACAGGCCAAAGATGGTAGGTTTGTTAACTACAAAGTCAAAAAGAAAAAGAGCTACAAGCCCAAACCAGAAATCAAAAAAAAAAAAAAGCTTTACAAGCTAAAAAAGAACCACATGACAACTAAGCTTCTGCATTCGAAGCAGTTTGCACAATACTATAGTAGTATTTTATACCTTGAAGAGCCAATAAGGCATTTATTAAAATTTAATAAATCAAGAAAGCAAATAAATAAACTGTTTTATGACAAACCAAATACTAACTAACTTTTGCACAGTTCTAAATCTTCAAACAACTTAACTGCCTCCCCTATCAAACCATCACTAGATACTGCAACATATTTCAAATAAGATTGCAGCAACAGTCACTAACATATTTCTATTCTTTATAAATTGTGTAAGGAACAAATTATAAAAAAAAAATACAAGATATACATTATCAATATAGTTTTACCTCGCAATATAAAGAATTTGCTTTAATAATTTAGATGTCAATATTGTCCAGATACAGTGACAAGGGTTTAGCCAAAGTTATATATCATCTTGAAAAAGTAACCAGCAATTACTTTCTACTTCACAACTAAAATGTTTGGCCAATCAATCCATTATCCTTGTCAAAACATCTTTTTATTATTTAGCTTTTCCAAAATTTAATCTAGGTTCAAATGCCTAAAAGTTCAAGATTTAACGAGTGACTTGTGCAAAATCAAGAACCAGTTACAATGGTGTTTAAGTGACTTTATGTTTACTCACTAATGTATTTAATACAAAGGTTCAATTTTCAGATATTACATCAAAGACAATGCCAGCTCCGCAGCAATAACACATACAAATCAGTAATTCAAATTCATTTTTTTCTGGGAATTTCACATATGTAAGCTCCCAGCAACTTTCTTTACTAATGCAACCTAAAAAACGAAACTGATATACATATTGCTTCATTTTAGATAAATTACTAAAACAATGGCAGGATTTGTAATTGATACAGATAGGAGATAGGAGATAGGAGATAGGAGATAGGAACAAGAATGTAATTGTTAACTAGTGAATCATAGCAACATATACAGGATCTCTCACTATCTGATACACACACAGGGTCTGTCTCTGACACACACACAACGGAGGGAGTGTGAGGCAGGAAAAGTAAAGGATCCTTACAGCCAGTAATGTCTGAACATAGTGTTCATCTGGTATACAATTATGCACCTTAGACGTGTCAGCAGGCTGCATGATGGAAGGAATTATACTTAGAAATTATTAGTTCATCTATTGATATAATTTGCAAGAACCTAATTGACATCATTTATCAGTTCACAATCAAATATTGAATTACTTCATGACATTTTCTGAGCAGAAGATATGATATGATTTTAGTCAAAAAATGATTGGTTGAAGCTGATATAAAGAGGGCATCTTAAAATAATTTTTGCATGCATATAGAACACTTACAATGGGATGATCCCTCCAAAATTCTGGTAGCGGCTATTTTTGCATTATTAAATCCACAAGTCAGAGAAATGGAGATGAAAAGAATGAGGCTGTCAGCAAGAAACAGACAAGAAAAAATTATTGACTTAAAAAATACTGTCAAGAAGATCCAAGACCCAAAAAATTATAACTTCCTGCCCAGCTATAACCATTTAACTGCAAAGAATGTGTGGAAAACTTGTGGGGCGAAAAAAAGAACACAGAAAGAAAGATACTTCCTACAACTTTCATTGACAACTTCCTTTATATATACTCACTTGACTTTGGCACACTTAACTTTCGGCACCTAACAGAATATATATGCAGTGTGTGTGATATTAACAACCCAAGAGCAAGAGGAAATAGAAGCAGAACTAGTTGCAACAAGAAGAATGTTTAATAAAACTAGTTGTCCTACCAAGTTCCCATGAATCGATTTTGTATCCGTTTGAAATAGTGTACTTTATTAAATTGTGCTCTCGTTAGTAGTATAAGAGTTTATGAGATACATCAATAAAGGTAAGTTACCATGTTTTGGAGACAAGTAGCACCAACTCAACTTTCCAGAAAATTCAAGAATAAATCAAGAAATTACATTAAATATATGATTATGAAGGATAGGAGGAATATAAATGATATATTTTGAGCACCTTTATGTAGTAGCGATGCGCACGATTTGTGATGTCAAATCAATCTGCAAACCATAGGGAAAAGATGGTCAAAAGAAGCAAAAACTTATGCTGTGGTGATTAAAATGAAGTGACACTGTGATAGTTTAAAAAGAAAATTGAACACCAAGTAAGTCAAGTCATATATCATGTATTATGTATATAGAAATTGAACAGAATAGAAGCAGAGAGATACAAAAGCATAGATCCTAAAATATATTTTAATATTCAAAATTACAATATCTATCTTAAATCTAAATAATAGATTCGAGGAAATGAAATTGGTCCATTCGGAATTCTAAAACCCAAACCCTTGGGAGTAGAATGGGTAATTTTAAACGAGTAAGATGAATTGTAGCATAAGCTCGTATTGTATGATGAAGCAACACTAGAGCAGTGTAGCATAAGCTCTTATCGTACCATTATACAATGATAATAATTAATAACAAACTTTCAAGAGGGCGCCCAGGTCTAGTTAAAAAGGTTTAGTAATAGAATCCAAGGCATATATATATATATATTGAATGGTGAACCTTCTCGGTCTCATGTAGAAACTAGAAATCATTATACAATGATAATAACAAGCTTTCATATATATATATATATATATTTATATATATATTTATATATTTATATATATATTTATATATTTATATATTTATCTATATATATATATTTATATATTTATCTATATATATATATTTATATATTTATCTATATATATATATTTATATATATATATTTATTTATATATGTATATATATAGATATAGATATCATTTAACACTGCTAGTACGTTGGAGCTTTACTTGTGAAAGATTGAGATGACTCACTTCACTTGTGTGTACTTACTAACATCTTCCCAGAAACTCCAACCTTGGTTTCAAGTACAAGAGCAGAGCAATTCATATCACCAGCAGTTCTTTCTAGACGATCAATTTCCTCAAGATTTAAGGTTTGGAATTCATATACAATCAACGCAGAGCAAAATTAAAGCAGCGCATGTCATTATTAGAGGTATTGGTATTGGGCATTTTACTTACAGGGGGAAGCAACGAACCCCAAGACTCTTGGGCGGAGGAGTAATCTCGTCCACTTTGTGCTATTACTACCTCGTTCTCTGTCTCTCTCTCTCTCTCTTCCTGCACCAAACCTCACCAAACCTTAAACGACGTCGTTTGCCAAAAATAAGAAGAAGCAAGAACAAGAAAATGGAAAATGAGTGAATTCAAAGTAGGAAAAACCATAACCATGGAAAATTCCGAATATAGAGAGAGAGGGAGAGAGTTGAACATGGGATTGTTGGGAACCGAAGTAATAAAAGTGAAGCCATACATTAAACTCTATTACTAGAATAAGTCGCAAATCTGAGATCCAATCAGATTGGCTAAGCCTAAACCCTAACAGCCTAAGAAACATGAA
This sequence comes from Styphnolobium japonicum, assembly GCA_023212625.1. Classification (NCBI taxonomy): domain Eukaryota; kingdom Viridiplantae; phylum Streptophyta; class Magnoliopsida; order Fabales; family Fabaceae; genus Styphnolobium; species Styphnolobium japonicum. The sequence goes on from JALBWW010000079.1 coordinate 428,300, forward strand.
AGAGATGGAATCGGAGAAAGATTAGAGGAGAAAATGAATGAATGAAACGATATATACAATATATAATTGAAGTGAGAAGAGCGGTGAGAAACTTACACGACGGTCAGATCCGAGAGCAAAGGCTTAGGTGGTGCCTCCCATGGAGTGCAAATTCAACCTTCGAATCTTCTACTTGAACTTACCAACAAAGAATTTTGTATAATTGAATTTAGGTTACAAAAAGGGCTAACTCATTTCCTAAAATTTGAACCTAAAATTGCACATTAATAAAAAATGCATATAAATATCATCTCAACAAAATGGAGAACAATGGAGAAATTTAGAAATTTCAAGATCTGCTAACCTACAATGTGATTTCAGCGTTAATGGAGAATGTCCTCTGCTATTTCGAAGGTGGAAGCAAACACCAATGGCAGAAGCTCCAAGAGGTTGATGGTGAAGCAAACACCAATGGCTGAAAATGAGAGGCAGAAGCGTTTGAAGATTTTAGGATTTTAGGCTGAAAATGGCTGAATGGTCCACTTGAGATATTAGAGAAAATGGAGGTTTCGGGGAAAAAGCTTTGAGAGGCAGGAGCAGCTATTTGAGACATGAGAGAAACCTAGCTATAGCATTTTAGGTGTTTTATTTGTAACCGCCGTGAATCATACCAAAACCGCCACAAATATAAATAAACCGCCGTTAACAAATTTAACTTCTGGCGGTTACTATGACTGCCACAAGTTTGGCACGGTAGTGGCGGTTTAAGCGAACCGCCGCAAGAAAACCGCCACTATCTTCCGTTTTTTTTGTAGTGTAGGCATGTAACACATGATGGTTACACCAATAGATATTCTTTTGTGGTGAACAAGCAACCTATCACTCTTGTACCATTAACTCCTAATCAAGTGTTTGATGATCAAGTGCAGCTTAAAAGGGAATGTGCTACAAGAAAAGAGGCTGAAAAGATTGAGAGTGAAAAAGAAAAGAATACAAGAGAGGGTAAAAAAGAGAGTACCATTGAAAGAAAAGAGAAACAACATTTAAGTGTGTTTGCAAAGGAGAGTGAGATCAAGAGAGCCTATTTCTCCAATCAGCCCATGCTTGTACTTTTGTACAAGGAAGCTTATTTGAACACTAACGACCTTGATTCCTCTTTGCCTAGTATTGTTGTGACTCTTTTGCAGGAATTTGAAGATGTTTTCCCCGATGAAGGTCCTAGTGGGTTGCCACCAATTAGGGGAATTGAACATCAAATTGATTTCATTCCTGGAGCCACTATTCCAAATAGGCCAACTTATAGAAGCAATCCGGAGGAAACAAAGGAGCTTCAAAAGCAAGTTGGAGAACTCATGGCAAAGGGATACGTGAGGGAGAGCATGAGTCCATGTGCTGTGCCCGTGCTTCTAGTGCCTAAAAAGGATGGAACTTGGAGAATGTGTGTTGATTGTCGAGCCGTCAACAAAATCACTGTAAAGTATAGACATCCCATTCCTAGGCTAGATGATATGCTTGATGAATTGCATGGATCCTGTTTGTTTTCAAAAATTGATCTTAAAAGTGGTTATCATCAAATTAGAATGAAAGAGGGAGATGAATGGAAAACTGCTTTTAAAACTAAATATGGTTTGTATGAGTGGTTAGTTATGCCATTTGGATTAACTAATGCTCCTAGCACTTTCATGAGACTGATGAACCATGTTTTGCGTCCTTTTATTGGTAGATTTGTGGTTGTCTATTTTGATGATATCTTGATCTATAGGAAAAGCTTGAATGAGCACATTGAGCATTTACGAAGTGTGTTATCCATTTTAAAGAAAGAAAGGTTGTTTGCTAACCTTAAAAAGTGTTCCTTTTGTACAAATCAAATTGTTTTCCTTGGTTATGTTGTAAGTGCTAGAGGGATAGAAGTTGATGAGGAAAAGGTAAAGGCCATTAAGGAGTGGCCTACACCTAAGAATGTGAGTGAAGTGAGGAGTTTTCATGGCTTGGCTAGTTTCTATAGGAGATTTGTAAAGGACTTTAGTACTCTAGCCGCTCCATTAACTGAAATTGTGAAGAAAAATGTAGGATTTAAGTGGGGTAATGAGCAAGAAAGGGTTTTTAATCTCATTAAGGAAAAGTTGAGTAGTGCACCATTGCTTGCTTTACCTGACTTTACTAAAACTTTTGAGATTGAGTGTGATGCTTCAGGTATAGGTGTTGGAGCTGTTTTAATGCAAGGAGGACGTCCCATTGCATACTTTAGTGAGAAACTAAGTGGAGCAGCCCTTAACTATCCTACACATGACAAGGAGATGTATGCATTGGTGAGAGCTTTGGAGACTTGGCAACACTACCTTTTGCCGAAGGAGTTTGTTATCCACACTGATCATGAGTCCTTGAAGTATTTGAGGGGACAAGGCAAGTTGAATAAAAGGCATGCGAAGTGGGTTGAATTCATTGAGCCATTTCCTTATGTAATCAAGTATAAACAAGGTAAGGAAAATGTGGTGGCTGATGCATTGTCTAGAAGGTATGCACTTCTTTCTACTTTAAATACAAAATTGTTAGGATTTGAGTACATTAAGGACTTATATGTGAATGATCCTGATTTTGCTAATGTGTTTAGTGCATGTGAGAAGGCTTCTTTTGGAAAATTCTATAGGCATGATGGATTTTTGTTTAGGGAAAATAAATTGTGTGTGCCTATTAGTTCTTTGCGAGAATTGCTTATGCGTGAAGCTCATGGGGGAGGTTTAATGGGTCATTTTGGAATTAGAAAGACTTTAGATGTTTTGAATGAGCATTTTTTTTGGCCACACATGAAACGTGATGTTGAAAGATTGTGTGAGAAATGTATCACTTGTAAACAAGCTAAATCTAAAGTTTTACCCTATGGTATGTATACCCCTTTACCCATACCTAGTGCACATTGGGTTGATATCTCTATGGATTTTGTTTTGGGTTTACCTAGGTCCAAAAGGGGAAGGGATTCTGTGTTTATTGTTGTTGACAGATTCTCAAAAATGGCGCATTTCATTCCATGCCATAAAACTGATGATGCAACCATTATAGCTGATTTGTTCTTCAAGGAGATAGTGAGGTTGCATGGCATGCCAAGAAGCATAGTTTCGGATCGCAATGCTAAGTTCTTAAGCTATTTTTGGAAGACTTTGTGGGGGTAAACTAGGTACTAAACTCTTGTTTTCTAGTACTTGTCACCCACAAACCGATGGGCAAACTGAGGTAGTCAATCGAACTCTATCTACTTTGTTGCGTGCGATTATTCAAAAGAACTTGAAGACTTGGGAAAAGTGTTTGCCTCATGTTGAATTTGCTTATAATAGAACTATTCATTCAGCTACTAAATTTTCACCATTTGAGATTGTGTACGGGTTTAATCCATTGACCCCTTTGGATTTATTACTTTTACCTGTTGAAGCACATGCTAGTTTAGATGGTAAGAAGAAAGCTGAATTTGTTAAGCAATTGCATGAGAGAGTACGACAACACATAGAAAAAAGGACTGAACAATATGCCGCTCAAGGTAACAAAGGGCGTAAGAAAGTGATCTTTGAGCCAGGAGATTGGGTTTGGATGCATATGAGAAAGGAGCGGTTTCCAGTCCAAAGGCGTTCCAAGTTACTTCCAAGGGGAGATGGCCCTTTTCAAGTGATTGTAAGGATCAATGATAATGCCTACAAGTTAGATCTCCCAGGTGAGTATAATGTGAGTGCTACTTTTAATGTTTCTGATCTCTCTCCATTTGATTTAGGTGAAGATTCGAGGACGAATCCTTTCGAAGAGAGGGGGAGTGATGTGAATCATCAAGGAAACACCAACAAGACTCCAAGTGATCCTTTGCAGATGCATGGAGGCCCAATCACAAGAGCTAGAGCTAAGAAGATGCAAACTGCACTAAATGGATTAATTGAGAAGATTTGGGCTCAAGTTGCAAGTGAGGATCCAAGGCATCAAAAGTTGGGCTTGCAAGATGAACCAAGGGTTGTGAATATAATTCAAGTCCAAGACCCAACTTTGGCTAACGAAATGGGTAACCAAATGGCATTCAATTATGGCCCATGAGTTGTCATTGGAAAGCTCTGGATGTCTTCTTTCTAATGGATCTAGAATCACCAACTTTCGAAATTTGTGGAATGAGATATGAATTTTTCTTCACCTACTGCCAGAATTGAAGTTAGGTACACCTAACTTGGAGCACTCAGTGTTAGACTTTTTAATACCTAAAAGTTAGGTACACCTAACTATGAGCACCCAATAATAGACTTTTTCAATTCCTGTTCACATTATGTAACCTATTCTTGGAGGGATGTTCCAAGGCTATAAATACCCATCTCTAGGGATGGAGAAGAGGATGCATTTTGAGTTTTTGCTTGATGAAAGACAAGTTCCTTCTTGGTTCTTAAATCTGACTTATCACTCACTTTCTCATCTATATCTTGAGTGTGGCGTCATCTATCCTTCTTATACCTTTGGTTCGCACTTTGCTAAGTGTTGGGTCAAGGTTTATCTTGTGTAAAATCTGATTAGAACATCTAGGGCATTTGGATTTTCATCTATTGATTGTGGGTCTTGAGGCAAGTTCGAGAGGTTCGCATCAATGTTGTTCCCATGGAGGCTGACCATATTTTGCTTGAAAGGCCTTGGCAATTTGATAAGCATGCTATTCATAATGGTTTCACTAACAAGTACTCTTTTGTTCATAATTCTTTGAAGGTAACCCTTGTACCCCTTACTCCCAAACAGGTTTGTGAAAACCAAGTGGCCTTGAAGCTAAGAAGGGAGCAAGAGAAGGACTCAAAAGTAAAATCAAAGGGGAAGCAAAGAATAGGGACCAAGAACATGTAAATGACAAAACAAATGAATATTTAATTGCTATGGAGAGTGAGACTAAGAGGGTTTGCTTAGCAAAGAAAGAGATGTACATTAGTATACAAAAGGACTTGTGCTTAAATTATAACTTTAACCCTCTATCTCGTGAAGTTGATTCTCTTTTGCAGGACTTTGAAGATGTCTTTCCAAAGAGTGTCCCTCCCGAACTACCACCCTTAAGAGGGATTGAACATCAAATGGACTTCATCCCAAGAGCCTCTTTCAACTCAAAATGCTTACCCCTTGTTGAATTTGCTTATAATAGGGCTATGCATGCTATTACTAGCTTTTCTCCTAATGAGATAGTATATGATTTTAATCCCCTCAACCTCCTTGATTTACTATCTCTACCTAATGTCTTTTCTTTAATTCATAGGGATGGACAGACAAAAACTGAATATGTAAGGACGCTCCATGAACAAGTCAAGGCTCAATTTGAAAGGAAGATGGGGCAATATGCCAAGAAAGCAAACAAGGGAAGGAGACAAGTTATTTTTTATCCAGGAGATTGGGTGTGGGTGCACAAGCTAAAAGAAAGATTCTCGTTACAAACAAAATCTAAGTTCTTACCTAGAGGAGATGGACCTTTCCAAATCTTAAAAAGAATCAATGACAATGCTTACAAAGTTGACCAAACAGGTGATGAAGGATCAAATTCAAGGACGAATTCTTTCAAAGGGGGAGGGCATGATGGAGGCCAAGGAAGCTCAAGTGGAAGCCCAACGGGCCCAAGACCCAAAGATGCACTACGAGGACTTAGAGGCCCGATGACAAGGTCAAGAGCTAAGAAGGATTTGGATAAAGAAGTCAACTACTTTTTCTCACTCAAGCCCATTCCAGAAGAAGAAACACTAAAGATGGTCCAAATGAACCAAGTTGATGAGGGGCCCAACGTGGGGGCATGATTTCTTCTTAGTAATTTTATTTAATTATGTATTTGAACCTTTTATTATTTTCAGTTTTGTTTCTTATTTTCTTTTTGGAATATTTTGTAATAAGGGCCTATTGTTTGGGCTTAACTAAGTGCATAGCATAGCTAGGAATAGATGATGGCTTCTAATTGGGCTTGGGCCACTTTTGTGCTAGAATTAGGGTTAAAAAGGTGCTAGCTTGCTGCCTCCTTTTAACTAGACCTAGCCGCCAACTTAATCCCTATAAATAGGCTTGTATTTGTTGCTTTTGTCACTTTGAATTTCAGAATACAATTACACTCCTTTGTGAGTTTTTGAGAGCTTAGTTCTCTTGGGTTCTTGAGTGAACCATCTTGGTTCTTATCAAAGGTTTCCTTACCTTTGTGGCGAATCTTCGCTTGACCTATCACTCCCCAAGAGTGTGGCATCTTCTTCCTTCCATCCCTTGTCTTTTTTCATCTTTTCTATTTTTTACTATTCATGCGTACTGTTCACGCTGATGTACTATTCACATTGTTCATCTTCATCTTTAATTCTTTGAAACAAAAAATCAACTCAAGGACGATCTGTAAAAACAATATGCATCCAACTTGGATCATATCACTTCAAGACTGATGATTTCTTCCCATGAAGTTAATATTCAATTCTTACATAATCTGTCTGCTTATATTTGAATTTCCCCTTCTTTATATGATGTTTTACTTGTTGGTGTATGCCCTAGAGGCTAGTTATATATTGACTTTATGATTTACCAATATCATGACATTTATTTAATATATGAGGCATTTGATTTATTGTGTTATTTATTTATATTAAATGATCATAATAGAGTCCTTATAATGGAAAGTTCTATGCTGAATATCAAGTATGTGACTTGATAGTGAGATGCTATGGGATAAATTGGAACGCTATTATTAAATGTCCCTAGTTAAGTATTACTGTCAATTAGAACGATAGTGATGCGTTGAGACTAATATGTGGAAAGACTAATGACCGTGTCTCACAGGTCATGGATATGAAATATCAAGTCTACAAATGGGTACATATTAGACTAATAATGTACTGGACTGACCCACCATAAAAATACTACATGGATCATTACGTGAGTGCCATAAGCAGTTTTCATAGTGACTATGGTGTACGTGATCCTTTGACTACGGCTCCCTATATGAAGAGTTATATGTTTTAATATCGTGAAACGTCACCTATAACTAGGTGACCATAAAGTCGGTTATTGGACATGTTACAAGTCATGCAGAGGAATGTGAGTGATGTAGATAGGATTTATCCCTCCTACCTAGCAGGAACGATATCTTCAGACCCCTTGATGAGTGAGACTTGAAAATGCATGACTGTGCTCAAATGAGACGATATGAGATATTGATCTCATTTGTCTTAATAAGTTTACTCAGCAATCAAGAAACCAATGATTGAACTATACAAGGGTGACACGTTCCATGCCTTGTGTTCTATCAAGATATCAGAACAAATGGACTAGACTACATGGTAACGTTAGTCACGGTTAGGTTATGTCGAATCACTGACATTCCTATTACTTGAGTAGCAGTGATGTATTGCTAGATACCGCTCAATGTTTGTAATATTAAATAGGATTTAATATTATTGCCAACGTAATAGGATCCTATAGGGTCACACACATAGAATGAATTGTAATGGATTTAAATGGGGCTAATTGGACCTTTAGTAAGAGTAGATGAGCCAACCCAATTGAATAGGCCCACACATGAGTCTGACCTAGGTCAGATATGTGTAGGGGCCTATATAAACATCTCTTAGACTTTTTTGTGCCGCACTACAACATCACACACAACTCAGATTTGGAAATCGTTTTCGAATAGAGATTGAGAGAGAACTCGTAGAGTGAGTCCGCCCCCCTTCGTGGCTAGCACCATACCGAAGAAGGAGACCATTACATCTGTTCGTGTGGATACCGTAGAGACGCCACAACCACATTCGTGCGTTGCAGCGTTCATGAGTTGTTGTCCTTCACGATATTGACTTCATCATTAAGGTAAATTATCTGAATAGGGATTATGACCATCGCTTAGATCCCTAGAGGGTTTCATATTTTTTTGTTGTTTTTTCGCTACCTATTTTCTTGTGGCGAAACCCAACATTACCTTTTATGTGCATGAAAAAATACCAGTTAAATAGATCGGGAAAATGCCTAATGGATCAGATACTTTACTTGTAGACCACCTATCAAACGCTATGTCAGATTAATCAGTGTCTATTATTTGGTATGACTTATATATTTATAGTTTACTTAAGGAAATTGTTCTGGTTCACTGGGGTTAGGATATTTATTTTATGCCAATAAATTATTTGGCTATAAGACAATTAGAAATTTTTAGGGGAAGAATGAATTTGGGGCCAAATATAGCTCATTAGCTACTGCTTTAGCAATTTCTAAACAACATGGTGCAGTTTCAATTTATCTATTTTCAACTAGCCGCCTATATCCATTTATAAATGCGTCATTAATTGGCATATTGCATTTAAGCATGCAGGGGAATTGGTTTCGTCTTCATTGGCTTGCTTGCTTGAGTTGACATTGCTTAATGTCATAATTTCAAAGTTTCAACAAGTGAAATATCTTCATTCTTGAATTTATAAAGTTTGAGGGATATTTTCATTACTTGCTGGAATGACCTGCATCTTCCTTGCCTTAAAACTGTTTCTAATATAGTTCTTTTAAAATTGTTTGTCAACAATTATAGTTCTTTAGAAAATGTTTCCTATCATTTATAGTTTCCTTAGCTTAGTAGGCAACTACTATTTAATGTATATCATGGACAACCTAGTCTGAAGTTTTATTTCATGGAAGGTTGTTTGGCTGGATTAAAGGCTGATAATATTTTACAACAAGGAGATATGGTTTTAGCAATGAATAAAAACCAGTCACATGCTCCCATGACATTGAAAATGCATGCAAAGCTTTAGACAAAGTTTATACCTTGTAGTTTAATTAACTATCAAGTTAAATTTTCCTTTGTTTAACTTTAAGTGATGATATTGCAATGCATTGAAGGTGTCATATATATATATATGTATATATATATATATATTCCCATGCATTGTAAATCAAATAAAAAATTTCCATCCTATTTGGTGGAAAATGGTCTCCAAATGGGCCTTGTTTATGTTTGGCTGCTACAACAATTCATGTTGACTCGACCTTATTAGTTTATCTCTTTAGACCACAATTTTGTAGGTGAATGGTGAATGGTGATTAGGTGTGAAGTAAAAGATTTATTACCCATATCCAATGTTTATCCGCTTTAATTAACTAAGGTTATATTTTTCTCTTTAAAGGTCTTTCTTTTCTATATGTTTATTTTGTGTAGTTGTCATGTCTAATTAATTGTTTGTTTTATGCTGTTTGGTTCATTCAGAGGAAAAGTGAATTCACTTTGTCATTTAAAGGGTTGCAATTCCCTTGTTGAAATGATCAACAATGGAGCTATTGACTAGCCTAAACCATATTATCCAGATATTGTGTGAGAAAAAGCATACCACATGTCATAAAGAAATAAGAAGAATGAACCTATTGCCTCCAAACAGTAACCACGTTACTTATCCTTTGAGAGTTTTTAATAAAATCTTAAACTTATATGAATTCAGGTAGGCCAGTATAGATTCTTCTTTTATCAGCTCTTGGTTGATATGGCATATATCCATTTCAATTTATTATTAGTTTCATAATATATTTATTGGTAATAACATTAAAGGTTTTCTTTTAATCTACTATTATTTTTCATATTCATAAGAATTCAATTCGATAAACAGGAAAATGTAGATGAAAACTAAAAATAGCATGTCTTAGGTAATGGTAATGATTATTTTGAGGAATGATAAAGGAATAAGAGTTGTTTGAAAGGGAGAACAAGGAGGACGGAGGAAGAAAATAGAAAAAGAAGTATACATATTTTGTAAATAAATTTGATGTATATGCATGGTGGATCTAGTAGCTTAATTTTCTAATATATTTACCATTTTATTGATAATTTTGGATGCACTTTCAGATAAACAGCAATGAGAATATGTCAATGTTTCACGTAGCCCTTCAGCATAACTTTTCTGTTGACTTTGAGTTACCTTCATCTTTTCTTAAATCATCTTTACCTTATCTGTTGTTTGTTGCCACACTGTAGTACTAGCAGGGGGTGATCCTCTCACACTCACTTTTTTGCCACTTGTGTTGTGTGTGACTGCAGCGGCTATATGTCATATATATAGCTAGGGTTGCCATCATTAGTGAGTAAGAGGAGCATTGATGTGCCTACTTACAATCTGACCTAGGTCACAATTATGTGCAGGTCCATCTACTCAGTTGGCTCATTTAGTCTAACTAAATGCCCAACCAGTTATCTAGGAGCCCAAGTCATAATTGGATTCCTAATTAAATTCATCTCATGAATATTAAACCCCAATATCGGTCAATTCTAAGTGTGTGACCATGTAGGTTCCCATTACGTTGACAGTAATACTAAAATCCAATTTTAGCAATACAAACAGTGAACAACATCTAGTAATGCATCATTGCGGCTCAAGTAATAGGAAAGTCCGTGATTCGACATAACCTAACTGTGACTAATGTTACCATGTAGTCTAGTCCCTTTGTCCAGATATCTAGATTGAACACAAGGCATGGAACGGTCATCCTTGTACCGTTCAATCTTTAGTTTCTTGATTTCCGAGTAGACATACTAAGACAAATGAGATCAATATCTCATATTGATTCATTCGAGCATGGTCATGCATTTTCAGTCTCACTCTTATGAAGGGGCCCACAGATATCGCTCCCGTTAAGTAAAAGGGGCAAATCCTATCTAGGCCACTTACATCCCTCTGCATGATTCGCAGTATGTCCAATAGCCGTCATTATAATCTCTTTGTTACAGGGGACGTTTGACGATATCAAGTCATACAACTCCTAATGTAGGGAACCATAGTGACCTCAAGTCAAAGGACCACATACACCATTGTCACTATGAGAACCATGTATGACACTCACGTAACGATCCATGTAATGTTCTCATAGTGGGTTAGTCCAGTACATAATTACTCTAATATGTACCCATGTGTAGACTTGATATCTTATATCCATGACTTATGAGACACGGTCATCAGCCTACGCACATACTAGTCTCAATGTAATACAGTTGGCCTAATTCACAATAAAACTCGACTAAGGACATTTAAGAATAATATTCTGAAAGTAACCAATAGAATCTCACAACTATGTCATACACTTGATATCCCATGGCATTGTACTTACTATTCTAAGGACTTTATCATGCACATTTAAATAAAATAAATAACACAATAACTAAAATGCCTCAAATATATATATATATATATATATGAATGCCATGATACAATGTAAACCATAAAGTCAATATATAATTGGCCTCTATGGCATACACCAATAATCTCCCACTTGCACTAGAGTCAATTGGACATATATCTAATGCTTAAAGACCTAGTGTGACCCTTATGCTTACGTTGAGCAAGAGGCTTTGTCAATGGGTCCGCGATGTTATCCTTTGCTGGTACTTTGCATATCTTCACATCTCCTCTGTCTTCAATCTTTCGAATGAGATGGAAGCGCCGAAGTATATGCTTGGATCGTTGGGGAGATCTAGGTTCCTTAGCTTGTGCAATGGCCCCATTGTTGTCACAAAAAAGGTTGACTGGGTCCACAATGCTAGGAACTACGCCAAGTTTAGTATGAACTTCTTGATCCAAACAGCCTCCTTTGCAGCACTAGAGGCATCAATATACTCGGTCTCTGTGGTAGAATCGGCTACTGTCTCTGCTTTGAACTTTTCCAGCTAACAGCCGCACCATTTAGGCAAAACAAAAAACCTGATTGCGATCTGGAGTCGTCCTTATTGGATTGGAATCTTGCATCGGTGTAACCCTTTACAACGAGCTCGTCCTCGCCTCCATATACCAGAACGAATCCTTTGTTCTTCTTAAGTACTTAAGGATATTCTTGGCAGCTATCCAGTGACTCTCACCAGGATCTAATTGGTACCTGCTGGTCATGCTCAAGGCATACGAGACATTTGGACGAGTACATAACATGACATACATGATAAATCCAATTGTAGATGCATATGAAATCTTACTCATGCGCTCTTTCTCATCTTGAGTAGAAGGACATTGAGCCTTCGAAAGGCTTACACCATGCGACATAGGTAAAAACCCCTTTTTGGATTCTTGCATATTAAAATGTTTTAATACTTGACAAGAGGTTGTCGAGACCTGTCAAATAATAAAAATTACCGGTTCACAAACTAATTTGTAGTATAGAGAATGAATCGAATCGTCTCTCAAGGATCCAATAAAAACAAAAATTCAAGTAGATCAAGATAATTAAAATGGGGGTTTTGTTGTTGATTAACAAGATTGATAAAAGTACGAGACTTAAAGTTGCAAACAAATCTAAAGAAACAACCAATCCAAGGAAATTTACTGATCTTGAGTTTAATTTATCATTGATCACAAGGAATTCACTTAATTGCTAATCATGTTCTTGGCCTTAGATCACATCAAGACGCCTCAACATGATCTAAGAATCCTCTACTAGATAAGCATCTAGGATTTAATTAACCAAGGTTAGAAAAAGTAAGCACCATCCAAACATAGATTAACTTAAGATCAGGGATTTAACCAAGCTAAACAATCCATTAAAAAGCTTTGATATATTGTTTAATCTTTGTGATCCTCTTTGATATATTGCTTTTCTAATACCTTCTTATGAACTGCATGCTGTATGACTAGGTCTGATCCTGGTACCTTGCATTCATTTGATCCTAAAATTGATAGAACATTTCATACACTTCATAGAATTCATGGGACTGGTAGTAGTATTCGTAGAGCTAATAGAATTACTTCTGGAATTGGGCTTGAACTTAACATTGCACCTAATCTTGTTGACTCTTTTAATCCTGTTGAGTCTGCTTCTGTTAGTACTTCAGTGTCTGATACTGAGTCTGCTGATTTTACTATGGCTGACTATAACAATAGGACCCTTAAGGAATTGGCTGCACCTGATGTGAATTATCAACCTTTGTGCATTCAATATCCTGAACTTAATGTTGATTTTGAGTTGAAATCTGGATTGATACACTTGCTGCCCAAGTTTCATGGTCTTGCAGGTGAAGATCCACATAAGCATTTGAAGGAGTTCCATGTTGTTTGCTTCACCATGAAACCTCATGGAATAGCTGAAGATCACATCAAGCTAAGGGCCTTTCCTTTCTCCTTGGATGGTGCTGCTAAGGATTGGTTGTATTACTTACAACCTGCTGCCATCACTTCTTGGAATGACATGAAAAGACTATTTCTGGAGAAGTTCTTTCCTGCATCAAGAACTGCTGCAATAAGGAAAGATATTTGTGGCATAAGGCAAATCAGTGGTGAAACTCTCCATGAGTATTGGGAGAGATTCAAGAAATTGTGCTCGAGCTGCGCACACCATCAAATTAGTGATCAACTACTAATCCAATACTTCTATGAAGGATTGATGCCAATGGAAAAGAGTATGATTGATGCTGCAAGTGGTGGAGCATTGGTAGATAAAACTCCAGCTGCTGTCAGAAACTTAATTGCAAACATGGCAGCAAATTCTCACTAATTTGGTACTCGAATAGGTGCTGCAACCAGAGTAGTCAATGAAGTTAATACCTCTTCACATGCTAATCAAAAAAGGATAGAATATAGATTGGATGAGCTCACTTCTTTGGTCAGACAGATAGCAATAGGACAACACGAACCACCTGTGCAAACCCTTGCAAGAGTTTGTAGCATATGTTCTAGTTCTTCTCATCCTACAAATTCGTACCCCACATTGCAAGATAATTATGAGTTTCTTCTAGACCAATCTATGGCTGCAGCTAGTATATTTCCTGGGAAGCCACAGTTCCATCAGCAACAACAACAAAAATATGATCTATTCTCCAATACTTACAACCCTGGATAGAGGGACCATCCCAATCTGAGATATGGGGAATGCATCAAATCAGCAGCCACCAAACCAGTATAGACCACCATTCCAGCAGCAAGCAAGGACAAATCAATTTCAACCACATGCTGGACCAAGTAGACCACCATTCCAGCAGCAAGGTCCTGTAGTCACGAAATCTGAGCCCTCATTGGAGGATTTGGTGAAACAGTTGGCCACCAATATCATCCAGTTTCAACAGAGAACTGAAACCACCATTCAGAATTTGGAGACTCAAATTGGTCAAGTTGCCACATCTATTCATGAATTTAAGTCACAGGGTTCTGGCCAATTACCCTCTCAAACCACTCCAAACCCTAGAGGCAATGTTAGTGCTATAGCATTGCGCAGTGGTAAGCAAATCAATGGACCAAAGGCAAGAGATATTCCAAATTCTTCCATTGATTCTGCAGTAAATTCAAATTCTGCAGCAAATTCAGATGCTGTAGTAGATTCAACAGCAAATGATCCTACAACTGCCAAGCAGAAAACCAGATCAAACCAGCAGTTGACAGAAAATTTAGTATAGCAGAAAAGTGAACATTCACAAAAGTCAGCTTCCAACAGTTCACTCATGCCTTGCTAGACTTGGGAGCCTCCATCAATGTAATGCCAAAGTCAGTTTACACTTCCTTGCATATGGGAGAGCTAAAGTCCACCGGCATTGTCATTCCGTTAGCAAACCGGAGCACTACTCAACCTGCAGGAGTGTTGGAGGACGTTCTGGTTCGGGTAAATAATTTAATATTCCCAGCTGATTTTTATGTGTTGAATATGGAAGATGAATCTACCTCTTCCCCACCCCCATTGATCTTAGGTAGGCCATTTTTTAAAACTGCTAAAACTATGATTGATGTGCATGCTGGTACCCTTTCCATGGAATTTGGTGATGATATCATTTAGTGTAACATTTTTTATGCCATGAAATACCCTTTAGAGGATCATTCTGTTTTTCATTTTGATGTCATTGATTTTCTGGTTGATGATATGCATGCTGATATGTTGGCAGAGTTTCCTGAAATTGTAGGATACACTAATAACATAGCTTGCGATACTTGTTCTGCCTGCTTCAGACTTTCTGGTTGTAAACCTAATGCAATATGTGCAGCCTGTGTTGAGATTTCTACATACTTGTCATATGCTGTTGTTAATTCTGCTGACATTGATGATTCTGTTTCTGTTATTAATGCCAATGATGCTATTATTAATGATGTTGTCATTCATCCTACTGCTAAGTGTGATTCTTTTGATTCCATAGGATATGATGACGTTGTTTTGCAAGATTGTGCACAACTTGCAGGTGCAGGTGCAGCAAGTGCAACTGCTGAGAAATTGGCAGATTTAGTTTCGGTTCCAAAACTAGTTCCGTCAGTCCAGCAACCACCTTCCATTGAACTTAAGCCCTTGCCCGAGCATTTGAAGTATGCATTCTTGCAGGAGGATGAGAAGCTCTTGGTGATAGTGGCCAAACACCTCCAACCTGAGCAAGAAACCAGATTATTGGAAGTTTTGAAGCAACACAAAACGGCAATTGGTTGGACACTTGCAGACATCCCTGGTATTAACTCCTCCACATGCATGCACAGGATATTACTTGAGGAAGAAACTAAACCAGTGAGACAACCCCAGAGGAGACTGAATCCTCTCATTCTAGATGTGGTGAAAAAAGAGGTGACCAAGCTACTGCAGGCTGGCATTATCTATCCCATCTCTGACAGCAAGTGGGTGAGCCCGGTGCAAGTAGTTCCAAAGAAATCCTGGGTGACTGTCGTGGCCAACCAGAAGAATGAGCTCATTCCAACCCGAGTGCAGAATAGCTCGAGAGTTTGCATTGACTACAGACGTCTCAACCAAGCCACTCGGAAAGATCATTACCCCCTTCCATTCATCGATCAGATGCTGGAACGACTGGCTGGTAAGTCCCATTACTGCTTTTTGGATGGCTACACTGGATACTTCCATATCCATATTGCACCAGAGGATCAGGAGAAGACCACATTTACCTGTCCCTTCGGCACCTTTGCTTATAGATGGATGTCCTTCGGCCTCTGCAATGTCCCTGGTACCTTCCAACGGTGCATCGTGAGCATATAGTTCTTCTTTTGATTCATGTTTAGCTAGCCTATCTAGAGTGCTGCAAAGATGCATTGAGACTAACCATGTGCTAAATTTTGAGAAATGCCATTTTATGGTATAACAGGGTATAATATTAGGCCATGTTATCCAGCAAGGGCATTGAGGTAGATCCTGCCAAGATTGATGTAATTACTTGTTTATCTTACCCCACATGTGTGCGAGAAGTGCGTTCTTTTCTTGGTCATGCAGGTTTCTACAGGCGCTTCATTGCCGGCTTCAGCAAGATTGCCCTTCCACTTTCCCATTTACTACAGAAAGATGTAGAGTTTAATTTTGATGACAAGTGCAAGGCAGCTTTCAACCACATGAAGCAAGCCTTGACCAGTACCCCCATCATCCAAGCACCTGACTGGACATTGCCATTTGAGTTAATGTGTGATGCTTCTAACTATGCAGTAGGAGCAATCTTGGCACAGAGAGTGGGGAGAGCTTCTCATGTGATATACTATGCTTCCAGAACTCTGGATACTGCTTAGGCCAACTATACCACAACCGAAAAAGAGCTTTTAGCCATTGTTTTTGCTTTGGATAAGTTTAGATCATATTTGCTTGGCTCTAAGGTTGTTGTGTTTACTGATCATGTAGCTCTTAAGTTTCTTTTGAAGAAGCCAGAGGCAAAGCCCCAACTAATAAGGTGGATGCTACTGCTCCAAGAGTTTCATATAGAGATTCGTGACAAGAGTGGAGCAAAAAATCTAGTGGCAGATCATTTGAGCCGCATTGAAAGGGCTTCAGATCCCTTCCCTGTACAGGACTCCTTCCCAAATGAGCAGCTTCTGCAGCTGCAAGGTAAGAATACCTCCTCTTGGTTTGCAGATATGGTTAATTTTCTAGTTGCTGGTGTTCTTCCTACATATTTTACTAGAGCTCAATCTGATAAATTGAAAAGTGAGTCTAACTACTATGTATGGGATGATCCTTATCTGTGGAAGCTTTGTAGTGACCAGATTATTAGAAGGTGTGTCTCTGATCATGAGTTTCATTCCATTCTTAGCTTTTGTCATACATTTGCATGTGGTGGGCACTTTGGCTCCCAACGTACAGCTAGGAAAGTTTTGGACTCTAGGTTGTATTGGCCTACCCTATTTCATGATGCATATCTGTTTTGTAAGTCTTGTGAATAGTGCCAGAGAACAGGGACAAGTTCACACAGGAATGAGATGCCTCAGCAGCCTATGCTGTCTTGTGAGATCTTTGATGTTTGGGGTATTAATTTCATGGGCCCTTTCCTTGTTTCCTTTGGTTTTATTTATATTTTGTTGGCTGTTGATTATGTATCTAAATGGGTGGAGGCAAAAGTCACTCAGACTAATGATTTCAAAGTTGTTGTGAACTTTGTTAGATCATAGATTTTCTGCAGGTTTGGAATCCTAAGGGCCATTATCAGTGATCAGGGTTAACACTTTTGTAACCGGAGAATAGATGCTTTGATGAGAAAGTACAGCGTCTTTGACAAGGTTTCTACATCTTATCACCCCCAGACAAACGGGCAAGCCAAGGTCTCGAATCGAGATATCAAGCACATACTTGAGAAGATAGTCTAACCTAATAGGAAGGACAGGACTGGAGCCTGAGACTTGAGGATGCTCTGTGGGCTTACCGAACTGCCTACAAGACACCAATAGGGATGTCCCCATACCGGATTGTCTTTGGGAAGGCGTACCACCTTCCAGTGGAAATTGAGCATAAATCCTATTTTGCGGTGAAACAATGTAACCTTGACTTAAGTCAATCCGGATCTCAAAGGAAGCTCCAACTTCAGGAACTTGAGGAGCTTCGATTCGAGGCATATGAGAACTCCCGGATCTACAAGGAGAAGACTAAACTCCTTCATGATAAGATGTTGGTACGAAAAGAGTTCACCATTGGTCAAAAAGTCCTTCTCTACAACTCTCACCTCAAACTTATGCCCGGTAAGCTTCGTTCTAGGTGGCTTGGTCTTTTCATTGTTATTAATGTTTTTCCTCATGGTGCAGTAGAAATTAAGAGTGAAGCCACCAACAAAGTGTTCAAAGTTAATGGTCATCGTCTCAAGAATTTTTATGAAGGACCTCAAGAGAACCTCGTGGAGGAAGTTCAATTGCAGGAGGCCATCTACCATGATTGATCACTACTTTGAAAGAAAAAAAAAGCCACGTTTAAGGTCAATGGCTAGAAATTGAATCATTACTGGGGAGGACCCATCGATCGTGCAAAATCTTCAATCACGCTGGCTAATGACATTAAAAGTAGCGCTTCTTGGGAGGCAACCCAAAGTTTTGTAACTCTTTTTTTTTTCAAACTTTGACTTATTTGCTATCATAGGAATCGAGATAGAAAAAAAGGTGCCAAGTGAGAAAATCTATCAAAGTTTGATTTTTTTGTCTTTATTTTGTTTGTTTTTCTTTGACATATGACTTTTTCACTGGTTAAATGGCGGATAACGGTACTCCGTGAAAATCTTTTTTCAGTCCCTACAGTTACCCACAAACACTGAAATCTGTATATAATTTTACTCAATTTTTTTTCTCTCTTTCTTCTTTCTTTCGAAATGGATAATCAACTTGTTAACCTCCGCAAGCGATTCCCTTCTCTCCCTCAAAATGCTTTAACTAACATTTATTGTGCAAGGTTTTAGAGATTAAGGATGGTTATGCATAAAGGCATCCTGCGGATATACGCTGGTTGATCGAAGCAAAGGTCCGAATCACAGAGGAATTTTCTGACGCTCTTCTTTCATATATGCCAGGGTTAGGCAAAAGTTCATATGCAAAGAGAAGAGAAGAGCAAAAAGGTTACGAGTCTGCTATAAATGTGCAAGATGGACATGTAACACAAAATGCATATCAATTGGAATGGTGTCTATAAATCGACTTAATAAAATTCACTTCATTAAGGATGGCATGAGTAAGGAGTCTGTAGATAACATTCTATTGACTCTTTAGACGCATCCTAGTGGAGATGCGTAGAGAGTACTTCTTGATTTATGGCCAATATTTCAAAATGAACATGAGCGTTATAGTCTCGGGAATCTGACTCAAAAAGACCCTATTTGCCAAATTTTAAGAAAATTGGATGGGAAACCGACCATCGGCTCATAGAGAGCATTCAAGCCATTATTGGACATAAAACCAGAGGAAAATGTAAGCCATAATCACACTTCCTATAAGTAGTATTTTTTATTTTTCCTTCTTCTTGTTTATTAAAAAAAATTCAAAAAAAAAATTCAAAAAAAAAAATTTAGCCGTATTTTTTTGAAATATGCCTTGCGCATTTTCAAACTTCTTTTGACACATATATATTAGTCTTTTATCCTTGTCATATAGCTATTATCATTGTTGTGCTTATTTTCAAACTTGCCTGACACGTGGATCTACCCCTCATTTATAGGTGTAATTATTACAATTGAGTTTTGATTATTTAAATAATGCACTTTGCTTTCTTAAGATCATTGATAAGGTGAGAGTACACAAAAAAAAAGAAAAAAAGAAGAAAAAGAAAATGAAAGTCACTTCAGTTCGTCAGAGCAAGAGTGTTTGTGTCTTTTGTGGATCTAATCCTAGGAAAGTGATAAACATATTTTATATGCATAATTTAGCACCTCTCATTGGTCTATTCTTATGAAATTATTGCATATATGAAGTGAAAATTTCATAATTCCTCATATATTGGTTATGTTGTTACAAATTGAGCAGAACACCCGAAGGACTATTCAAAGCAGTTGTTGAACCAAAATATCATGAACTTGGATGTTGATATCAGTATAGCTCAAACAGAAGAGAAATGAAGACCTAAACTCAGTGAATTTTGGGTTACATCAAATTCAGGACAAATCAGAAAATTCCTGCTCAAACCTATACTCGGTTATTTGGTGATTTCTCAAGATCTAACCGTTGGATGTAGCTGCAATTTTGATATGTCATGGATGACATAATTCTCTATGACTTTCATAGAAATGAAGATTTCCAGATTAGCACCGGAAGTGGGTCAAAATTAGGCAACACGTTGGTGGCTGTCATTATTGATATAATCTGAGTAGTTTCGGAAAAATGGTCAGAGCTCAAGATCCAACCGTTAGATCTGGCTGAATATTTGATATGTTCTTCATGACTGCATGTGCTACAATTTTCATGAAGAGAAGATTTCCAAATTATGACAGGAGCTATGACGAAATTGGTAATCTTCGGAGCTGAAATTTCAACCCATGTGCAAAGAGATTTGACAAAATTGTAATTGAATAGTTCTAGCCTTTGCCTATAAAAGGAAGGCATTTGCCACACTTAAGGGCATCCCATTTCTGAATTCTCTCATTGTAGTTTGAGTTAGGGGTGAAACTTTGATAAATTGTGAGATTTATACTTTGATTTCAAGGTTAGATCTTCCAATTTGTTTAAAGGAAATCCCAAAGCTCTTGTAGTTTGTATAATATAATCTTCATCTTATTCAAGTTTCTTCATCTTGATGTCTAGTTAAGGTTCTTCCTAGAGTTAGGGGTGAAGCTTTCATAAATTGTGAGATTTATACTTTGATTTCAAGGTTAGATCTTCCAATTTGTTTAAAGTAAATCCCGAAACTCTAGCCCGTTGTGTTCTTGTCAATACCAAACAACCACTTTCATTTCTATCATGCTTTTCACTTATTCTTTTGTTTCCTTTAATATAATGAGTAGCTAAATTTCTATACTAGGATTGCAATTTGAACTCACACGTAATTTGATTTGTTTATCATATCCAAGAGTAGGTTGATTATCTTGAATTGTTTATCTTACTTGTTCTTAATGCTTTTAATTAATTGGCCATTAATTAAATTGAATTGATAAACCTTAAGCAACTTGACAAAGGGATTTTGGTTTTAGATCTAAGTAAGATAACATATGATCTTTGTGCGAAAGCCTTGAGTTCATATAGGATAGACATATACCTATATGACATATGTAACCATTAATGAAATCGGAACTTAATGAATTCTTAATTATTTGATAGACATAGACATATAGTTTATCATTAATTAAGGATATTTCTATTTGACCATCGAAAGAGGCTTATAGATAAGTTAAGGATTTCTAGTTAACAATTCAGATAATTAATTGATCTTAGATAGAAGTAAGTGAATCAAGTAAAGTGTGAGGAATAATTGCAATCCTAGGCTTGGTTAATTTGATCATTAAATTCTTCTTCTTGTATACTTTAATTTTTAATCTTTCATAACACTTCCTCTTATTAAGTTGTTTAAATAAGATTGAGTTTTGTAAACTTTTAATAGATAGTTAAATTTAGAATTAATCCCTGTGGGTTCGACACTTTCTTACTATTATATTACTTGATTTGCGATAACCTATACTTGCGTTCTGATTTACCAAATCAAGTTTTTGGCGTCGTTGCCGGGGATTAATTCTTTATTTTACTACTATTAATATTAGCATACTTGGTCTTAATTTAAACTTGTTCTTTTATTTCTTTTTAATTTTTTGAACTGTTTTATGCGCAGTGCTCGAGACAAGGAGTTAATTCCTCTTAATCTTGAGATTGAGCGAACTTGCCGCAGAAACAGAAAAGAACGTCGTCAAGAGTTATTGCAACAAAGAAGAATGGCTGATGATAACGGAAATCAAGAACTTGGGCTAGCTAATCAACAACCCAGAACTCTTAGGGATTATATAATTCCTACTGCTGATGGAGTTCATTCAAGTATTGTCAGACCTCCAATACAAGCTAACAACTTTGAGATTAAGCTAGGAGTGATCCAAATGCTGCAAAATAATCAATTTGGAGGTTTGCCTCATGAAGACCCAAATGCTCATATAGCAAATTTCCTGGAGATCTGTGACACTTTCAAGCACAATGGATGTTCTGCAGATGCTATTCGGCTAAGAATTTTTCCCTTTTCACTGAGAGACAAGGCTAAAAGTTGGTTAAATTCTTTACCCGATAGCTCTATCACTACTTGGGATATGTTGGCACAAAAATTCTTAGCTAAGTATTTCCCTCCTGCAAAGAGTGCAAAGTTGAGGAATGAAATTACCTCTTTTCAGCAATATGATTCAGAATCATTGTATGAGGCATGGGAGAGATTCAAGGATCTACTTAGAAGATGCCCTCATCATGGGGTACAAAAGTGGCTTCAAGTTCAAACTTTCTATAATGGCTTGACTAACTCTCTGAGGTCAACCATTGATGCTGCTGCTGGTGGTGCATTGATGAACAAAACTGTTAATGAAGGTTATGATTTATTGGAAGAGATGGCTTCCAATAACTATGAATGGCCTACTGAAAGAGCATCACAAAGGAGAGTGGCTGGAATTTATGAAGTAGATACATTATCTGCTTTATCTGCACAAGTAGCTGCACTGACCAAGAAGCTAGACTCAATTGGGAGTCAATCCAATCAACAGTCCATACATGTTATTCAGAGCCCTTTCATGATCTGTGAGTATTGCTCTGGACCCCATTCTATTGATCAATGCTTTTTTAATTCTGAAACTGCTAATTATGTGGGTAACTTCAATCGGCAACAACACAACCCAAATTCAAATTTCTGCAATCCCGGTTGGAGGAATCACCCAAATTTTTGTTGGAGAAATAACCAAGAAGCTTCATCATCAGTTAGACCGATGGGACCACCTGGGTTCCAACAACAAGCTCCACAACAAGAGAAGAAATCTGTAATGGAAGAAGCCATCTTACAATTGACTAAGAGTACTCAACAATGTATGAATCAACTTCAAAGTCAAGGAGCTTCTATCCGGAATATTGAGGTTCAAATAGGGCAATTATCTGGTTTTATGAATAATCGCCCTCAAGGTAGTTTGCCGAGCAACACGGAGACCAATCCTAAGGGAGGTAATAATGAACAATGCAAGGCTGTTACCCTCAGGAGTGGCAAAGAACTGGATGAGCCCATTCAAAAACCTGAAGATGAGAAGATTCATGAACAATCAAAGAGCAATTCTGAAGAGCCTTTTCTATTGAAGAAATCTGAGAAGGAAGAACCCCCTCCACCTCCATTCCCACAACGACTTCAAAAGCAAAAGATGGACAAGCAATTCAACAAGTTTCTAGAGGTATTCAAGAAACTTCATATCAATATTCCTTTTGCTGAAGCTTTGGAGCAGAATCTTGAGAGCTATGTCAAGTTTATGAAGGAAATCTTGTCCAAAAAGAGAAGACTTGGAGATTTTGAAACTGTTGCACTTATCAAGAGTGCGGTGCCATATTACGTAAAAGCTTCCGCCAAAGCTAAAAGATCCAGGGAGTTTTACTATTCCTTGTACTATTGGAAACAAATTTTTTGGTAAAGCTTTATGTGATTTAGGAGCTAGTATAAATTTGATGCCTCTTTCTGTTTACAGGCAACTTGGATTGATGGAGGTGAAACAAACCAATCTAACTCTACAATTAGCAGACAGATCTCTCACCTACCCAAAAGGAGTGGTGGAAGACGTTTTAGTGAAAGTTGACAAATTCATATTTCCTGCTGATTTTGTAGTATTAGACATGGAGGAGGATCGAGAGGTTCCAATCATTCTTGGGAGACCTTTCCTAGCTACTGGTAGAACTCTCATAGATGTACAAAAAGGTGAGCTGACTATGAGGGTACAAGATCAAGAGGTAACATTCAATGTCTTTAAAACTATGAAATATCCTAAAGAATCTGATGAATGCTTCATGATTAATGTTATTGATGATAGCAAATTCGAATCTAGTACTATTGGTTTTAGTACTGATCCTTTAGAAGATGCTATTATTAATCTACCTTGTGAGGATAGGCAGGAATCCCTTGAGTTTTTGCAATGGCTTAATGCATCACCATCTTACATTCATATCGGAAAACAATTCGAGGATCTGGAGTTGTCCATGAAAGATGGGACTACAATGATATCCTCAGTTGAAGAACCACCAGAGTTAGAGCTAAAGCAACTTCCTGATCATTTGAGGTATGTGTTTTTAGGAGAATCTTCTACCTTACCAGTTATTATCTCATCTTCTCTTAATAGTGTGCAGGAAGAGAAATTGCTAAGATTGTTGCGAGAATATAAGAAAGCCTTGGGATGGACCATAGCAGATATCAAAGGAATAAGCCCATCTATCTGCATGCATAAGATTCTCCTAGAGGAAGGATCAAAGCCCACCATTGAACATCAAAGGAGGTTGAATCCGATAATGAAGGAAGTAGTCAAGAAAGAGATTATTAAATGGTTGGATGCTGGAATCATTTACCCCATCTCTGATAGTTCGTGGGTCAGCCCAGTACAATGTGTACCTAAAAAGGGAGGTATGACTGTAATTACCAATGATAACAATGAACTAATCCCCACTCGAATCATTACGAGGTTGGCGAGTCCGTATGGACTACGAGAAAGTTGAACAAAGCAACACGGAAATACCATTTTCCTCTCCCTTTCATTGATCAAATGTTAGACGGACTTCTTTGGTCGAACTTATTACTGCTTTCTGGATGGATATTCGGGGTACAACCAAATTGCCATAGCTCCTGAAGATCAAGAAAAGACAACTTTCACATGTCCTTATAGGACATTTGCTTTTCGAAGGATGCCATTTGGATTGTGCAATGCACCTGCAACTTTTCAACGATGCATGATGTCAATCTTCTCAGATATGGTGGAGCAGTCAATTGAGGTATTTATGGATGACTTCTCTGTATTTGGTGATTCTTTTGACCTTTGCCTTAATAATCTTGCTTTAGTGCTAAAAAGATGTGTAGAGACTAATCTGGTACTAAATTGGGAGAAGTGCCATTTTATGGTTCAAGAAGGAATAGTCCTTGGCCATAAAGTTTATGCTAAAGGAATTGAAGTAGACAAAGCAAAGATTGAGACAATTGAAAAATTACCTCCACCTACTTCAGTGAAGGGCATTCGCAGTTTCTTAGGGCATGCGGGCTTCTACAGACGATTCATTAAGGATTTTTCTAAGATCTCTAAACCTTTGTGTAATTTACTTGAGAAAGATATTCCTTTTGAATTTGATGAATCTTGCCTTGAAGCTTACAGGATTTTGAAAGAAAAGTTGATTACAGCACCAATCATTGTAGCACCAGATTGGAATATCCCATTTGAACTCATGTGTGATGCTAGTGATTTTGCAGTGGGGGCAGTTCTTGGTCAAAGGAAGAACAAAAAGATGCATGCCATTTACTATGCGAGCAAGACCTTGAATGATGCTCAACTCAACTATACTACCACAGAAAAGGAACTTCTTGCTGTGGTATTTGCTTTTGATAAATTTCGATCTTATTTAATTGGAACAAGAGTAATTGTCTATATAGATCATTCAGCAATCAAGTATTTGATTTCCAAGAAAGATGCTAAGCCGAGGTTGATCAGATGGGTACTCTTGTTACAAGAATTTGATCTTGAGATTCGTGACGAGAAAGGAATGAGAAAATCAAGTGGCCGACCACTTATCTAGATTGGAAAATGACAATAATGAAGGAGGTAAAGTGCAAATTAATGAATATTTTTCTGATGAACAACTCTTTACCCTTTAAGGTAATATACCATGGTATGCTGATTTTGTTAATTATCTTGTAAGTGGTATTTTACCTCCTGAGCTTAACTGGCAACAAAGAAAGAAATTTTTGCATGATGTAAAATACTATGTTTGGGATGAACCTTTCTTGTTTAAGCAATGTGCAGATCGAATTTTAAGAAGGTGTATCCCCAGTGAAGAAGTTGATAACATCTTGCATCAATGCCATTCATCGATTATGGAGGACACTTTGGAGGAGAAAAGACAGTTTGCTAAGGTGTTACGATCACAGTTTTTATTGGCCATCATTATTTAAGGATGCTTACTCCTTTGTTGTAAAATGTGACAGGTGCCAACGGACTGGAAATATCTCTAGAAGACATGAGATGTCCCTCAATAACATCTTAGAAGTGGAGATCTTTGACGTATGGGGTATTGATTTCATGGGTCCTTTCATCTCATCTTTTAATAACCTCTATATTCTTGTTGCTGTTGATTATGTTTCTAAATGGGTTGAAGCAACTGCTTTACCCACTAATGATTCTAAAGTGGTGTTGAATTTTTTGAAGATAAACATATTCACTAGGTTTGGAACTCCAAGAGCAATAATAAGTGATGAAGGGAGTCATTTTTGCAACAAATACTTTGGAGCCCTTCTTGCTAAATATGGAGTGACTCATAGGGTGGCAACTGCATACCATCCTCAGACTAGTGGCCAAGTTGAGGTTTCTAATAGAGAAATCAAGAGGATCTTAGAGAAAACTGTGAATCCCACAAGAAAGGATTGGTCCAAGAGATTGGATGATGCATTATGGGCTTACCGAACAGCATACAAAACTCCGATTGAAATGTCACCATATCGATTGGTGTTTGGCAAAGCATGTCACCTTCCAGTGGAGCTGGAACATAATGCATATTGGGCTATCAAAAAGCTCAATTTTGATATGAAGCAAGCTGGTGAGAAACGTTTCCTCCAACTCAATGAGATGGATGAGTTCCGTCTTCAGTCATATGAAAATGCCAAATTGTACAAGGAGCAAACAAAAAGGTGGCATGATAAGAAGATTGTCAAGAAAGAAGTCCAGGCAGGGCAAAAAGTCTTACTTTTCAACTCAAGGTTGAAATTATTTCCTGGAAAACTTAGATCAAGATGGTCAGGACCGTTCGTGATAGTCAAGGTGTCCCCATTTGGAGCAATTGAAATCAAAGATGAGAAAACTCAAGCCACGTTTAAGGTCAATGGTAAAAAATTGAAGCATTATTGGGGAGGACCCATCGATCGTGAAAAATCTTCAATCACGTTGGCTGACAATGAATGATCTTTGACAGATTACTTTTCACCGGTTAAATGGCGGATAACGATACTCCGTGAATTTTGTTCGATCCCTTCAGTTACCCACAAATACTGAAATCTGTATATAATTTTACTCATTTCTCTTTCCTTCTTTCTTCCCAAATGGATAACAGGCTTGTTAACTTACGCAAGCAATTCCCTTCTCTTCCTCAAAATGCTTTAACTAACATTTATTCTGCCAGGTTTGAAAGATTAAGGATGCTTATGCACAAAGGCATCCCTGCTGATATACGCTGGTTAATTGAAGCAAAGGTCCGATTAACAGGTGAATTTTCTGACGCTCTTATTTCATATATGCCAGGTCTAGGTAAAAGTCTATATGCAAAGAAAAGAAGAGCAAAAAGGTTACGTGTCTGCTATAAATGTGCAAGATGGACCTGTAACACAAAATGCAGATCACTTGGAATGGTGTCTATAAATCGAGATGACAAAATTAACTTCATTAAGGATGGCATGAGTAAGGAGTCTTTAGATAACATTCTATTGACTCTTGAGACGCATCCTAGTGGAGATGTGCAGGGAGTACTTCTTGATTTATGGCCAATATTCCAAGCTGAACATGAGCATTATAGTCTTGGGAATCTGACTAAAAAAGACCCTGTTTGCCAATTTTTAAGAAAATTGGAAGAGAAGCCGACCATCGGCCCATAGAGAGCATTGAAGCCGTTACTGGACGTAAAACCAGAGGAAAGTGTGAGCCACAATCACACCAACTGTAAGTATTGTTATTTTTGTTTCTTCCCTTATTTTCGTCTTGTCCAAAAAAAAATATAAAAAAAATATAAAAAAAAAATTAAAAAAAAAAAAAAGATAGCCGTATTTTTTTGAAAAATGTTTTGTATATTTTCAAACTTCTCCTGACACATATAGATTAGTTTTTTATCCTAGTTGTATAACTATTATCATTTCTGTGTTTATTTTCAAACTTTCCTGACATGTAAATCTACCCCTCCTTTATAGGTGTAATTATTAGATTTGAGTTTTGATTCCTTTAAATATTGCACTTTGCTCTCTTCAGATCATTAATAAGGTGAGAGTACAAAAAAAAAAAAAAAGAAGAAGAGAGAGATGGAAGTAACTTCAGTTTGTCGAATCAAAAGTGTTTGTGTCTTTTGTGGATCTAATCCTGGAAAGGATAAAGAGTTTGTAAATATGGCAAATCATCTTGGTCGAGTGCTAGCTGAGAGAGAAATCCATTTAGTTTACGGAGGAGGTAGTCTTGGGTTAATGGGTTGTGTAGCAACTGCTGCACATTTAGGAGGTGGCAAAGTCCTTGGTGTCATTCCCAGTCCTTTAGCCATAGGCAATCCCGCTGGAAAAACCGTAGGGGATGAAGTAATGGTATCATGCATGGACCAACGCATGAACATTATGATAGCAAATGCCGATGCCTTTATTGCTCTACCTGGTGGTTTTGGAACTTTGGAAGAGATCTTTCAAATTGCATCCTGGTTACAGCTGAACTTTCACCAAAAACCCATTGGTATATTAAATGTTAATGGTTTTTATGACAGTTTGTTTTGTTTTCTTGATCATGCCATGGAACAAAAGTTCATCTCACAAGCGACACGTCAAATTCTTGTAATCGCTCGACCCTGAGCAATTGCTCGATCAACTACACGAATTTGTCCCACAACGTGATCCAAGAATGGCTCTGCTTGAATTGGGAACAAGGCAAAGAACAAAGAAAAAGCGAAAACTTAATTTGACTTTGTCCTTATGAATTTTTGTTCTCTGTTATGGTTTTAGTTTTTTTTGTAAATTTTCTTATTTCAGGCTCGATTTGCAGTTGTCTGGTAAGATCTTCTACACTCCACTTATCTTTATTTTGACATTGGGGACAATGTCTTAAATTAGTTGGGGGGAGGATAGTTAACATTGTCATGCCATGTACATAGTTTGTTAAAAAAAAAACAAAAACAAAAAAAACCAAAAAAAAAAAAAAAAAAAAACAAACTAACAAGCTAATTTTTATCGATACTAACTTATTAGATGTATGATGGCAGAGTAAGGAGTAATTTTGCTCTTGAGACGCATCTTAATTTGCATTTCATAGTAGGTCTAAAAATAGTTTGTTCTTGTATATAGATATATATAAAAAAAAACAAAACAAAAACAAAAACAAAAAAAAAGAGATTCATTTTGATCTTTTCGATTAATTTTGATGCAAGCATGTGCTGAATTGTAGCTTAGTTGATGATAAAAGTATGCAAAACAATTTATAGTTGAATTATTTTTCAAAATTCGTGATATACATATATATATATGACTGTGGATATTAGGAAGAAGGCATGTTTGAATTGAGTAAATGTTTCATACCTTTGTGAGTTTTGGGCTTGTCCAAGTTTGATACTTATGCTTGGTTTATTTTCTTTCATGAGTGATGTCAATTGTGGATGTATTTTCTAGAACTTGCACTGAATCAATTTGAGATTACATTGGTCTGTATGTTACATAAAAATGATAGTGGCAATTTTCTTGACTTAGCTACTTTGGCCAAATAAGCCTACCTTACATTTATCCCATTGTTAACCCCCTTTGAGCCTACTTGCCCTTTTTGTTGTTCATAGCTTTTACAAGCCTTCAGTGAAAAACCATGTTTTACTTCACCTTAGGGAATAAGAGAGCATTGATTTTCCTAATTGGAGGAGTTCTTTTGGTTGCAATGATTTAAGTGTGGGGGAATTGGTATGTTGATGTGAAATGTTTGGTAAAAAAAAAAGAGAAAAACAAAAAGAAAAAAAAGAGAAAAAAAAAAGCTAAATTAAAAAAAAAGGAAAAAAAGAGAGAGAAAGAGAGAAAATAAAAGGTTGTTAAAAAAAAAAAGGGAAGGAATGTGTGAAGAGAATGTGCATTTTTGAGTTTTTGGTAAAAGTTTATGATTCCTACTTGAGTTACTCCGCAATGCTTTTTATTCTCTTTGGTTTTTAACTTGTTATTATCCATATTGTTTCCTTCCTTCACCTTATAACCTCGTTACAACCTTTTTGAAAGACCTCTTGATTTGTGAAATTTATTTGATCTAAGTATTGGAGAATTGATGTATATGCAAGCATATGGTAAAATACTTTCATAATTTGACTGAGTTAAGCACAAACAGTTAACCTAAACACTTTGTGTGATTTGAGTGTCACTTGTGAGGAATTTTACTCAAGTTGAATATGCCTATTTCTGATTAAAGCATGATTATGCTATGTATATTTTACTCCTAATTGCTTTGATTCAACTATACTTTGTTAAGCATATTTAAATCTGATACAATGCTTGTATTTAAAAATTAATTGAATTGATTAAATGAAGTATTACATGTTTGTGGGTATCATCCTGGTAAACCCTCACGAGACTATAACTCGTCCACTAGGGACACCTAGGGGTTTAAAGGCTTGTGGCACATGCTAAGTGCCATCGTGTTTTCCTACGAAAGTGAATTAGATTAGGTATAATCAGTTTTTATTCTTTTAGTTTAATATTAGGTTGTTTCTTGTTTGAGGACAAACAACAAGTCAAGTGTGGGGGAATTTGATAAACATATTTTATATGCATAATTTAGCACCTCTCATTGGTCTATTCTTATGAAATTATTGCATATATGAAGTGAAAATTTCATAATTCCTCATATATTGGTTATGTTGTTACAAATTGAAGCGAGAACACCCGAAGGACTATTCAAAGCAGTTGTTGAACCAAAATATCATGAACTTGGATGTTGATATCAGTATAGCTCAAACAGAAGAGAAATAAAGACCTAAACTCAGTGAATTTTGGGTTACATCAAATTCAGGACAAATCAGAAAATTCCTGCTCAAACCTATACTCGGTTATTTGGTGATTTCTCAAGATCTAACCGTTGGATGTAGCTGAAATTTTGATATGTCATGTATGACATAATTCTCTATGACTTTCATAGAAATGAAGATTTCCAGATTAGCACCGGAAGTAGGTCAAAATTAGGCAACAAGTTGGTGGCTGTCATTATTGATATAATCTGAGTAGTTTCGGAAAAATGGTCAGAGCTCAAGATCCAACCGTTAGATCTGGTTGAATATTTGATATGTTCTTCATGACTGCATATGCTACAACTTTCATGAAGAGAAGATTTCCAAATTATGACAGGAGCAATGACGAAATTGGTAATCTTCGGAGCTGAAATTTCAACCCATGTGCAAAGAGATTTGACAAAATTGTAATTGAATAGTTCTAGCCTTTGCCTATAAAAGGAAGGCATTTGCCACACTTAAGGGCATCCCATTTCTGAATTCTCTCATTGTAGTTTGAGTTAGGGGTGAAACTTTGATAAATTGTGAGATTTATACTTTGATTTCAAGGTTAGATCTTCCAATTTGTTTAAAGGAAATCCCAAAGCTCTTGTAGTTTGTATAATATAATCTTCATCTTATTCAAGTTTCTTCATCTTGATGTCTAGTTAAGGTTCTTCCTAGAGTTAGGGGTGAAGCTTTCATAAATTGTGAGATTTATACTTTGATTTCAAGGTTAGATCTTCCAATTTGTTTAAAGTAAATCCCGAAACTCTAGCCCGTTGTGTTCTTGTCAATACCAAACAACCACTTTCATTTCTATCATGCTTTTCACTTATTCTTTTGTTTCCTTTAATATAATGAGTAGCTAAATTTCTATACTAGGATTGCAATTTGAACTCACACGTAATTTGATTTGTTTATCATATCCAAGAGTAGGTTGATTATCTTGAATTGTTTATCTTACTTGTTCTTAATGCTTTTAATTAATTGGCCATTAATTAAATTGAATTGATAAACCTTAAGCAACTTGACAAAGGGATTTTGGTTTTAGATCTAAGTAAGATAACATATGATCTTTGTGCGAAAGCCTTGAGTTCATATAGGATAGACATATACCTATATGACATATGTAACCATTAATGAAATCGGAACTTAATGAATTCTTAATTATTTGATAGACATAGACATATAGTTTATCATTAATTAAGGATATTTCTATTTGACCATCGAAAGAGGCTTATAGATAAGTTAAGGATTTCTAGTTAACAATTCAGATAATTAATTGATCTTAGATAGAAGTAAGTGACTCAAGTAAAGTGTGAGGAATAATTGCAATCTTAGGCCTGAACTAGCCTTCCATGGATGGGAAGGAAGAACTCAGAAAGTAAAGAACAAAAATGAAATTATAAAGAGAAGGGAGAAGAAGAGAAAGAAAACTAACAAATACTCAAACTTACTACAAAATTGAATTCTAACTTACTTCAAAATTGAATGAATGATAATACAAAGAGATTGACTCTATTTATACTAATCCTAGAAGCCAATTTGTACATGTACATAATCTGAATACAAGCTATAAAAACAAGGAAATTGTCAAATATGGAAGCTTGATGCATGGTAGGTGGGTTAGTGCGTGGTAGGTGGGTTGGTGTATGGTTGGTGGCTTTTAGTCAACAATTCTTATCCGACTTCTGGCTTCAAATTCATCACCTAGACGGTGGATTTTGGCTTGGATGTCTTCATGAAAGTTGTAGCCAGTTGTCTCCTTGAAAATCTCCAATTTGAATCATGTCATTTGGACTTTTAGAACTCCAGATATGCCAAAAACACTGCACCTACCTCAAGTTAGGTTGGAAGAACGTGTTTCCAAATTTAGACCAACTTGTAGCTTCAGAAGCATGCCTAAAACAACATCTATTGACAAAATGGTCTTCAGTGAAGTTGGAGATATGGGTCTTATCTTTCAAATGACCAAGTTTCAACCCAAGAGGATGCCTATAACCCACTATATAGTCCAATATGTGCATACTGCCCAGATGGTTCCGTGACAGCAAACTCACTCTGTATTCTAAGGCTATTTTGGGCCCTTAGAAGTCCGATCCAGCTCTTGAGTTCTTCATGAAACTTGTAGATCCTTGTCTTAGCTTTCCAAAGACACCAAGATCACCTCAATTGGATCACCGAGTCCCAAGTTATGGCCTAACCAAGGAAGAAAGGTCAAAATGCATCAAAATCCGAAAATTATTCAATATTTGCATTGAAGTCCAATGAAGCCCAACAACATTAAACTCATCAAAAATACTAATATTGGGCACAATAAACATCTAATAAAGCCTAATACAAAGCTAACATAAGTGTCTCAAATTGATTGATCATATATTAAATGTTAATGGTTTTTATGACAGTTTGTTTTGTTTTCTTGATCATGCTATGGAACAAAGGTTCATCTCACATGTGACACGTCAAATTCTTGTAACCGCTGCAACCCCTGAACAATTGCTCGATCAACTACATGAATTTGTCCCACAACGTCATCCAGCAATGACTCCATTGACTTGGGAACAAAGCAGCAGCAGCACAAAGCAAAAACTTGATTTGACTTTGTCCTTGTGAATTTTTGTTTTCTCTTATGGTTTTATTTTTTGTAATTTTTTCTTATTTCAGCCCCGATTTGCAGTTTTTTGGTAAGACCTTCTGCACTCTACCTATCTTTATTTTGACATTGGAGACAATGTCTTAAATTAGTTGGGGGGAGGGATAGTTGACAACACCATGTACATAGTTTAGTTAAAAAAAAAAACTAACCAGCTAATCTTTATTATTACTAGCTTATTAGATGTATGATGGCAGAGTAAGGAGTGATTTTGCTCTTGAGACGCATCTTAACTTGGATTTCATAATATGTCTTAAATTATTTTGTTCTTGCATATAAAAAAAATTCATTTTGATATTTTCAATTAATTTTGATGCAAGCATGTGCTGAATATGAGCTTAATTGATAATAAAAGTATGCAAAACAGTTTATAGTTGAATCATTTTTATGATATACATGTGTATATGACTGTGGATATTATGAAGAAAGCATGGTTGAATTGAGTGAATGTTCCATACCTTTGTGAGTTTTGGGCTTTTCCAAGTTTGATACTTACACTTGGTTTATTTTCTTTCATGAGTGATGTCAATTATGAATTTATTTTCTAGAACTTGCATTGAATCGATTTGAGATTACATTGTCCTGTATGTTGCATGAAAATGATAGAGGCATTTTTCTTGACTTAGCTGCTTTGGCCAAATAAACCTATCTTGCATTTATCCCATTGTTAACCCCCTCTGAGCCTACTTACCCATTCTTTGTTCTTAGGTCATTACAAGCCTTGAGTGAAAAACCATGTTTTACCTTACCTTAGGGAATAGGAGAGCATTGATTTTCTTATTGGAGGAGTTCTTTTGCTTGCAATGATTAAAGTGTGGGGGAATTGGTGTGCTGATGCGAAATGCTTGGTACAAAAAAAAACAAAAAAAGAAGAAAAAGAAAGAAAGAAAAAAAAAGAATAGAAAAAGGAAGGAATGTGTGAAGAGAATGAGCATTTTATAGTTTTGGGTAAAATTTTATGCTTTCTACTTGAGTTACTCCCCAATGCTCTTTTATTTTTTTTGGTTTTAACCTGCTATTATCCATATTGTTTCCTTCCTTCACCTTATAGCCATTACAACCTTTTTGAAAGACATCTTGATTTTTGCAATTTATTTGATCTAAGTAGTGGAGAATTGATGTATATGCAAGCCTATGGTAAAATACTTTCATAATTTGACTGAGTTGAGTGCAAACAGTTAGCCTAAACACCTTGTGTGATTTGAGTGTCACTTGTGAGGAATTTTACTCAATTTGAACATGCCTATTTTTTATTAAAGCATGATTATGCTATACTTTATTCTCAATTGGTTTGATTCAACTATTCTTTGTTAAGCATACTTAACTTATGAATTATGGTTTATATTTGATATAATGCTTGTATTTAAAAATTAGTTGAATTGATTAACTAAAGTATTATATGTTTGTGGGTATCATCCTGGTAAACCCTCATGAGACTATAACTCGTCCACTAGGGACACCTAAGGGTTTAAAGGCTTGTGGCACATGCTAAGTGCCATTGTGTTTTCCTACGAAAGTAGATTAGATTATGTATAATCAATTTTTATGCTTTTAGTTTAATAATATGATGTTTCTTATTTTTCTTTAGTTTTGTTCTTATGTGTTTTGCCCAGGAGTGCAAAAGCTTAAGTGAGGAGGAATTTGATCAATCAATTTGAGACACTTATGTTAGCTTTGTAGTAGACTTTATTAGATGTTTATTGTGCCCAATATTAGTATTTTAGATGACTTTAATGTTGTTAGGGTTCATTGGGCTTTAATGCATATTGTGAATAATTTTCGAATTTTGATGCATTTTGACCTTTCTTCCTTGTTTAGGCCAAAACTTGGGACTCGGTGATCCGTTTGAGGTGATCTTGATGTCTTTGGAAAGCTAAGACAATGTTCTACAAGTTTCATGAGAACTCAAGAGCTGGATCGAACTTCTAAGGGTCCAAAATATCCCTGCAATGCAGAGTGGGTTTGCTGTCACAGAAATCTGGGTAGTGCACACATATTGGACTACATAGTGAGCTATAGGCCTCCTCTTGGGCTGAAACTTAGCCATTGGAAAGATAAGACCCATATCTTCAACTTCACTGAGACCATTTAGTCAATAGATGTCGTTTTAGGCATCATTATGAAGCTACAAGTTGGTTTGAATTTGGAAACACGTTCTGCCAACCTAACTTGAGGTAGGGGTAGTGTTTTTGGCATATCTGGAGTTCTAAAAGTCCAAATGGCATGATTCCAATTGCAAAATTTCAAGGAGACAACTGGATACAACTTTCATGAAGACCTCCAAGCCAAAATTCACCGTCTATGTCATGAAAATCAAACCAGAAGTCGGATAAGAGTTGCTGACTAAAAGCCACCAACCATACACCAACCCACCTTCCATGCACCAACTCACCAACCATGCATCAAGCTTCCATATTTGACGATTTTCATGTTTTTACAGCTTGTATTCAGATTTTGTACATGTTCAAATTGGCTTCTAGGATTAGTATAAATAGAGCCAATCTCTTTGTATTATCATTATTCAATTTTAAGAAAGTTTGAAGAAAGTTTGAGTATTTGTGAGAGTTTTCTTTCTCTTCTTTTCCATTCTCTTTACAATTTCGTTTTTGTTCCTTTATTTCTGATTTCTTCCTTCCCATCCATGGAAGGCTAGGCTCTCATAATCAATCCAAGGGATTAGTCATCTTGATGTTTAATTTGGAGATCTTGTTTCGCTTGTTCATATTGCTTAATTGTTATTCAAGTTTCTCTTCTTCCTCTTTTGATTTTTATCTAGATTAAATTGCTTAATTTGATTTAGATGATGATGTGATAATAGCTTTATTATCATGTACTCAAAAGGATCACAAAAACTAAACAATATATTAAAGCTTTTTGATGGATAGTTTAGCTTGGTTAAATTCTAGATCTTAAGTTAATCTATGTTGGATGGTGCTTACTTTATCTAACCTGGGTTAATCAAATCCTAGATGCTTATCTAGTAGAGAATTCTTGGATCATGTTAAGGCTTCTTGATGTGATCTAAGGCCAAGAACATGGTTAGCAATTAAGTGAATTCCTTATGATCAATGATGAGTTAAACTCAAGATCGGTAAATTTCCTTGGATTGGTTATTTCTTTAGATTTGTTTACAACTTTAATACTCGTACTTTTATTAATCTTGTTAATCAACAACAAAACCCCCATTTTCTAATTATCTTGATCTAATTAAATCTTTGTTTTTGATCCTTGAGAGACGATTCGGTTCATTCTCTATACTACAAATTAGTTTGTGAATTGGTTATTTTTATTATTTGATAGGTATCGACAACCTCTTGTCAAATATGCGGCTAAGTTTGAGAATTTGTCTAAACTCTTAAGATATTTCCAACTTCATCCTGATGAGGAGTGGAAGTGTAGGAAATTTGAAGAAAGGTTGAGACACAACTTGAAGAGGGCAGTATTATCCTTAGGAATAGCTGAATTCCCAACTCTGTTAGATACTTGTTGTAAGATCAAGGAATTGGATCGATCTCGTGACACAAGGATTCGCAACTTTGGACCAGCACGATTGCAAAGAGGAGGCGGAGATAATACAAATCAAAGGGGGAATAGTAGCAGTAACAATCGGTTTCAACCAAAACCATATTCGAAACCACCAGGAGCTCAACAACAACGACCTAGTGGAGGGAGTACAACAGTGCCTCCATTGAAGTGTTTGAAGTGTGGAAAGAACCATTTGATCAAAGATTGCCCGATCAAAGGAATAGTGTGCTTCCGATGTGGAAAACCAGGACATATGGCTAGAGATTGTAACCAGCCAAAAGCAGAATCGTTATTCGGTAACGAGAATGCTTCAAGGCCACAAGCAGGAGGTAGAGTCTATACCATGAACGGAGCAGAAGTCTCTGTATCTGATGATTTGATACAAGGGGATTGCGACATAGGAGGTAAGTCTTTAATTGTACTATATGATTCCGGTGCAACACATTCTTTCATTTCTTATGATTGTGTGGATCAGTTAGGATTGCATGTATCTTCCTTACGCTTTGATTTAATTATTTCTACTCCTATTACAAAACCTGTGATAACTACCAAAATATGCCTAAAATGTCCAATTACTATTCAAGACCATCATTTTCTAGTTGATTTGATTTGTTTACCACTTTCCCAAA
The DNA here is from genome assembly GCA_023212625.1 of Styphnolobium japonicum. Taxonomy (NCBI): domain Eukaryota; kingdom Viridiplantae; phylum Streptophyta; class Magnoliopsida; order Fabales; family Fabaceae; genus Styphnolobium; species Styphnolobium japonicum. The sequence continues at coordinate 465,622 of JALBWW010000079.1, forward strand.
TAGACATGATCCTAGGAATGGATTGGTTATCTTCTAACCATATTCTGTTAGATTGTTCAAATAAATCCTTGGTTTTTCCCAAATTTGAAAATTCTGGATTTTTAACGGCCAACCAAGTAAAGGCTTCTTTAAAAGAAGGAGCTCAAGGATACATGTTATTATTTTCTTCAGAAGTCAAGAGTGAAACGGATATGAAAACTATTCCAGTAGTCAATGAGTTTCCTGATGTTTTTCCTGATGATATTCTTGGATTACCACCAAATAGGGAAATAGAGTTTGCTATCAACCTTATACCTGGTTCTGGCCCAATTTCCATAGCACCTTATAAAATCTCACCATCTAAGTTAATTGAGCTTAAGAGTCAGTTGGAAGAGCTGTTAGGAAAGCAGTTTGTAAGACCCAGTGTTTCACCTTGGGGAGCTCCAGTATTGCTCGTCAAAAAGAAGGACGAAACTTCTCGTCTATATGTAGATTATAGGCAATTGAACAAAGTCACAATTAAGAATAAATACCCACTGCATAGGATAGATGACCTGATGGATCAGCTAAGGGTTGCTGCAGTATTTTCAAAGATAGATTTGCAATCTGGTTATCATCAAATTAGAGTAAAAGCAGAAGATGTGTCAATGACTGCATTTAGGACACGCTATGGTCATTATGAATACTTAGTAATGCCATTTGGTGTGACTAATGCCCCAGCAATATTCATGGATTATATGAACAGGATTTTTCGTTCTTACCTAGATAAGTTTGTCGTTGTTTTCATTGACGATATCCTGATTTATTCTCGTAATGAGGAAAAACACGTTGAACATCTCGGCATGGTTCTACAGGTTCTAAAGGAAAGAGTTTTGTATGCAAAATTGTCAAAATGTGAGTTTTGGTTAGATGATGTAAAATTTCTAGGTCATGTGATCTCAAAGAAAGGGATTGCCGTAGATCCGTCAAAAGTTGAAGCAGTACTTCAATGGGAAAGGCCTAAGACTATAACTGAGATTAGAAGTTTTGTAGGACTAGCTGGTTATTATCGAAGATTCATAGAAGGATTTTCTAAGATAGTTGGACCTCTTACTCAACTCACAAGAAAGGATCAAAACTTTATTTGGACAAATGAGTGTGAGGAAAGTTTCCAAGAATTAAAGAAACGATTAACCACTTCACCTGTATTAATTTTACCCGACCCTAGTGAAACTTTTGAAGTGTATTGTGATGCTTCACATCAAGGTCTAGGTTGTGTTCTTATGCAAAACCGTAAGGTAGTGGCTTATGCTTCTAGACAATTTAAGGTACATGAGAAGAATTATCCTACTCATGATTTGGAATTAGCAGTTGTAGTATTTGCCTTGAAAATTTGGAGACACTTTCTTTATGGTGCAACTTTTCATGTTTTTAGTGACCATAAGAGTTTAAAATATTTGTTTGATCAGAAAGAATTAAATATGAGGCAAAGGAGATGGTTAGAATTCTTAAAAGATTATGATTTTCAATTACAGTATCATCCCGGAAAGGCAAATGTTGTGACAGATGCTCTAAGCAAGAAAACCCTTAGTATTTCTGCTATGATGATTAAGGAGAAAGAATTACTAGAGCAGTTTAGATATATGAGATTGTCTGTGAGATTAACACTGGGAAAATTATGTTTAGGTATGATCACAATTTCAAATGATTTGATGAATGAGATTAGAGTTAAATAGGAAAGTGATCAATACTTAGTAAGTGAGAAAGAATTGTTAGGACAAGGCTGTATAACAGATTTTAGAGAAGGATCAGATGGGATCTTGAGGTTTAAAGATAGGATTTGTATACCAAATGACCCTAAGCTTAGGAAGTTAATCTTAAATGAAGCTCATAAAAGTAAATTGAGTATGCATCCTGGATCAACTAAAATGTACCAAGATTTGAAACAATTGTATTGGTGGCAAGGGATGAAAAAGGATGTTGTTCAGTATGTAGCTTCATGTTTGGTTTGTCAGAAAGCCAAAGTAGAACACCAAAAACCTTCAGGGATGTTGCAACACCAACTATTCCCGAATGGAACTGGGATGGAATAGCCATGGATTTTGTAGTAGGATTGCCAAAAACTAGGAAAGGTTTTGATTCCATTTGGGTAGTTGTTGATTGGCTTACAAAAACAACCCATTTCTTGCCAATCAACATAAGATATTCCATGGAGAGATTAACTCAAGTGTATGTTAGTGAAATTGTTAGACTTCACGGCATACCATCAAGCATCATTTCTAATATAGATCCTAGATTTACTTCAAGGTTTTGGCAAAGTTTACAAGAAGCGATGAGAACAAAACTTCACTTAAGTTCTGCTTATCATCCGCAAACTGATGGCCAATCTGAAAAAACAATTCAGTCACTTGAAGACTTGTTAAGAGCCTGTGTATTGGAAAACACTAGAAGTTGGGATGAATTCCTACCTTTAATAGAATTTACCTACAACAACAGTTTTCATTCAAGTATAGGAATGGCACCCTATGAAGCTCTTTATGGACGACGGTGTAGGACACCTTTGTGGTGGAATCAAGATGGAGAAAATTTGATACTTGGGCCTGAACTAGTACAACAAACAACTGATAAGGTAAAAATGATTCAGGAAAAGATGAAGGTAACTCAGAGTCGACAAAAGAGTTATGCAGACAAAAGACGGAGACCTCTTGAATTTGGAGAAGGAAAACATGTGTTTTTGAGAGTCACACCCACGACTGGGGTCGGTTGGGTAATTAAAACCAGAAAACTCACTCCTAAATTTATTGGACCATATCAAATTCTTCGTCGGATTGGTCCCGTAGCTTATCAAATTGCTTTACCACCATTTTTGTCTAATTTACATAATGTCTTTCATGTCTCGCAATTGCGAAAATATATTTCTGATCCCACTTATGTCATTGAACCGGATATAGTGCAATTGAAAGGAAACTTAACCTATGATGCATTACTTAAAATTGATGATAGGAGAGTGAAGCAACTTTGAGGAAAAGATATTACTTTGGTCAAAGTAATATGGGACAATATGACTCAAGAAGCAACTTGGGAACTAGAAGACAAAATGAATGAGTTATATCCGCATTTATTTTGACTTGTGTTAATGTCGAGGACGACATTCCTTTTATAGGGGGAGAGTTGTAACACCTCAAAATTTCAGCTTGTGTTATGTATGTTATCTTTTGTGATTTCTATGATAAATGATTTTTAGGAATTTCTGTGAGTTCAATTAAATTAATATTTAACTCAACTTAACCTTATAAGTTAATTTTAGACCATTTTGGAAAATAAAATAAAATAATTTTATTTTTTATCCGGAATACCTTTGGGGAATTTTTGTGAATAAATGGAAGTTCAGTTCTCAAATCCGTTAACAGATTTGATCATTTTCCATTTTTAGGGATTTTATGGGCTAATAAAATCTTTGGGTGATTTTAGGTACATCCTATTGTCCATTGGACAATAGATCCTGATCTTTGTCCATTGGGTAAAACTGATTAATAAAAATCTTGAGAAAATATCTCTAGGCAATTAATGACTCGTGGTGACTTAATGGGTGAGTCATGAAGGAGCATTTATGAAGGTGATTCACCATGCAATTAAATGCCTTAAGGTGGCCAAATTGACAACAACCTCTTCATGCAAGCCTTTGGAGAGGCCGGCCACCCTAGGGAGAAAATTCTCCAAGTTTTAATTCCCTTTGTGTCCTAAATTTCTTACATAAATAGCAAGCAACCCATCCATTCATTCCCACACCAAAATCTCTCTTTTTTCTCTCCATAAACCCATGGCCCAGACTCCAAGAAGCCACGGCCTTGCTCCCTTAAATTCCCTTCCCAAACCTTTGTTAGCATTTCAAGCCTTGTTCTAGTATCTTTGAAGTATATTGAGAACTTCTCTAGTTAGGAACTTCCCAAGAAGAAGCTTAGAGGTTGGAGAAATCCTAAGGTGAAAGTTCTTCTCTTTCACTTTTTAAATTTCCATTTCAAAGTTATAGATCATTGGGTTAGTCCATGATCAATCTTAATATGTGTTATGATGCTTGAAATAATGTGTGGTTATGTTTCTTTGTGATATTGTTTTGGTAGAAGTCAAGAAGCTAGTGTTGTTGAAGAAGCTAGACTAAGAACCCAGGTAAGGGGGAGTTTTCTCTATCAACCAATATTATGGTATAAAATAGCTTGTTGTATGTGATGTTGTATGTGATGAAAACCGTGACTTGTAGTAGATGTCATATTGCTTGATTAAGATCTTTTAAGGTTAAAGATTCACGTTCATGTTATGTTTGATACTTGTTTCTATACTTTGTTTAAATTATGTGTCTTATAATTTCCCTAGAAATAGGTATAAATTTGTGATAGATAAATATGTCTAGGACATACATATATTTAGTTTGATACATTGATTTATTTAAAGTTATATTATTTAAAGTATTATGGTTAGTATTTTCGAAAATTTAGAGAAATTATTTGAGAAAGATTTAGAACTTTAAATCAAATATTTCAATTACGGGAAAGAATTATTTTAATAAAGTTTTGTATTTATTTAGAATAATTCTTGAATTTTCGAAAATATGAGAATATGGGATTTTATCAAGTTTATTATTTTAAAGAACATTCTTGCTTATGGAAAGGATTTTTGAGAATTTATTTTAAATTTTAAATATTTATTTATTTTATAGTGGAAAAGTGAAAATAAACTTGAAAATAAATTATTTAGTATGAAATAAATTAGTTTTTGTGGAAAATACCCTACGCGATTGAAAACTTACAGAAAATGGGTTACGCGACTGAAAATTTACCGAAAACACTTAACGCGACTTGAAAACTGTAACAGATGTGTTACGTGATTTTTGGCACCATATAATTAAGAAACAGCAGTACCACTATCGGGCCGACGTAGACTAGACCTTAGATAGGACAGTTGACGCTATTCTTAAAGAAATGATTGCTTGAATCCCACTGGAATTGTGTATATATATTCTGGGAATATTTCTACTGTATATATATATATATATATATTTAGTCCGTATGAGACTTGTTGTTGTAAGGCTTGGAGCCTAGGTGATTGAGCTTACACCTTAGTGTGGGTGCGAATGGTTGAGTGAAGATCTTCAATGATCTTGGAGTCGTTGGGGGTCTGGAAACTCCACAAGTGGCTGACAGGGACTGTGCCGTGGTATTATTATTGCAAAACGCCGACGATCTCGACTATACACTAGTCCATTCACGATTGGTGGAGAGTGTTCACGTGAGCCGTATGCGCAAATGATTTGTTAGTACTTGTTGGCTAACTGATACGGAACATGTACTCCCAATCACTCTCTTCGACTTGTTGTGTTTAGCTCCATGGAGTAGGAGTCATTTGTGTGCATCTACATGGTTAGTTGTCATACTTGCATTATCTATTTGGACACTAAGGTTGGTATGTCATTTTATTTGATTAGATATGACTTTATATGTGGGTTAGGTGTTTATTGATTTGAATTCATATATGTTATTTCTATACAGTTTTATTGGTATTTATGATGATATGAGAATCTCACCCCTTTTGTGAAAATTGTATTTTTGCCTGTATATTTCAAAGATGTCAATAAATGATTTATTCGGATTCATTATCGTTGATTTCCACGAAGGGCCAGACACTTGGCATGTTGAGTTGGTGGAAGAACGAGTTACCTATGTTGGTGGACTCACTATTTCTTTAAGAACGACCTATGATGGAAACCCAGTAACAATGTTTTCTCTTTCCATTTATGTTGAGCTGCACATGCCGTTTGGTGACATCTGGAATGCCACAACCAGCCATAAACCTCGTGAGAGATCAATTGTCTCTTCTGCGCGAACCCCGAGGTGGCGCCATTCTTATCGGGCCTCAACTCCAGGACCCTCACATCATAACGGGTTTATTGATGATGACCCTGTTGCCAAGTGGCTTCAATAACTCAAGAGGGGGGTGAATTGAGTTCTAAAAATTTTCACAAAGTTTTTCACAAAAGCTTTAATGGTACTAATTTTATTGAATCAATAGTATCAAGAGAGGTATGGACTAATGTAAATAACAACACCACACAAGCAATCCAGCGAACAATTTATCAAGATTGAAAGCACCAAGAAACAAGATATAAAAGTAAAGCTTGAATAAATAAAGAGTGTAAGGAAGAGAGAGTGCAAACAAGATTTATACTGGTTCAATCACTCCTTGTGATCTACGTCCAGTCCTCGAGATCGTCCACCCGAGATTTCCACTATACTTCAAGCTTCTAACTTGGGTGTTTGAGAAACCCTTACAAGAACATAGCACTCTTCACTAGTTTGGGATCCTCCACCCTCTTTGTGCTAGAGCCTCAATCAAATACAACAAAGGACACCTACCCTTGGATTCTTACACAAAAAGTAAGTGTTTGAAGTGTTTAATACTCTCTAAAGAGCAGATATACAACTTGAAGAATGATTGGTAAGGATATATTATCACTTAAAGCTCAATAACAGAGTATTACTTGAATGCAAGGAGTTAAATGCTCTCAATAAATGATTTCACAGTGGTTGTTCTGTTTATTAACTCCCCAAGTGATAGGATAAATACTCCATAGCATATTAGAGCCGTTGGTGGTGGTTGGGATCCATTAAATGCCAAAACTAGTCGTTATAAATGAGTTTCACGCAAGAGATATCCGGATATTTGAATCTTGTATCCGGATATCTTGATTTCTGGGTTTAGCCAAGAATAGGATATCCTGATATCTAATTGAGATATCCTGATATCCAAGCTCGTATCCTGATATTTGGACAAGATATCCTGATATTTAAAAGTTGTATCCTGATATTAGAGAGGTGTTTTGGCTACTGGAGCGTGATATCCGGATATCACATTGTTGTATTCAGATATTTAAGAGTTGATTTCCCTCTGGAGACAAATATCCGGATACCAAAGGCTTGTATCCTGATATTTGGCTTTCAGGAGCCAAAATTTAAATTTCCAAGGAATGGTATTCGGATACAAAGACTTGTATCCGGATACAAGACTCTTAAATCTTAATTTTGGCTTTGCAAATAAACAAGATTGAAGCCAAAACAATTTTTTAAACAAATTAAAAGGCATTTAGAAAAGTTTTTAAAACAACTTGCCACCAACACTTAGGTTTTGAAAAATGTTTTCTTTTATGCTAATGGATGCTTTAAAAGGTTCAAGAGCTTTAAGCAATAACTAACTTTTTACCCTTTACAAAGAATCAAGGTCAAATGAAAATCTTCAATAAAGGTTGGACTTGTTCTTCGTTGTGAGTCACTTCTTGTTATCATCAAAATCCCTTTAAGCAAAGTGAGTTCACATTCTCCTCCTTTTTGATGATGACAAGACAAGAACTTGATAAAGGGTTAGTAAGAAATAATTTGAATGATATTTGAAGCAATATTGAGGAACTCCTGATCAATCAATTTGAGACACTTATGTTAAGCTTTGTATTAGGCTTCATTAGATGTTTATTGTGCCCAATATTAGTATTTTAGATGAGTTTAATGTTGTAGGGCTTTATTGGGTTTTAATGTAAATATTGGATAATTTTCGGATTTTGATGCATTTTGACCTTTCTTCCTTGGTTAGGCCATAACTTGGGACTCGGTGATCCAATTGAGGTGATCTTGGTGTCTTTGGAAAGCTAAGACAAGGATCTACAAGTTTCATGAAGAACTCAAGAGCTGGATCGAACTGCTAAGGGCCCAAAATAGCCTTGCAATACAGAGTGAGTTTGCTGTCACGGAACCATCTGGGCAGTATGCACATATTGGACTATATAGTGGGTTATAGGCCTCCTCTTGGGCTGAAACTTGGTCACTTGAAAGATAAGACCCATATCTCCAACTTCACTGAAGACCATTTTGTCAATAGATGTCGTTTTAGGCATGCTTCTGAAGCTACAAGTTGGTTTGAATTTGGAAACACGTTCTTCCAACCTAACTTGAGGTAGGTGCAGTGTTTTTGGCATTTCTGGAGTTCTAAAAGTCCAAATGACATGATTCAAATTGGAGATTTTCAAGGAGACAACTGGCTACAACTTTGATGACATCCAAGCCAAAATGCATCGTCTAGGTGATGAATTTGAAGCCAGAAGTCGGATAAGAGTTGTTGACTAAAAGCCACCAACCATACACCAACCCACCTACCATGCACCAACCCACCAACCATGCATCAAGCTTCCATTTTTGACAATTTTCATATTCTTATAGCTTGTATTCAGATTATGTACATGTACAAATTGGCTTCTAGGATTAGTATAAATAGACCCAACCTCTTTGTATTAGAGGCATTCAATTTGGAAGTAAGTTTCAAGAAAGTTTAAGTATTTGTGAGAGTTTTCTTTCTCTTCTTCTCCATTCTCTTTGCAATTTCGTTTTTGTTCTTTAAATTCTAAGTTCTTCCTTCCCATCCATGGAAGGCTAGGCTCTCATAATCAATCCAAGGGATTAGCCATCTTGTTGTTTAATTTGGAGATCTTGTTTTGCTTGTTCATATTGCTTAATTGTTATTCAAGTTTCTCTTCTTCCTCTTTTGATTTTTATCTAGATTAAATTGCTTAATTTGATTTAGATGTTGATGTGGTAATAGCTTTATTATCATGTATTCAAAGAGGATCATAAAGATTAAACAATATATTAAAGCTTTTTGATAGATTGTTTAGCTTGGTTAAATTCTAGATCTTAAGTTAATCTATGTTGGATGGTGCTTACTTTATCTAACCTTGGTTAATCAAATCCTAGATGTGTATCTAGTAAAGAATTCTTGGATCATGTTAAGGCTTCTTGATGTGATCTAAGGCCAAGAACATGGTTAGCAATTAAGTGAATTCCTTGTGATCAATGATGAGTTAAACTCAAGATCGGTAAATTTCCTTGGATTGGTTGTTTCTTTAGATTTGTTTACAACTTTGAATCTCCTACTTTTATTAATCTTGTTAATCAACAACAAAATCCCCATTTTCTAATTATCTTGATCTAATTAAATCTTTGTTTTTGGATCCTTGAGAGACAATTCGGTTCATTCTCTATACTACAAATTAGTTTGTGAACCGGTTATTTTATTTGATAGGTCTCGACAACCTCTTGTCAACTCCCCCTCAAGGTATTAAGGAAGAAACAAATTAAGTAAATCGAGTTGTACGCAGCTAGTTCTTCCTTTCTTATTCCTCCCCTATCAATATGCATACTATATGATAAAAGCAGATAAGAAACGATTTTCTACCCTTTATCAATCTCAATCCTTTTCTTTCTCCCCCTTTGGCATTATCAAAAAGAAAAGAGCAAACATACAAGATCAAAGATATAAATAGAAATCCAATATCATAATGATAACAGCCAATGATCAGAAAAATGGCATAATTAATTCCATAATTCAAAGTATTTGCAAATTTCTAAACAGATGCACTTGCATAAGTTAAGTCATATCATCAAAAAAAGACTTTGGGTTAGCTTATCATCAAAATACTAAGCAAAAATAAAGAAAAGATCCATCAACACTAAGTCACATCTCCATCATCATCTGCATCTGCATCATGGCCACTCTCCAATGCGCACAGTCTGGCTGTGATGTCAACTAGCTGAGAGTCAATGTGATCAAAATGGCCATCCATGGTGTTCATCCGACTATACATCTCTTGGGCTGTGGTTTGCATAAAACACTTCATCCAGTTAAAACCATCAAGAAGCTCCCCAATGGCATGAGAGTAATTTGGTGGTGGCTGCTGAGGTGGCTGAGGCTGCTGAGGCTCAACTGGGTTGTCTTCATGTGCCATAGGCTCATCCATGGGCTTATCATCAGATTCAGACTCATCATCACCAATTCGAATCCAATGCCCATTTATTTTCTTGATTTTCATTCTCTTCAAGTATTTCTCATTAATGATATGAGAAGGAAGTTCCAGAAGCGCTGCTTCTCCAGCAACAAAGACCTTAAATTTCATCAAAATCTTGGTGATGAACATTGCATAGGGCAGAGGAGCGTGAGTTCTTCTCCTAGCTTTCAGCATGTGTTGAGTAATGTAAAATGACTAGTTTATTCTTAACCTTGTGTTCATGGCCCATAAAACAAAAACATTCTCCTAAGTAACTACAGCCAAGTTAGTGCCTCTAGGAATCAGAGTGTTTACCAAGACACAATGTAGTAACCTATTCTCTACAGAGAGATTCCCTGCTCCTATTCTTTTAGTAGGAAAGGGACATCCTTCCCTTAACAAGCTTCTTACAGCATCATTCCTATTAAAGGAGCTCCAATGCCTCATATTTGTTCCATCAAAATCATCTCCATCTTACTTTAAGCCAGTCAGTTCTTCTAAGATACTATATCTAAGCACAACTTTAATCCCTTTGACCTCAGAAGATAGAACATTATCCTCATATTTCAAATTGCAATAGAAGACCTTAATTAGATCAGGATAATATGGTGCTGTAATGGTAGCAAGGTTCTTCAATTTCAGTTGAGTGAGCACATTGACAAAATTAAACGCTTCAGAGGTAAAGAAGTCAAAGTCCAAGTACATTGGCTCCACAATCTTTCTCAATTGAAAGGATGAGATGAAGGTTTCCATCTGTGTAGGAGTGGTGAATAGTCTCTGAAGATCCAAAGTCGCGAACTGAGGGTTTCTTCCACTGCGTTGCTTCTTGGGAGCCCTGGCTCCTCTAGCACTTGATTCTGCCATGTATGAACGGTGGAATTTGGGGAAAAATGAAAGGAATGAGTGAAAAGTGGTAAAGAAGGGAATGGGTGGATCGATTTTGGGTGAGAGTGAGGTTTTGGGTGGATTTGGGGAAGTGGGTGAGCGTGAGGTTGAGAGAGAATAGGGTTGGTATGAAGAATTTGGGGAAAAAATGGGGTTGCTGCGTTCTTGAATACGCACAAGATATCCGGATACGAGGATGTGATATTCGGATATCACGTTGCAGTTAAGAGGCCTCTGTTGCCAAATATCCGAATATAAAGATGTGGTATCCAGATATCTCAGTGAAGTGAAATAGCTCATGTTGCCTCTGACTTATAATATCCGGATATAGTACCATGGTATCCGGATATCTCAGCAACATTTTGCTACTGACTTCAAATATCCGGATATGAATTCATGGTATCCGGATATTATCTTCATTAAAAAACATCCTGGAGCCACTGACTTGTAATATCCGAATATCTCCCTTTGATATCCGAATACACCATGCACCCAAAAACTTGCTTGAAGCTTCTGACTTCAAATATCCTAATATTTCCTCTTGATATCAGGATATCTATACCAGTAAAAAGAGGTTTGAGGCTTCACAAACTTGTCTTTGACATCAGGTTTGGGGGACTTAGCTTAGATGGAGTACCTGCAAAATAATTTTAGGGGACTCTCCGATGCCTAAGTCAATACATGATTTAAAAAGAATTAATTTAAAAAACATTCATGCACAATATATCAATGATTTAAAGCAAGGTTTTAAATACAACTTTGATCAATCATTCCAAGTTCTCTTCTTATCAAAAAGAAATTTTCTTTTGCAAGTGGTTTGGTAAAGATATCAGCAAGTTGTTTTGTTGTTTCCACAAATTCAAGCACACAATCTCCATTTTGCACATGATCTCTTATAAAGTGGTGCCTAATTTCAATATGCTTGGTTCTAGAGTGCCTTATGGGATTTTTAGTCAAGTTAATTGCACTAGTGTTATCACACCTTATAGGGATGTGATCAAGCTCAAGTCCATAGTATAAAGGTTGTTGCTTCATCCAAAGGATTTGAGCACAACAACTTCCAGCTGCAACATATTCAGCTTCAGCAGTAGACAATGCCACACTGTTTTGCTTCTTGCTATGCCAAGAGACAAGAGAGCAACCTAGAAAATGACAAGTCCCACTAGTACTTTTCCTATCCATCTTGCACCCAGCAAAATCTGAATCGGAATATCCAACTAGACTACTTGAGGCACCTTTGGGGTACCACAAGCCCATTTGTTGAGTGCCTACTAGATACCTCAAAATTCTTTTAACAGCACTTAAGTGTGATTCCTTAGGATTAGCTTGAAATCTAGCACACATGCACACACTAAACATGATATCTGGTCTACTTGCAGTGAGATAAAGAAGTGAGCCAATCATACCTCTATATTTTGAAATTTCAATGGGCTTACCACCTTCATCTTTGTCCAATCAGCAAGAGATGCTCATGGGAGTGTCAAAAACATTTGAATTTTCCATTTCGAATCTTTTGAGCAATTCCTTGCAATATTTGCATTGGTTAATAAAGATTCCTTCATTTGTTTGCTTGATTTGCAATCAAAAAAAGAAGGTGAGCTCTCCCATCATAGACATTTCAAATTCACTTTGCATAATATTGGCAAACTCCTTACACAAAGATTCATTAGTAGCACCAAAAATGATATCATCTACATAGATTTGTACAAGGAGAATGTCATGCTTTCTATTTTTAATGAAAAGTGTAGTGTCAACCTTCCCTCTAATAAAACCCTTTTCTAAAAGAAATTTGCTCAATCTCTCATACCAAGCTCTAGGAGCTTGTTTTAAGCCATACAATGCCTTTTTAAGTTTAAAAACATGATTGAGCAGTTCATAGTTTTCAAAACCTGGAGGTTGGTCAACATACACTTCTTCTTGTATAAAACCATTTAAGAAGGCACTTTTCGCATCCATTTGATAAAGTTTAAAGTTTATGATGAAAGCATATGCAAGTAACATTCGAATAGCTTCTAATCTAGCAACCGGAGCATAGGTTTCTTCATAATCTATTCCTTCTTCTTGATTATAACCTTTAGCTACTAGCCTAGCTTTATTTCTTGTAATTATTGCGGTTTCATCAAGTTTGTTCCTAAAAACCCATTTGGTGCCAATAATGGGATGATCATTGGGTCTTGGAACAAGTTCCCAAACTTGGTTCCTCTCAAATTGATTTAATTCTTCTTGCATTGCCAAGATCCAATGTTCATCATTTATGGCCTCATCTATGTTTTTAGGTTCAACTTGGGAAACAAAAGCCAAATGATTGCATACATTTTTAATGGAGTTTCGAGTAATTACCCTTTGAGAGACATCTCCAATTACCAAGTCAAGTGGATGGTTTCTATTTGTTCTCCATTCTTTTGGTAAGTCATTGATTTGTTGTTGGCCTTGTTGTAGGGAAGTAATCTCTCCTTGCTCTTCATTCTGGAGATTTTCCACTTTGTCGATCAAGTGAGTATTTGTCAGATTTTCTCCAATATCATCAATAACATCTTTTCTTGGCTCAAAGGAGTTAGTTTCATCAAATGCAACATGTATTGATTCCTTTATTGTCATTGTTCTTTTATTAAAAACTCTAAATGCTTTGCTAGTTGATGAATAACCAAGAAATATACCCTCATCAGATTTTGCATCAAATTTGCCTAAGTTATCCTTTCCATTGTTTAAAACAAAGCATTTGCATCCAAAGACATGAAAGTGGAAAATGTTTGGTTTTCTTCCTTTGTAGAGTTCATAAGGAGTTTTCTTCAAAATGGGCATTATTAATGCCCTATTCATTACATAGCAAGCGGTGCTAACCGCATCGGCCCAAAAATATTTAGGAAGATTAGTTTCATTAAGCATAGTTCTAACCATTTCTTCTAAACTTCGATTTTTTCTTTCTACAACTCCATTTTGTTGTGGAGTTCTAGGGGCTGAAAAGTTATGCTCAATGCCACTTTCATTACAAAAGGTTTCAAAATCTTGATTTTCAAATTCCCCACCATGGTCACTTCTTATGGATACAATACTTGAGTTTTTCTCATTTTGAATTAACTTGGCAAGTTTTCTAAAAGCTTTGAAGGCCCCGTTCTTATGAGTAAGAAATAATGTCCATGTAAACCTAGAATAATCATCCACAATCACAAGTGCATAGTAATTTCCACCAAAGCTCATTGTTCTTGATGGTCCAAAAAGGTCAATGTGCAGAAGTTGTAAAGGTCTTGTGGTTGAAACAATATTTTTGCTTTTGAAAGAGACCTTTACTTGTTTTCCTTTTTGGCAAGCATCACAAAGTTTATCTTTTTCAAAATGAAGCTTTGGGAGTCCAATTACTAAGTCTTTAGATATTAGTTTATTTAAATGATCCATGTGAATGTGAGCAACTCTTCTATGCCATAGCCAAGAATCATATTCCTTACTTACAAGACATTTAGCTTCATTGGAGGATATATCGTGTAGGCTAATCATATAAATGTTATCCACCCTATTACCAACAAACTTGACTTGCTTATTATTTTTATCCTCAACTATGCAACAATTTGAGTCAAAGATTACTCTATTATTTTTGTCACACAATTGACTAATGATAAGCAAGTTATGTTTGAGTCCATCAACCAACAAAACATTTTCAATAGAAGTTGAGGGAGTTTTACCAACTTTTCCAATGCCAAGGATTTTTCCTCTATTGTTGTCTACAAAAGTGACATGTCCATGCTCCTTTCATGTGAAGAGGGAAAATTTTGTCTTATCTCCCGTCATGTGCTTGGAGCAACCACTATCAAGATACCATTTTGAGCTCTTGGCCTTCAAGCACACCTATAAACAAATTTAAGTTTTGGTTTTAGGTACCCAAACTTTCTTGGGTCCTTTGGTGTTAGTTTTAGGCAAGGTGCCCTTAGGAACCCATATTTTCTTTTGCCCAAAATGAATATTTTTCCTTATTCTACATGTGGATGCACTATGTCCCTTCTTGCCACAATGGAAACAAGTTATGAATGGACTACTTGACATTTTTGTAGAAACAAAGAAGTTTTTATAAAACTTTTGTTGAGTTTTGGGTTTGTATCCCAAACCGGCTTTGTAAAAAACACATCTTTGTTTTCCAAGCAAAATGTTTAGATTATCCCTTCCAAAAGTGAATTTTGCAAGGGTGTTCTTTAAGTCCTCAATTTCTTTTTCCAAAATCAAGCAAGAGGAACATGATAAGGATGATGATGGAACATTTTTATGTGGAATGCAAGTAGAGCAAGAAGAATTAGCATAGATCAAACCAAGAGTTTCATTTTCAATCTTTAGTTCTTCAACTTCATTGTTTAAGCAAGAAATTTGATTTTCTAGAGATAAAATTGATTTCTTTGAAGTTGAAACTAATTTAGCTAATTTCAAGGATTCCTCATGCAATTCCTCAAAAACTTCTTGCAATTCATCATAAGTAGGTTGCAATTCAAGAGATTGAGATACTACCTCAAAGTCATCATTTGCCATGAGGCAAAGGTTTGCTTCCTCATCCTCGAAGTCATCCGATGAGCTCAAATCATTTTCATCCCAAGCAATGTATGCTCTTCTTCCTTTCTTCTCTTGTAGCCTTCTTTCAAATCTTTCCACTTTCTTTTGATAGAGTGGACAATCCATCTTCATGTGACACGGCTTGCCACATTCAAAGCATGTTGGAGGTGTTGGATTTGAGCCCTCTCCTTTCGTGATGTTTTTCTTGGGAGGAAAGGGTGGTCTTCTTCCATTGTTTTTCTTCTTAAGAAACTTCCCAAATTTTCTCACAAGAAGACTAAAGTTTTCTTCATTCATTTCAAGGTCTTCCATAGAGCCACCATCATCATCTTCATTTTCATGATGAGAGGAAGTGGCCTTGAGAGTAATTCCCTTCTTCTTCTTGTCAACGCCTTCATGTTCATTTAGTCTCACCAACTCCATTTCATGCTCTTGGAGCTTTCCAAAGAGAGTTGGAAGAGTTAAGGTGGACAAGTTTCTTGATTCGGAGATTGCGGTCACCATGGGTTGCCATTCCCTACTCAAACATCTCAACACTTTGTTAATTAAATCTTCATTTGGAAATGTCTTTCCTAATGAGGCTAGATGATTAACTATATGAGTGAATCTCTTTTGCATATCTTGTATGCTTTCACCTTGATTCATTCTAAAAAGCTCATATTCATGTGTGAGAGTGTTGATTCTCGACCTCTTCACCTCACTAGTTCCTTCATGGGTTAATTGAAGTGTATCCCATATTTCTTGTGCAGTTTTGCAATTTGAAATGCCAAAATACTCATCATACCCTAAGGCACTAGTGATGATATTTTTGGCCTTAGCATTGTATTCAACTTTCTTTTTATCTTCATCGGCCCATTCAGCTCTTGGTTTTGTGACCACATGGCCTTCCTCTAATTTTGTGGGAACAAAAGCACCGTTTTCAACAGCATCCCAAATATCAAGATCAATTGATTCAATGAAAATCTTCATTCTTTCTTTCCAATAAGTGTAACCGGTACCATTGAAAGCTAGAGGTCTATTAATAGAAGCTCCTTCGGGTAAAACAAATTGAAAAGAAGCCATCTCTTCTCTTGAAGCGGTTAAGCTCTTTATACAAGAGTCAAGCTCTGATACCACTTGTTGCCAAGTGGCTTCAATAACTCAAGAGGGGGGGTGAATTGAGTTCTAAAAGTTTTCACAAAGTTTTTCACAAAAGCTTTAATGGTACTAATTTTATTGAATCAATAGTATCAAGAGAGGTATGGACTAATGTAAATAACAACACTACACAAGCAATCTAGAGAACAATTTATCAAGATTGAAAGCACCAAGAAACAAGATATAAAAGTAAAGCTTGAATAAATAAAGAGTGTAAGGAAGAGAGAGTGCAAACAAGATTTATACTGGTTCAATCACTCCTTGTGATCTACGTCCAGTCCTCGAGATCGTCCACCTGAGATTTCCACTATACTTCAAGCTTCTAACTTGGGTGTTTGAGAAACCCTTACAAGAACAGAGCACTCTTCACTAGTTTGGGATCCTCCACCCTCTTTGTGCTAAAGCCTCAATCAAATACAACAAGGGACACCTACGCTTGGATTCTTACACAAAAAGTAAGTGTTTGAAGTGTTTAATACTCTCAAAAGAGCATATATACAACTTGAAGAATGATGGGTAACGATATATTATCACTTAAAGCTCAATAACAGAGTATTACTTGAATGCAGGGAGTTAAATGCTCTCAATAAATGATTTCACAGTGGTTGTTCTATTTATTAACTCCCCAAGTGATAGGATAAATACTCCATAGCATATTAGAGTCGTTGGTGGTGGTTGGGATCCATTAAATTCCAAAACTAGTCGTTATAAATGAGTTTCATGCAAGAGATATCTGGATATTTGAATCTTGTATCCGGATATCTTGATTTTTGGGTTTAGCCAAGAACAAGATATCTTGATATCTGATTGAGATATCCTGATATCCAAGCTCGTATCCTGATATTTAGACAAGATATCCTGATATTTAAAAGTTGTATCCTGATATTAGAGAGGTGTTTTGGCTACTGGAGCATGTGTAAGACCTAATATTTACTACACATAAGTCTTACGTGGAATATTTTTTTTTCTTTATTACATATAAAATTCGGCAGCGTTTCCTTTGTTTCTCGTATGTTCCCAAACATCATAAATAAACAGCGGATTCCAAACAATCATCTCAAACCAACCAGAGTACATATATATATATATATCAACAAGAGATCTCCGATCTCATTCAAAACATTATCTCATTCAAAATATTATCAGAGTACGTACTTTATACAAATGTATACTAGACACTATCCTGACTGAGCACACTACTATATTATCATAACTGAGAACTTCAACAGTAGTTCATTAGTTCCGTTGTCACATCTACATCAGAGTACTATATAATACACATCATATTATAATTACATAATGGAGCTCACTCCACCAAAATACAAGTATCATAATACAACAGAATCTTCCGTACTTAACCCGTAGAGGGTCCGGGGTGTTCCTGCGAATCTGAGAAAGAGGGGGTGAGAACAACTTCCTAGTGAATGTGAATAAAACTTGTATATAAAGTATGCATGTAATTAGAATGCAAGTATACACACAATTCAATATATCAAGTAATATTAAACCAACATATGCAATGAGTTTATGAATGCACATGATGTTCACACCTTTTCTTCACACTTTTTCTTTCTCCACTCCTCTTGTTGTGCACTAACCCCTTCCGATTAGGCCCTCGCAATATGCAGTATGCAATGTTTTATGTCATTTCATTTCCATCTAACCCCGTAGGTTAGGCACCCCTCAAATATTGTACACTAACCCCTTCCGGTTAGGTCATCTCACTATGCAATGCAAGTAATTATGCACCACTTATTCTTTCATCTAACCCCTTCCGGTTAGGTAATCTCTCACATATTGTACACTAACCCCTTCCGGTTAGGCCATCTCACCATGCAATGCAATGCTTTCATATTCATATCATGCTCAATCATAATATCATAATAACATCACATTTAATCAATACAAGATTTAAACTACACGCGCATTGTGCTCAATCCTCTCAATTTATGATTGAACCACACAAGTATTATGCTCAATCCTCTCAACTACTTCCACTTAGTTACACATCCCTTCATTGTATTAAGTTATCATTTCAAGCCTATGTGAATCTATTCAATGAATCTCTTAGTGAATCTATCAATACACTATTGTGAATCTATTCATACACTATTGTGAATCTATTCACACATTATTGTGAATCTATTCACAATGTTATTCTTGGGTCTGTGAATCTATTCACAAAATGTTGTGAATCGATTCACAGTGCTATTCACGAGTTCACATTGCTATTCTCAAGTCTGTGAATCCATTCACAAAATGTTGTGAATCGATTCACAGTGCTATTCACGCGTTCACAATGCTATTCACAGGTCAGTGAATCTATTCACAAAATGTTGTGAATCGATTCACAGTGCTATTCACGCATTCACAATGCTATTCACAGGTCTGTGAATCGATTCACAGACATAAAAAATCAACATTTGATCATGCACCTCTTATCTTAAACTCTATTCATTCATCCATTCATTCATCCATTCATCCATCCATCCATTCATTCATTCATTTCATTGAATAACAAGTAGCAAATCCAATCATTCTCATGCATCCATACCATTGAATACAAGTAACAATCCAAACATTCAAAAACAACCTTCACACATAGAAGTTCTTATCTTCAAGACTTAAACTTACACCCTAAATAACACCATACCATAACACAAATCAACCCACACTCACCTAGCAATGATTCAGGACAAGAACTAGGTTTGAGGTGATATCAAACCAACCAAAATCCTTCTAAAGACTTCCTCTTCAACTTCCTTCAAAACAACCAAATCATACAAGAACTTTAGAATTTGTGTTCTTGATTCTCAAAGATGAAAATGAGTTTCTCAAGAAACTAATACCATAGGATTGAAGAAGAGATCATAGTGATCAATAACCATCAAATAACCTAAGCCAAAGGATGAATAAAATACTTACTTTGGACCTTGAAAGCTTGGAAAACCTTGGCTATGGATACTTTAATATTTTTAAGAAGATGACCATATGAGCATATAACATGCACGGCTCCCACATGAAGAAAGGGGGTGAAGTTGAATTGTCAACTTTGCCCTCCACTTGAATGAGAATTCACAAAATTGCCACTGAGGGTGTAAAATGACCAAAATACCCTTGGTGATTTCTAAAAATTTCCAATTTATCCCAATTCCAGAAAATTACACTAGGACTTCCATATGATTTAGCTAAGCTAGAATTAAGATTAGAATCAAAATTTAGGGATGTTACAGTGTGATATTCTGATATCACATTGTTGTATCCGGATATTTAAGAGTTGATTTGCCTCTGGAGACAAATATCCGGATACCAAAGGCTTGTATCCTGATATTTGGCTTTCAAGAGCCAAAATTTAAATTTCCAAGGAATGGTATTCGGATACAAAGACTTGTATCCGGATATAAGACTCTTAAATCTTAATTTTGGCTTTGCAAATAAACAAGATTGAAGCCAAAACAATTTTTTTAAACAAAGTAAAAGGCATTTAGAAAAGTTTTTAAAACAACTTGCCACTAACACTTAGGTTTTGAAAAATGTTTTCTTTTATGCTAATGGATGCTTTAAAAGGTTCAAGAGCTTTAAGCAATAACTAACTTTTTACCCTTTACAAAGAATCAAGGTCAAATGAAAATCTTCAATAAAGGTTGGACTTGTTCTTCGTTGTAAGTCACTTCTTGTTATCATCAAAATCCCTTTAAGCAAAGTGAGTTCACAGACCCACCGATGTAGACGAGGGAAGATGTCTGTATTGTGTATATGTTCAAAACTAGTGTGAAAAAGAATATATAGTTGTAGAATATAGTATGTGAAAATATGTGTATATAGATAGCCTATGTAAAAATAAACTTAAGTAAATAAAATCTATGTGATGTTAGTTGTATATTCCTTATCTGTTCATATTACATCACTAGATATACAAAGAATTTTATAATGAAAGATTAAGAGAATTTGTTAGGAAGCTGTTTAAAAATTTAAAATGTGGCTCCTAGAAATTTTAACAATTCGTTCAATTCAATTGATTATGAAAAATTTTACAGTGATGCTGAGCTTATTAAGAATTTGTTTTCCAAGTTTTTCTTAGTAAACCAAGTCAGTGACAGTGCTTGAAAACAACACTATCCCCAGAAAATATAATTATAGTTCCGATGATTATGAATCCTACCAGGAACGACTTTAAAAATTAAGTGATAAAAATAGTTTACAAGAGTGAATGGCCAATTTCTAGCATGACCCCACTTCGGCTTCAACCACACACTCTAGCTCATAGTGTCTTTGATAATCACTATTCATACACCTTATTATTCCCTTATATTTAGTACTTTATGCCTCTTTTGAGCTTAATTGATTGGACTTGGTCATGTTTTATAAGTTTGGGTTTCAATGGGCTTAAGCGCAAATTGTCAGCATTGCTTATTTTTTACACTGTCTCTGTATTTTTGCCATATCTTGAGTTATAGACATTTAAAAATTGTGAATCTTATATTGTAGGAAAGCTAAGATGAAGTTATACAACTCTTATGAGAGACTCTAGTGGGCTGAATTGGGCCTGGAAGTTAGAGATAGGAAGCTATCGTTGGAATCCGACACGCGTGCATTGATTGGGTCATTAATTAACATTGGGATGTCCAATGGAGCTGAAACTGATGCCAAATGAAAGCTAGCACTTAGGTATTCAACTCTCATGAAGACCATTTTGCCAAAATACGGGGTTTTGAATGTTGTATTCTCACGTGAAATCAGATGGTCATTTCAGTTACCCTGTGAGCTTAATTTGGTCATAACTTTCTCATCTTAAGCCCAAATTAAGCAGATTAGGTGGCCTTGGAAAGCTAAAAGGTAGATGATTAAGATTAACCTAGGGGCATTCTTGTATTTGAACTTTTACAGTCTGTTATTTGGGGGGAAACAGAAGCTTACGAGATACACTTTCTGTTTTACCATATTTTGAATTCCATTTATAAACTTCTCCTCACTAAGGTTCTCTCTCTCTAGTTCTTTCTCTTCTTCTTCCTCTACAAGCCTCCTTAGACTGCAGCCATGGAAGGCTAAAAATTTGAGATCGATTCAACATACTTCAAGGAATTTTGGTTTGGCTTGAGACTTTGTTCATCAATTTTCTTTTTGAATGCAATTAGATTTTCTCTTCTCTTCTCTCTTGTTAATTCAAAATTTGTAATTCATGAATGGATATCTTTATTTGTGTATTTGGAATTATGGATTAAGAATGTGATTTTGATTGATTAATCAATGTTTCATACTCTGAATTGAAGAGAATTAAATTACAAATTTGTGGTTTAGGTTAATTGATTCTTGCAATTAAACTAGCATTGATTTTACAGATTTGTGAATCTTTTGTCAGTTGAATCCTAGATAATCATCTAGTAGTGAATCTCAATTCTAATGCAAAGATCTCGGTTGGAGTTGAATTAACCATTTAATTGGATTCAATTGCATGCTTAGTGGTCTGTGATAGCCAAAACTAGAATTCTGACAAAGTATCTTGGATTGATTGTTTTCTTACTTGTTCTTTCTTAGTTTAAATTGCTCTTTTACAATTTGGAAACACAAAACTCCCACTACGTAGAAGTCTTGATATAATTGAATTGCATATATGATCCTTGGGAGATGACTTGGTTCATTGCTTTATACTACAAATCTTTTGTGAACCGATCTTTACTATTTGATTGAGCTCGACAGCTTATATCAATCTTGTTGTTACAAGAAATTGCTGCTTTACGTTTGATCCTATGTGCCCACATAGTGCTATGCCTTCTCCAATTCCGAACTACTGCCATCCTCGGCAAACTGCGTGAGAGAAAGGGACTGAGACACAGATTGAGAAGCAGATGTAGCTCTTCCCTTAGCTTTGGGTGAGAAGGCAAAGATGAAAATGTTGTTAGGGGTGGTTCCTTGGTGGGGTGGCGCGAGGGAATTGAATGTAAATATGTTGCGGATGTTGGTTGCAGTGACGGGTTCGACTTCGAGGACCCTACGCCGCGGCAAAGAATACCTAGCATTGGGGGTGGTGGACGCCGTTGTGCTAGGGTTTGAGATCCTTTCAACAACGCCCATAGAAGAAGTGGTGTTTCGTTTGAGATCAACTGTTCATTGATGGTTCCTTTTCCATTCTCAATTGAAGAATTTGAGTGTGAGTGAAATTTGGGAACGAGGAATTTGAGAATGATTGAGTGCGAGTGAAATTCCTCACCCGTAGGAAAATTTGGAAACAAGAGTTTTTTTTTAGTCACTTTAGGTTTAGGGGAAAGCTTCAGAGTTTGTTGTGTGCATTCAATAAGTTTTAGGGATTTAAAAATTTAGGAAATGTATGAAAATTTTGTTTTACTAGCATGGGTGGTTAAACAAGCATTGTCTTAAATATGTAAAAATAACCTTTAAGCAACGGTTTAAAAATGTTGCAAGAAGTTATAAGATAGATAACACTTATAAATTGTTGCGTATTCCATTTATGGCAACGCTTAACAAGCGTTGTCATTAAAACGTTGCCTAAACACACTAATCTTTAGGCAGCTCAAAGAAAGCGTTGTCATAACCCTCTATGGCTACATTTTTTAAACGTTGCCTGAAAACTATTGCCTAAACTTAGACTTAAAGACAACTTGTGAAAACCGTTGCCTATACTACTTTAGGCAACGATTTTTAAGCCTTGCCTTAAATAGCATTGCCAGATGTAAAACATGTTGTAGTGTGTGGGAAAAGTCATGGTGGCCGACCTTGTCTATATGGACAAAATGTGTGTTATTATTGTAGGAAACTAGGCCATATGGCTAGAGAGTGTCCTTAAAGAAAAGATACTAACCCTACTCCTAGACCACAAACCAAAGGAAGGGTTTTTACTCTAAGTGGAAAAGAGGCTACTCAGTCCCCAAATTTGATAAAAGGTAAGTGTTTAATAAATGATAAACTCTTAACTGCATTGTTTGATTCAGGATCTACTTATTCTTTCATATCTATGGATTGTGTGAATCGGTTGAATCTACCCATGTTTGTTTCACCATATATAATCCTAGTTGATAAGTTGAGAGAATGAGTAAATTGTAAACTTGATTTGTGTTGAGAAGCTTTAAAATCAAAGATTTTTGGTTAAGTACGGTGCAAGGCAAGGTATACATAATGTGTAACATCCCTTTTTATGTGCTTAGTAGAGTTTATTTATGTTTTAACCTATTAAATTCATAAGTGGCTATATCTTTGATATTCTATATGTACACATGAATAAAATAACAAGAAATTTTGTTTAATAGACTTTAGAAATTAAAGTATCAAAAGAAAATTAAATGATAAAGCAAAGAATTAAGTAGTAAGATTTAAAATAAATAGATTATATACAGGCTTAAGATACGAATAAAAGAAGAAATTAAAATAAAATGAAAACAATAAATTAATTAATTACAAAGAATAAAATTATAAGATAGGAGAATTAGATTAGAATAAGAATAATAGTTAGTGAGAGATGTCACTAAGTCATTTTCTTGAAAGAAAAGACTTGATCATTCAATCAAATAGGTAATCTAAGCTAACAAGTAACACACAATCATGATATGGAGCAAGAAGAGAAGAAGTTTAAAATCAAATAAACCTAATTAATGAAACACTCCTGTAATTAACGAAATGGCAAACCTATCCCTAACCAAAACCAATAAAAACACATGCAAGACAGACACCCACCCCACTTACTTTACAGCTGAAGTCACCATTGTTTTACTTGCAGTTTCATTGTGCTTTTCTTCCTATTGAGATGTATATCTCACGTTCCTAATTTCAGAGGACGAGGAGACCACCAAACCGAGACCCTTTAGTGGTGATATTATGGCCATTTTAATTGTGATTGAGTTGGATTATTTATGGATTGATTCTCCTGAACATGGGGGATTTGTTAGGGTATACACAAGTGTTTGATGTGTATATTTCTATTACTTAGTTATTGATGTAGTTTTCTCTAATTCCTTTTATTTTATTTTTTTGTGTTAGGCTCATTCCAAGGACTATAGATAGTTAAGTCCTTAATTTGCATTCTTTTTCTGTGTATAATGTATATGGGATTATGGTAGGGAACGTGAGCCATAGAGGCAATCTACTTGTATGTACGAAGGTAGAATCTATAATATTAAGCTTCGGTTGTGATTAGTTCTTTTTCCATCAACTTATTAAAAAGGAAAATAATAAAGGAAAGGTAACCTCAAATTGAATCCTTGTAAGCCGAGAATATAAGAATAAGTTTATACAATATAAGAAAGAATGAAATGAGTAAAAGATAAGCTGAATAATTCAATAGAAAATTCTAAGTCTAGAAGAGATTCAAAGGGAGAAACAAGGGGAAAATATTTAGATTAAAAGCAAGTTCCTATTTCTTATTTTCTTGTTGATAACCGTGAGTAAACTTACTTGAGGTAAGAAGTAGATTAATAAAAACAAGATGGTGGGTCTGAAATTTAAAAACAAAGTATGATTTATATCTTAAATGAACCCTTAAGTGCGTCTCTTAAACCATATTTTCAAATCCAAATCCGATTATCGTAATCAAAGTTTTGGGGCAACCAACCATGGCCTTTTAGATATCAAGACTTTTAAGTCAAGTTCTTGTTGGAGTAAAAAGGTATTTTAAGAAGAGAATTTAACAATGGATTAGGAGTAAAGCCCATACACTATATTCAAAACCGAGAAGAAAATTGTTTTAAGGAATTAAAAGTAAAAGAATAAATTATAAAACATTCTTAATTGAACATTTTATTATTGAGAATAAGTGTTTTAGAATGCAAGTTAGCAATGCTTTGGAAGTGAAAATTGGAGATCACATCATACCATAAGTTGAACAATTTAGGTAATTTGAATATATATCTTACAAAGTGATGGGAAATTATGGGTAGATGAAATTGAGAAATATTTCAGGCCTAATTTGTGATTGCAAAGATCCCTATTAAATTCAAAAGAAAATTTAAAAAGACAATTATAATATTAGTGATTAGCAATACTCTATATGGCAGTGAATGTTGGCGAGTAAAGTGTCAACATGGAATAGAAAAAAGTGTAGAGGAGATGAAAATGTTGAGGTATAAGTGGATATACAATAAAAGATAAGTTTAAGAACAAATGTATTCGGAAAAATGTTAGAATAGCACCTATGAGGAGAATATAATAGAAACTTGCATAAAGTGGTTTGTTCATATGTGACGACCAACAATGACAATGGGAAAAGTAAATAAAATGGAAGATAATTTAATTAAAAGGTTAAAAGGCCAAAAAATATTAGGAGAAACAATTAAAAATGACCTTGCTCTAAATTAACTTATTAAAAACTATTTTTTTTAGTTCAATAGCATGTTTTATTCATATAGTCGACTCCACGTAATAGATAAGACTTGATTCTTGTCGTCGTCATCATTGTCATTGTTGTCGTTTAATAGTTTACTTGAGCGAAACTTGACTAAAAATTTTCGGGGGCAAATGATAAGATATAAATAGTGTGTGCGTGTGTGTGTATATATATATATATATATATATACACCACTTGAAAGGGAAGACAAAGCCAATTTAACACATTCAACAATGCTCACCTATGAAAGTCATGGGAGCATGTATTTTCCTTCTTGTTTTTATATCCCTTTCAAAGTTTGGTACGTACCTAAGCACAGATTCTAGAGAAGAAAAAAATTTTCTTTATCTTTTGATAACAACAAACAAGTTGTTAATTTAATATTACTTATAGTCACCATAAAATAAACTATTAGTACCTAGGAGATCATTTTTTAAGGCTCTAGCTTCAGTTTTGTCCTCAAGTTAGTTTTGGTTTAAGCCTATTAAATAAACATAAGATTAGACAAAAAGTTCTAATAACACAACTACTTAAAGGGAAAGTAACATTGTTAACATCAAAACAAAAAAACAGTATAAATTTGGAGCAGTGGTGATATAATTTAATACAAGTTTCCTATATGTTAAAAAAAAAAAAAAAGCCCGCCCCTAGAAGGATTGTTACAAAAAGTGTGAATTTCATTTAAGGCATTTTATCTTGTTTGGGTGAAATCCTTATAAAAGAAAGTAAACAAAATTTTCATCCCAAACTACGTTTGAACAGAAATATCATTTTGTTACTTTTACAGTGAAAGAAAACTCATTTGTTTGTATATTGACAAAAATACCATTGTAATTTGATATTATATCATTATTTTAATAATATTTAAATAAATACAACCTAATAATTTTTTAAAATATTATTATAATTATACTCAAAGTAATTTTATTTTACAATACCCCAAATAAACTTAATTTTTTAACAAATTTATTTTACAAATCAATTTATTTATAATTAATCTTTTTAACATCAATTTATTAACAATCAAAATCAAAATAACTCATCTTTTTTTATAATTACACATTAAAAAGTAATTTTTATCAACATTATCCAAACAATATTCATTTAACAAAATTAATTTCCAAATATAAATAATCTCACTCAAACTCACTTCTAACTAAAATTAAGTTTACAAAGTCAAGTTCATTCAAAATCAAGTTTACAAAACCTAATGCAAACACTTACAAATTTTGCAGGAAAAGTGTTTCATAACGTGGCCACCGAACTCATTCAAACTTGGTAACCCCAGCTTAGATCAACCTTAATTGATATGGAAGATAAGGTTGCCACGAGATAATAGGCTTGAATCCTTTTGCCAGAAAAGAAAAATCATTTACATGGTGAAAAAAAGTCGGTTTATATCAAAGGATGTTCCTTTTTATTTTTAGCCATTATACAAAATAGTTCACACCTTTAAATCAACAGAATCCAGACTGGTAGACTCAGGTCCCATAGCATTTCACTACAAGCAATCAGCTTCAGTTATGGAACAATTTCAATCACAATGAGGAAATCATCAAGTAAAAAAAAAAAAAAGCATGATCTACACACACTGAACTCAATCAAATGGCCAACCAGAATACCCGGTGTGATGGCTATTCTCAGGGATAGTTGGCGGCGTTGGTGAGCTGCTTCCAGTTGCTCCATTATTGCTAGAATTCGAAGAGCGAAAAGGCCACAAAAAGGAAAACGGGTTTCGCCTTCCCTGGTTCTCCCTACCATTTACCCTTCCATTGGCACTGCTACCAAAACTGCTTCTATTTTGACCATTTGAGCCACGGTTACTACTCAATCCTTGCAGTGTCAATTCTTGGCGGCAAACAGGGCAGGAATTATGCTGCACCAACCATGGAACAATACAATCTGAGTGATATAAATGGTTACATGGCATTTGTCTTGCTTCAGACCCTAGCTCAAATTTATCTTTGCACACTGGACAATGTGAATCTGAACGAAGATGCCTGTGTGTTATCTTGATGGTAGGCATTGCATCTATAGAGGACCTGGATGCTGGTGGGGGGCCTTGCCGGTTATTAGCTGAAAGCTGTTCAAACAGTTCTTCCAGTCCAGGACCAATAAAATAATCCCCTGTATTACCTCGCGTCAGACCAATTCCTGGAGTCCCATTAAAGAGAGCTTCAAAGCCACCATGTCCAGACAATCTTAAAGGAATTTGGCCACCAAATATCAACAAGGGAGCATACCCTAGACTGTGCTCAGGAATTGAACCTGGTCGTGCCCTATTATCATGGCTATGGCTTCTATCTGCCATTCGATGCCTCATAAAGGCTGAGAAAGTTTCCATGAGTCCAAACCTTTGGTCGCGTTCTTCATTGTTGTCCAGGCCATAGAAGTCTAGTGGGTTAACGTGCACCATATCGTTAAGTTCTTGAACAAATCCATCACTACAGTTAGGACAAATCAGATCTCGCCGTCCCAGTCGAACTGGCCTCCTGCAACTATAACACCAATGAGTGTTCCCGTCACTTGACATCTACTTGTTTACTTCCTTAATAGTCTAAAAAGACAAATTCCAAGGCTCCTTCCCAGCACCCTGCAATCTTTAACTCTTATAACAGCATGATGACTGACATACTGCAAAATAAGTTTGATGTCAGTCAAGGCTTTTAAATAGTATTATTAGATATTAGATACCACTTAGCTTTAGACAATAACCACCAATTGAACTAAATGCTAGTTCCCACAACATATAAATAGGAGTGAGGGGAGGTGACTATTCTGACTAATTGCCTGTATGAAGCTGTGTATTTATTAGCTATACAGATTAAGCATCAATGCTTACTTAAGAGACATCAAATCAAATTTGTCAATGATCAGTAACTCTTCAGTACACTTTCTCCCTATTCATTCCCAAAAAAAAAAAGTAGGCGGAGAGAGAGCAACAATAATGCCTGGATTCAAACATTTCACCACAATACTGCTGGTCAAGTGGAAAATCAATTAAATCAATATATAAGAAGACTTACATATTATGCTTCTAGTTCCACAATAAAGTGATTAATATTGACTTACCAGCTAAAAAAAAAGGACACGAACACAGACAATACAGCACAGAAAAGTTTAAAATTTCCAGGCATGTTTTGAAGTGTCACGTCATGTTTGACACAGACACAACTCTTTTGAAGTGTCTGTGGCTGAAGCATGAGTATTTTATGGTACTAGGATATAATTAAAAAAGATATCAAGGAAGGAAAAAACCCTTTCTCTGTTAAAACAATTCCAAAGAAGGAGGTTTCAATAGTAAGTAAGTCAGTATTACTCATCATAAATTATAATATCTAAAAAATTAGATGTCGATGTCTAGGTGATGGGATATACTACTGCTGAATTCCAAGCATGGCTTCATCAGAATGTGTAATTTGCAAGAAATTGCTCTTGAAAATTCCCCAGATTCAATTTTTTTCCCCTTGTCAATGTTGTAAATTTATTCATTTACTTTTTGTTCTTTAAAAGGTAAACACCAACGATTGGTCAGGGGCGATATCTAATTTCGCAATCTTCAAATGTTTGTAAACTATGGGAATTTTAGTCACAACAAGAAAAGTAAACAGGAGTCTAACAAATTTTCAAAAACAACTCAAAATACAAGTAAAGAGGGGAACATCTTTGAACACTCTCACCACGAATGGGGAATTGAAGTGTAAACACACTAGTTTCTAGAAGCTTCCACCACGACCCATCCATCCCAATCCAAGAGTTAGTTGTAGAGAAATGCAAAGATGAAGTAAATAACTGACATATCATATAAATAAAGGGAACAAAACATCGTACCAGGCTCAAATACCATGGGACGAAAAGGACGTGTTGATTAGAGGTGGGCAAGTGAGTGAGTACGAACAAGAAGAAATGAAGCCAAACTGCTGCAACTTTGCAAACCCTAACAGTGAGGCGATGGGGCAGAGCAGAGCAGGCAGATTATTGCGGAACCGAGATCCAGCTGAGCTGGCATGCGCATCTTCAATTCCTTCTACTTCTACCTTTTTTATTTTAGGCCAACATTGCACTAGTTTGTTTTTAGTGGGTTTTTTTTTTTAGATTATTTCAATACACATTTTTTTATTAAATATTTATTTGTTGATTATATTTGTTGAACTCTGCACATGATATTCTTTCTTTTTATTAGAAAAATGTTTAAGACCAAGGAAATATTAATCTCACAACATGCCGTAAGTTGAATGGGAGTTACAAATTATCTATCAATTATTAAAGAGGTTGTTATTAGCATAAGTACTTTGATTTCTATTAACTAAGTCAACTCTCATTTATAGAATATAAAAAATATTAATCATTATAATTGGAGTGAAAGCCAATCATAACACAGGTTTTTTTATATCAATATACTTAAAAAAAATTTATTTATCATTTTATCATATATTTAAAATTATATACTAAAATATTCTTTTTTTTTCATGTTGAGAAGTCAGTGTGGTAAAACGGTATATAAATTTTTTTTAAGTATATTTATATAAAAAAAACTCTCATAACACATATTCAATGATATAATATAAAATATACTATTTTACGTATGATATATTTAAGAATATCTCCTTTCAATGAATGTACTTAATAATTTCTCATCTAAATTATGAGAATTAACAACTAAAAATATCTATAACCAAATGTAATCTTTTTTTTTTTTTTAATGAAATAACGGGTTGAAGGTCCCAAAAACCAACAAACTACGCAAAAACCACTATCAAAGAGTGTGTGCCAACAGAATCTGAAAGGAAAAACAAACTTCAAAAGGATGTGATCTAATGAAAAGTAGAGTTTCCTTCACGATAGATATGCTGCCACTTCACAACCCAATCTTGACAAATCAATGATTATATAGACTGAACTAGGAGAGCATAGGGGTGCTCAGGCGGAACCAACATCCAAGAGTTGAATGGCGCACAGGGAATCTGACTCAACTATGATGCGGTGGATGTTGAGGGACCGATGAAGCTCCAAGCCATATGAAATATACCCCATAACTGAACTAAGTTAATGGAACAAGACCCCAAGTTACAAGAGAAGGCTGCCACAAAAGCACCCCTAGTAGATTGAAGAATGCTTATTGTGGGTAGGATAGGACCTGCACGTTGCTAACTCTGTTATGTTAGAACTTTCTAGATTTAGACTTCTATTGATTGGTACATTTTGTTTTATAAAATGGGTTGAATGGATAGCCTGATTCTTTCCCGGAAGTCCATGTAATTATGTGATCTATTGTGGATTTACGAATTACCATGTTTATATGTATTTATTGGGTTCGGGCCTAGTTGGCAAGAGTGCTAGTTTATGGTGTAAGACTTAGTGGGCCTAAAGTCCATGATGGATGGACATTAAGTTATTGGCATTTTATTAAGAGGGCGGGATCCCTAATTGACTTATCATCTTTGACTACTCAATGCTCCATCAAAGTGACAAGTTGAAAGGACAGGGAGTTCAAGTGGAAGACTCTGTTCGTGAAGTATACAATTGGATACGATAATTTTTTTAGGACTCTAAGATCATACCATCAGAAGAATGTCTTCAAGAGGTACGTGTTTTATCGCTTTTAATAAATTATTGTTGGTGTTCTGAACCCTAGTATAGATCCATTTAATTCACTAACATGTTATACTCTTGAACTCCATGCCATACTTGGTGGATAATAGCCTGAGGAGTGGAATGAAAATCCTCAAAATGGAACTTGTTTCTACTAAACTAGAGGACACCCATTGCAGTGGAGAACATCAACGACTAGTCCATATCAATATTCCAACCCAAATTTGACTTCAAAATTTCCATGAGCCAAGTGTCTTTATCCCGGTGAAGAAGCTAGCCAAGTGCCTTTGGATGAACTAGGCTAAAGCCAAACTTCAGAGATCCGACCATAGTCTCAAGGAGCATGAAGGATAGTTTCTTCTACACTACCACAAAAAGCACATTGATCATCCGAAGAAAGATGACGATCTTTATTGTTAGAGTTCGTAATTGTAACACCCCAAAATCTTGAATTCTATTATATATGTTATTTTCTTAAACTTTTGTGATAAATCATTTTTAGGAATTTTTGTGAGTTCAATTAAATCAAATTTTTATTGAACTTAACCTTATAAGTTGATTTTAGACAATTCCAGAAAATAAAAATAAATAATTTTATTTTTTATCAGGAATACCTTTGAGAGATTTTTAAAAATAAACAAAAGCTCAGACTTCAAATCCGTCAACAGATTTGATTACTTTTCATTTTTATGGATTTTATGAGCAAATAAAATATTTAGGTGATTTTGGGTACATCCTATTGTCCATTGGACAATAGATATTGATCTTTGTCCATTGGGTAATAGCTACTGGTAAAAATCTTGAGAAAAATATCATATGCAATACATGGTAATATTTATGACCATGGTGGCTCAATGGGTGAGTCATGGTGAAAATTTATGAAGGTGGTGAATCACCTAATGTGACTCACCATCAAATTAATGTCCTAAAGTGTTAAAATTGATAACAATCTCTTCATGCAAGCCATGGGAAGGCCGACCAATCTACAAGGTAATATCTCTAAATTTTTATTTTAATTTAATTACCATTAAATCCTATTTATCATCTATAAATAATACTTTACACCATTCACTTGAATTCACACCAAAACCTTCATCTTTCTCTCCCCAAAGTTCATGCCCAAGCCATCCAAAAGCCACGGCCAAGCCCTTTTAATTTCTTTCCCAAACTTTTGTTAAGTTTCCAAGCTTAGTTCTAGTATCTTGGTGAGATTGTGAGCAACTTTCTAGTTAAGAGTTTATTGAGAAAAAACCTAAAAATCTTACTTCTAAACTTGTTGAAAGTTGAAGCAACCTTAAGGTGAAAATTCTTTCTCTTAACTTTTAAATTTCTATTTCAAAGTTTTAGATCATTGGATTGATCCATGATCATCTTATTCCATGTTTTAGAGTTTAAAAGTTATGAACACATCTTTAAGAGATTTTGTTGGTGGGAAGATAAGGAACTTGCACTCGAAAGGATTTTGAACCAAGGTAAGGGGGAGATTTCTCTCATCAACCAATATAGTGGTGAGGAACAAAATTATGATTTATATTTTATGCTTTCTGACAAGAGGTTGTTGAGACCCATCAAATAATAAAAATTACTGGTTCACAAACTAATTTGTAGTATAGAGAATGAACCGAATCGTCTCTCAAGGATCCAATAAAAACAAAGATTCAATCAGATCAAGATAATTAAAATAGGGGGTTTTGTTGTTGATTAACAAGATTGACAAAAGTACGGGATTTACAGTTATAAACAAATCTAAATAAGCAACCAATCTAAGGAAATTTACCGATCTTGAGTTTAATTCATCATTGATCATAAGGAATTCACTTAATTGTTAATCATGTTCTTTGCCTTAGATCACATCAAGACACCTCAACATGATCCAAGAATCTTCTACTAGATAAGCATCTAGGATTTAATTAATCAAGGTTAGATAAGGTAAGCACCATCCAAACATAGATTAACTTAAGATCGGATATTTAACCAAGCTAAACAATCCATCAAAAAGCTTTGATATATTGTTTAGTATTTGTGATCCTCTTTGAATACATGATAATAAAGCTATTATCACATCAACCTCTAAATCAAATTAAGCAATTCAATCTAGATAAATATCAAAAGAGGAAGAAGAGAAACTTGAATAACAATTAAGCAATATGAACAAGCTAAACAAGATCTCCAAATTAAACATCAAGATGATTAATCCCTTTAATTGATTATAAGAGCCTAGCCTTCCATGGATGGGAAGGAAGAACTCATAAATAAAAGAACAAAAACGAAATTGTAAAGAGAATGGAGAAGAAGATAAAGAAAACTCTCACAAATACTCAAACTTTCTTCAAACTTACTTAAAATTGAATGATTTATAATACAAAGAAATTGGCTCTATTTATACTAATCCTAGAAGCCAATTTGTAATTGAAAATAATCTGAATGCAAGCTATAAAAACATGAAAATTGTCAAATATGGAAGCTTGATGCATGGTTGATGGGTTGGTGCATGGTAGGGGTAGGTAGGTTGGTGTATGGTTGGTGGCTTCAAGTCAGCAACGCTACTCCGACTTCCAGCCTGCTTTTCATGACCTTAACGATGTATTTTGGCTTGGAGGTCTTCATGAAAGTTGTAGCCAGTTGCCTCTTTGAAATTTTAACGTTCATTTCATGCCATTTGGAATTTTACAACTCCAGATATGACAAAAACACTGTACCTACCTCAAGTTAGGTTGACAGAACGTGTTTCCAAATTCAAACCAATTTGTAGCTTCATAATCATGCCTACAACGACATCTATTGACTAAATGGTCTTCAGTGAAGTTGGAGATATGGGTCTTATCTTTCCAATGGCCGAGTTTCAACTCCAAAGGAGGCCTATAGCCCACTATATAGTCCAATATGTGCACACTGCCCAAATTTCAGTGATAGCAAGCCCACTTTGCATTGCAGGGTTATTTTGGACCCTTAGAAGTCTAATCCAGCTCTTACATTCTTATGAAACTTGTAGAGCCTTGTCTTAGCATTCCAAAGACACCAAGATCACCTCCAATGAATCATCGAGTCCCAAGATATGGCCTATACAAGGAGGAAAGGTCAAAATGCATCAAAATCCAATAATTATTCACAATTTGCATTAAAGCCCAATGAGACCCAACAACATTAAACTCGTCTAAAATACTAATATTGGGCACAATAAACATCTAATAAAGCCTAGTACAAAGCTAACATAAGTGTCTTAAATTGATTGATCAAATTCTCCCACACTTAAGCTTTTGCACTCCTGGGCAAAACACATAAGAACAAAACTAAAGAAAAAATTATCATAATATTAAACTAAAAGCATAAGAACTGATTATACCTAATCTAATCCACTTTCGTAGGAAAACACGATGGCACTTAGTGTAAGACCTATTATTTATTATGTTATTTACCAACTCATAAGTCTTACGTGGAATATATAAATATAGAAAATTCAGCAGCGTTTCCTTTGTTTCTCGAACATTACCACACGACATAAACATAGCAGCGGATTCCAACAATCATTTCAAACCACCCAGAGTACATATAGTAAATATATACAAATACACATATATCATCAAGATATCTCAGATCTCATTCAAAAAAATATTATCAGAGTACGCAAATTTATACAAGTGTATTCCAAACACTATCCTGACTGAGCACACTAAATATATATACAGAACTGAGTAATATAATACACATCCTATTATAGTTACATCACGGAGCTTAACTCCACCAAAATACAAGTCTCAAAATAAAGCAACAGAATCCTCCGTATTTAACCCGTAGAGGGTTCGGGGTGTTCCTGCGAATCTGAGAAAGAGGTGGTGAGAACAACTTCCCAGTGAATGTGAATAAACTTACAGATAAAGTATGCATGTAAGTAGAGAGCAAGTATAACACAATTCAATATATACAAGTAACACAAACCAACCAATGCAATGAATGAATGCACATGATGTTCACACTTTTTCTTTCTCCACTCCTCTTGTTGTGCACTAACCCTTTTCCGGTTAGGCCCTCGCAATATGCTTATGCAATGTGTTATGCCATTCCATTTCCATCTAGCTCCGTAAGCTAGGCACCCCTCATATTTTGTACACTAACCCCTTTCGGTTAGGCCACTTCGCTATGCAATGCAACTATTATGCCATTTGATTTCCATCTAGCTCCGTAAGCTAGGCACCCCTCATATTTTGTACACTAACCGCTTCCGGTTAGGCCACCTCGCTATGCAATGCAATGTTCTCATATTCATATCATGCTTAATTCATAATATTAGAATAACATCACATGTAAACAATTCAAGTATATACAACACACAACCATTATGCTCAACTCTAGTAAGCATTCATACTTAGTTACACATCTCATCAAGCATTCTCACTTAGTTACACATCTCATCATAGTACTAAGTCATCCTTAATCCTAAACATAGCATATGGTATCAAGACACTAAACATAGGCACCACAACAACACCAACAGAGTCAACCATGGCCAGGATGTGGTGGTAACCACGGCCACGGTTCAGGAAAACAGAAACTCAATAAATTGGAAACAGAGACAACCACGGCTTGCCCTTGGTTGGCACCACGCTCGTGGTCTGGACCACGACCAGGGTGTGGTGGCTACCACGCCCGTGGTCTAGCATTAGCACTCAACATTTTATTTTCCAGAAACAACCACGGCCAACCCGTGGTGGTGGCCGCGGCCAAACACAACAATTTCATTTCCAGAGAGAACCACGGCCAGACCGTGGTGGTGGTGGCCACGACCGTGGTTTGGAATCTGGGCAGGAATAGTGCCACGCCCAACCTCCAACCAAAACCCTAATTTCCCCTTTGGGATCATGTCCCTCAAATCCATCAAAATATACCCACCATATCATTCACTTTCATAAACCTAAATCCTTGAAAACATGTAATAAAACACATCCAACCTCAAGCATAGGTGAAAACCCTAGATTCAAGCTTAATTTACATCTTACACTTACACCCTAAGAACATTATACAAAATCACAAGTAAATCCACACTCACCTTAAAGTGCTCCAAACTTGATTCCAAGATTGGATTTGTAGTCAAGGCTACCTTCCCTTCAACTTCCTTCAAAACACTCAATCAAAACAACCAACTTTTAGACATGGGTGTTCTTGATTCTTAGAGATGAAAATAAGTTTCTCAAGAAACTAATACCATAGGATTGAAGAAGAGATCATAGTGATCAATAACCATCAAATAACCTAAGCCAAAAAGATGAATAAAAATGCTTACTTTTGGACCTTGAACCCTTGAAGCAAGCTTGGCTATGGAGACTTGGCAAATTTTGGAGAAGATGAGCCCTTTGGCTCTCCTATGCTGGCCGGCCCTCTTAAACACAAGGGGGTGAAGTTGCATTGTCAACTTTGCCCCCCACTTAAGTGGAAAAATACTAAATTGCCACTGAGGGTGTAAAAAGACTAAAATACCCTTGTGATTTCTAAGAATTCCCAATAGGTCCTGAAGAAAATTTAATTTACCATTAGGTCCTAACTTATCCAGAGCAAATATAAGAGTTTAGATTCACCTATTTCTTCCTTAGGTTCTACCGAGTTCCCCAGTATAGCCAGAATCTCAAAATAATTATTCTAATTCAATCTATCACCATTTCTGTAACAGAACATACAACTCATTCAAAGAATTTAACTAAATCATAACATATGAAATTTAGGGATGTTACATTCTCCCCCCCCTTAAAAGAATTTTGCCCACAAAATTGAGTTGAAGTTATACCTGATAAAAATAGGTCGGGATGTAGCTTGTGCAAATCTTCCTCCAATTCCCAAGTAGCCTCTTCAGGTGACTGTCCATCCCAAAGTACCTTCACCAGGGAAATAGCCTTGTTCCTCAGGGACTTCACACTGCGGTCAATGATCTTAGCTGGCTTAGCCTGAAATGTAAGGTCAGTTCTCAATTGTACCGACTCAACCTCTATGATGTGTGAAAGATCCGGAACATACTTTCTCAATTAGGATACATGAAACACAGGATGGAGATTTGATAGATGGGGAGGAAGAGCTGTGTGGTAAGCTACATGTCCAACACGCTTTAGAATTTGAAACGGACCAATGAAACGAGGATTTAACTTCTTAGCCCGAATGGCTCTCCCAATTCCTGTCATGGGTGAGACTCTAAGAAATACATGATCACCCTCTTCAAACTCTAGAGGATGCCTTCTTTTGTCAGCATAACTCTTTTGCCGACTCTAAGCAATTCTTATTTTCTCCTGTATAACCCTAATCTTTTCGGTAGTTTCTTGAACTAACTCTAGGCCTAACAGGTTCCGCTCACCTACCTCATACCAACACAGAGGTGACCTACACTTTCTACCATAGAGTGCCTCATATGGTGCCATCCCAATGCTGGAATGGTGACTGTTATTGTATGCAAACTCTACCAATGGTAAGTATTTATCCCAACTACCCTTATCTTCAAGGACACAAGCTCTCAACATATCTTCTAATGTTTGGATAGTCCGCTCGGACTGACCATCAGACTGTGGGTGATATGTAGTACTAAAACTGAGCTTAGTCCCAAAAGACTGATGTAAGGCATTCCAAAATCTAGAGGTAAACCTGGGATCTCTATCTAACACTACGCTCAATGGTACCGTGTGTAATCGGACAATCTCTCCAACAAATAACTCAGCAAGTTTATCTAGGGAATAAGAAATCTTAATGGAAAGAAAATGAGCAGACTTAGTCAGTCTATCCACAATGACCCATATAGCATCATAACCCCTCTGTACCCTAGGCAAACTGGTCACAAAATCCATAGTAATTTTGTCCCATTTCCACTCAGGTATTTCCAAAGGTTGGAGCATTCTGGTTGGTTTCTGGTGTTCGATCTTAACCTTCTGACAAGTCAAACACTTGGCCACATACTCAGCCACATCTCTTTTCATTCCTGGCCTCCAAAATCTTTCTTTCAAATCTTGATACATCTTAGTCGCACCAGGATGTATCGAGAACTTACTTTTATGAGCTTCCTCCAGAATCTGTTCCTTAAGGTTTCCCCCTTTAGGAACACAAATCCTTTGTCTAAACCTAATCAATCCATCATCCTCCAAAGAGAAAGCTATCGAGACCCTACGATCTTGTAGTTCCTTATCCAAACTTTGTTCCTGTCTAATCTAATCCTTAAGGTCACATGAGATTTCCAATAAAGCTAATCTCAGCGTCGCATTACTCATATCCACTTGTATACTAAGGTCTCGAAATTGCTCTACCAGGTCTAACTCATGTACCATCATCTGAGATACGTGCAGAGATTTCCTACTAAGGGCATCAGCCATAACGTTGGCCTTGCCAAGACGATACTTCAGCTCAAAGTCATAATCCTTTAAGTATTCCATCCACCTTCTTTGTCTCATGTTCAGTTCCTTCTGATCAAACA
Organism: Styphnolobium japonicum; assembly: GCA_023212625.1. NCBI lineage: Eukaryota > Viridiplantae > Streptophyta > Magnoliopsida > Fabales > Fabaceae > Styphnolobium > Styphnolobium japonicum. The sequence continues at coordinate 504,352 of JALBWW010000079.1, forward strand.
GGTACTTCAAACTTTTATGATCACTGAACACCTCAAACTTCACACCATACAAATAATGTCTCCAGATCTTAAGTGCAAAAACTATGGCTGCAAGTTCTAGGTCATGGGTAGGATAATTCTTCTCATGAGTCCTAAGCTGTCTAGATGCATAGGCCACTACCTTCTTATCCTGCATTAACACACATCCTAAGCTCAATTTAGAGGCATCACAGTACACCTCCAAATCTCTGGATAGGTCAGCAATAACTAAAACTGGAGCTGTGGTCAATCTATGTTTGAGTTCCTGAAAACTCTTCTCACACTTTTCACTCCATACCATGGCTTGTCCTTTCCGTGTCAGTTCAGTTAAAGGAAGTGCTGACAATAGGTTGTCGAGACCTATCAAATAATAAAAATAACCGGTTCACAAACTAATTTGTAGTATAAAGAATGAACCGAATCGTCTCTCAAGGATCCAAAAACAAAGATTTAATTAGATCAAGATAATTAGAAAATGGGGGTTTTGTTGTTGATTAACAAGATTAATAAAAGTATGAGACTTAAAGTTGTAAACAAATCTAAAGAAACAACCAATCTAAGGAAATTTACCGATCTTGAGTTTAACTCATCATTGATCACAAGGAATTCATTTAATTGTTAACCATGTTCTTGGCCTTAGATCACATCAAGAAGCCTTAACATGATCCAAGAATTCTCTACTAGATAAGCATCTAGGATTTGATTAACTAAAGTTAGATAAAGTAAGCACCATCCAACATAGATTAACTTAAGATCTAGAATTTAACCAAGCTAAACAATCTATCAAAAGCTTTAATATATTGTTTAATATTTGTGATCCTCTTTGAATACATGATAATAAAGCTATTATCACATCAACATCTAAATCAAATTAAGCAATTTAATCTAGATAAAAATCAAAAGAGGAAGAAGAGAAACTTGAATAACAATTAAGCAATATGAACAAGCGAAACAAGATCTCCATATTAAACATAAAGATGGCTAATCTCTTGGATTGATTATGAGAGCCTAGCCTTCCATGGATGGGAAGGAAGAACTCAAAAATAAAAGAACAAAAACGAAATTGTAAAGAGAATGGAGAAGAAGAGAAAGAAAACTCTCACAAATATTCAAACTTTCTTCAAACTTACTTAAAATTGAATGAATCATAATACAAAGAGATTGGCTCTATTTATACTAATCCTAGAAGCCAATTTGTACATGTACATAATCTAAATACAAGCTGTAAAAACATGGAAATTGTCAAATATGGAAGCTTGATGCATGGTTGGTGGGTTGGTGCATGGTAGGTGGGTTGGTGTATGGTTGGTGGCTTTTAGTCAGCAACTCTTATCCGACTTCTGGCTTCATTTTCATGACCTAGACGGTGCATTTTGGCTTGGATGTCTTCATGAAAGTTGTAGCCAGTTGTCTCCTTGAAATTTTGCAATTAGAATCATGCCATCTAGACTTTTATAACTCCAGATATGCTAAAAGCACTGCACCTATCTCAAGTTAGGTTGACAGAACATGTTTCCAAATTCAAACCAAATTGTAGCTTCATAATCATGTCTAAAACGACATTTATTGACTAAATGGTCTTCAGTGAAGTTGGAGATATGGGTCTTATCTTTCCAATGGCCAATTTGCAGCCCAAGAGGAGGCCTATAGCTCACTATGTAGTCCAATATGTGCACACTGCCCAGATTTCCGTGACAGCAAACCCACTTTGCATTGTAGGGATATTTTGGATCCTTAGAATTCTGATCCAGCTCTTGAGTTTTTCATGAAACTTGTAGAGCCTTGTCTTAGCTTTCCAAAGACATCAAGATCACCTCAAATGGATCACCGAGTCCCAAGTTATGGCCTAACCAAGGAAGAAAGGTCAAAATGCATCAAAATCCAAAAATTATTCACAATTTGCATTAAAGCCCAATGAAGCCCAACAACATTAAACTCATCTAAAATACTAATATTGGGTACAATAAACATCTAATAAAGCCTAATACAAAGCTAACATAAGTGTCTCAAATTGATTGATCAAATTCCCCCACACTTAAGCTTTTGCACTCCTGGGCAAAACACATAAGAACATAACTAAAGAAAAACAAGAAATATCATATTATTAAACTAAAAGCATAAAAACTGATTATACCTAATCTAATCCACTTTCGTAGGAAAACACGATGGCACTTAGCATGTGCCACAAGCCTTTAAACCCCTAGGTGTCCCTAGTGGACGAGTTATAGTCTCGTGAGGGTTTACCAGGATGATACCCACAAACATGTAATACTTTATTTAATCAATTCAACTAATTTTTAAATACAAGCATTGTATCAAATATAAACCATAATTAATAAGTTAAGTATGCTTAACAAAGAATAGTTGAATCAAACCAATTGAGAATAAAGTATAGCATAATCATGCTTTAATCAAAAATAGGCATGTTCAAATTGAGTAAAATTCGTCACAAGTGACACTCAAATCACACAAGATGTTTAGGTTAACTGCTTACACTCAACTCAGTCAAATTATGAAAGTATTTTACCATAGGCTTGCATATACATCAATTCTCTACTACTTAGATCAAATAAATTGCAAAAATCAAGAGGTCTTTCAAAAAGGTTGTAATGGGACTTATAAGGTGAAAGAATGGAACAATATGGATAATAACAGGTTAAAACCAAAGAGAATAAAAGAGCATTAGGGAATAACTCAAGTAGAAAGCATAATTTTTTTTTCTTTACCGAAAACCATAAAATGCTCATTCTCTTTACACATTCCTTCCTTTGTCGATTCTTTTCTTTTACAACATTTTGGCTTTATTTTCTTCTTCTTCTTTTTTTCTTTTTTTTTCTTTTTTTTTTTGGTACCAAGCATTTCGCATCAGCACACTAATTCCCCCACACTTAAATCATTGTAAGCAAAAGAACTCCTCCAATAAGAAAATCAATGCTCTCTCATTCCTTAAGGTAAGGTAAAACATGGTTTTTCTCTCAAAGCTTGTAATGAGCTAAGAACAACGAATGGGCAAATAGGCTCAGAGGGGGTTAACAATGGGATAAATGCAAGGTTGGTTTATTTGGCCAAAGTAGCTAAGTCAAGAAAAATGCCTCTGTCATTTTCATGCAACATATAGATCAATGTAATCTCAAATTGATTCAATGCAAGTTCTAGAAAATAAATTCATAATTGACATCACTCATCAAAGAAAATAAACCAAGTGTAAGTATCAAACTTGGAAAAGCCCAAAACTCACAAAGGTATGGAACATTCACTCAATTCAACCATGCTTTCTTCCTAATATCCATAGTCATATACACATGTATATCATGAAAATGATTCAACTATAAACTGTTTTGCATACTTTTATTATCAATTAAGCTCAAATTCAGCACATGCTTGCATCAAAATTAATTGAAAAGATCAAAATGAAATTTTTTTTATTTTTTATTTTTAATATGCAAGAACAAAATAATTTAATACATACTATAAAATGCAAGTTAAGATGCGTCTCAAGAGCAAAATTACTCCTTACTCTGCCATCATTAGAGCTGGGTAAACGGGTTGAGGCCCGCGGGCCGGCCCGTTTAACCTGCTTTCTTAAAGGGTTAGGACCAGTCTAATATCCAACCCGCGAATATTCTGGATCGGTAAGGCCCGGTCCGTTTAACCCGCGGGTTAAGCGGGTTGGACCGGGCTGGCCCGCGGGTTGGCCCGCGACCCTTTTTTATTTTTTTTAACCAAAAAAATAATTCTATTTTACAAAAATACTCTCAATTAGTAGCTCAACATAAGTGTTTAACTTATCTAATATTTATGCTTAAGTAAAAACATCAAAAATTTTCAAAAAATAGTTCAAAAAACTCAACTAATGACCTCATATTACACTTATATACACACTTTTTTAAATTTAAATTATTAAAAATTTTAAAAAAAAAGGTTTGCGGGTTAGCGGGTTGGCCCGCTAACCCGCGGGCTTTGGCGGGCCGGGCCCGGATTGAAAAAATTTCAGCCCATCATTAAAACGGGCCAACCCGGTCCGGCCCGCATAAAGAAAAACCCGTGACGGGCCGGGCCGGGTTGGCCCGTTACCCAGCTCTAGCCATCATACATATAATAAGCTAGTAACAATAAAGATTAGCTGGTTAGTTTTTTTTTTTTTAAACTAAACTATGTACATAGTATTATCAACTATGCCTCCCCCCAACTAATTTAAGTCATTGTCCCCAATGTCAAAATAAAGATAGGTAGAGTGTAGAAGGTCTTACCAGAAAACTGTAAATTGAGCCTGAAATAAGAAAAATTACAAAAAAAACTAAAACCATAAGAGAAAACAAAAATTCACAAGGACAAAGTCAAATCAAGTTTTTGCTTTTTGCTGCTGCTGCCTTGTTCCCAATTGAGTGGAGTAATTGCTAGATGACGTTGGGGGACAAATTCATGTAGTTGATCAAGCAATTGTTCAGGGGTTGCAGCGGTTACAAGAATTTGACGTGTTGTTTGTGAGATGAACCTTTGTTTTACAGCATGATCAAGAAAACAAAACAAACTGTCATAAAAACCATTAATATTTAAAATACCTATGGGTTTTTGGTGAAAGTTCAGTTGTGACCAGGATGTAATTTGGAAGAGCTCTTTCAAAGTTCCAAAACCACCAGGTAGGGCAATAAAGGCATCAGCATTTGCTATCATAATGTTCATGCATTGGTGCATGCAAGATACCATTACTTCATGACCTACTATTTTTCCAGTGGGATTACTAATAGCTAAAGGACTAGGAATGACACCAAGGACTTTGCCACCTCCTAAATGTGCAGCAGTTGCTACACAACCCATTAACCCAAGACTACCTCCTCTGTAAACTAAATGGATGTCTCTCTCAGCTAGCACTCGACCAAGATGATGTTCACACTTTTTCTTTCTCCACTTCTCTTGTTCTGCACTAACCCCTTTCCGGTTAGGCCCTCGCAATATGCTTATGCAATGTGTTATGCCATTCCATTTCCATCTAGCTCCGTAAGCTAGGCACCCCTCATATTTTGTACACTAACCCCTTTCGGTTAGGCCACCTCGCTATGCAATGCAATTATTATGCCATTTGATTTCCATCTAGCTCCGTAAGCTAGGCACCCCTCATATTTTGTACACTAACCCCTTCTGGTTAGGCCACCTCGCTATGCAATGCAATGTTCTCATATTCAAATCATGCTCAATTCATAATATCAGAATAACATCACATGTAAACAATTCAAGTATATACAACACACAACCATTATGCTCAACTCTAGTAAGCATTCATACTTAGTTACACATCTCATCAAGCATTCTCACTTAGTTACACATCTCGTCATAGTACTAAGTCATCCTTAATCCTAAACATAGCATATGGTATCAAGACACTAGACATAGGCACCACAACAACACCAACAGAGTCAACCACGGCCAGGATGTGGTGGTAACCACGGCCACGGTTTAGGAAAACAGAAACTCAATAAATTGGAAACAGAGACAACCACGGCTTGCCCTTGGTTGGCACCACGCCCGTGGTCTGGACCACGGCCAGGGTGTGGTGGCTACCATGCCCATGGTCTAGCATTAGCACTCAACATTTTATTTTCCAAAGACAACCACGGCCAGCCCGTGGTGGTGGCCGCAGCCAAACACAACAATTTCATTTCTAGAGAGAACCACGGCCAGGCCGTGGTGGTGGTGGCCACGACCGTGGTTTGGAATCTGGGCAGGAATAGTGCCACGCCTAACCTCCAACGAAAACCCTAATTTCCCCTTTGGGATCATGTCCCTCAAATCCATCAAAATATACCCACTATATCATTCACTTTCATAAACGTAAATCCTTGAAAACATGTAATAAAACACATCCAACCTCAAGCATGGGTGAAAACCCTAGATTCAAGCTTAATCTACATCTTACACTTACACCCGAAGAACATCATACAAAATCACAAGTAAATCCACACTCACCTTAAAGTGCTCCAAACTTGATTCCAAGATTGGATTTGTAGTCAAGGCAACCTTCCTTTCAACTTCCTTCAAAACACTCAATCAAAACAACTAACTTTTAGACATGGGTGTTCTTGATTCCTAGAGATGAAAATGAGTTTCTTAAGAAACTAATATCATAGGATTGAAGAAGAGATCATAGTGATCAATAACCATCAAATAACCTAAGCCAAATGATGAATAAAAATGCTTACTTTTGGACCTTGAACCCTTGAAGCAAGCTTGGCTATGGAGACTTGGCAAATTTTGGAGAAGATGAGCCCTTTGGCTCTCCTATGCTGGCCGGTCCTCTTAAACACAAGGGTGTGAAGTTGCATTGTCAACTTTGCCCCCCACTTAAGTGGAAAAATACTAAATTGCCACTGAGGGTGTAAAAAGACTAAAATACCGTTGTGATTTCTAAGAATTCCCAATAGGTCCTGAAGAAAATTTAATTTACCATTAGGTCCTAACTTATCCAGAGCAAATATAAGAGTTTAGATTCACCTATTTCTTCCTTAGGTTCTACCGAGTTCCCCAGTATGGCCAGAATCTCAATAATTATTCTCAATCTATCACCATCTCTGTAACAGAACATAAAACTCATTCAAAGAATTTAACTAAGTCATAACATATGAAATTTTGGGATGTTACACTTAGCATGTGCCACAAGCCTTTAAACCCCTAGGTGTCCCTAGTGAACGAGTTATAGTCTCGTGAGGGTTTACCAGGATGATACCCACAAACATGTAATACTTTATTTAATCAATTCAACTAATTTTTAAATACAAGCATTGTATCAAATATAAATCATAATTAATAAGTCAAGTATGTGTAAGACCTATTATTTACTATCATTTACCAACTCATAAGTCTTACGTGGAATTTTTTTTTTCCCTTGTATATAAAATTCGGCAACATTTCCTTTGTTTCTCGTACGTTACCAAACGACATAAAATATGCAGCGGATTCCAATCAATCATTTCAAAACCAATCAGAGTACATATATATATATATATATATACACACACACACATAACCAAACATAAACAAAAGATCTCCGATCTCATTCAAAATATCATCAGAATATGCAAATTATACAAATTTATATTAGACATTATCCTCACTGAGTACACTTAAATATTAACAGAACTGAGAACATCAACAGTAGTTCACCAGTTTCCCTGTCATGTCTACATCCGAGTAATATATAATACACATCATATTATAATTACATCATGGAGTTTAACTCCACCAAAATACTAGTCTCATAATACATTCTATCACTAAAAGTGATAAACAACAGAATCCTCCATACTTAACCCGTAGAGGGTCCGGGGTGTTCCTGCGAATCTGAGAAAGAGGGGGTGAGAACAAGTTCTCAGTGAATGTGAATAAAACTTGCAAGTAAAGTATGCATGTAATTAGAATGCAAGTATAAACACAATACCAGTAACAAATAATACCAAATCAACATATGCAATGAATGAATGCACATGATGTTCACACCTTTTCTTTACACTTTTTCTTTCTCCACTCCTCTTGTTGTGCACTAACCCCTTCTGGTTAGGCCCTCTTAATATGCATATGCAATGTTTTATGCCATTACTTTTCCATCTAGCCCCGTAGGCTAGGTACCCCTCACGTATTATACACTAACCCCTTCCGGTTAGGCCATCTCGCAATGCAATGCAATTAATTATGCACCGCTTATTCTTTCATCTAACCTCGTACAGTTAGGTAATCTCTCACATATTGTGCACTAACCCCTTCTGGTTAGGCCATCTCACTATGCAATGCAATGTTCTCATATTCATATCATGCTTAATTCATAATATCACAATAACATCACATGTATATGAACTCAAAATTTAAACCACCCAAGCATTATGCTCAATCCTTTCAACCACTCTCACTTTGTTACACATCCCATCATTGTACTAAGTCATCCTTATTCATAAACATAGCATAAGGTATTAAAGCAATAGACAAATGCACCACAAGGACACAAACAGAGTCAACCACGGCCATGGTTAAGGAAACCAGAAACTCAATGAGATGGAAACAGAAACAACCACGGCCAGACTGTGGTGGACACCACGGCCGTGGTCTAGTGTCAGAGCACGAACCCTAATTCTAGAGGCAACCACGGCTAGCCCGTGGTGGAGGCCACGCCCGTGGTTTGGAGTTGCACACACAAAACATTTTCCAGAGCCAACCACGGCTAGCCCGTGGTGGAGGCCACGCCCGCGGTCTGGAATTTATACACGAAACCATCTTTCCAGAGACAACTACGACCAGGCCGTGATGGAGGCCACAGCCGTGGTTTGGAATTCTGGGTAGGAATAGTGCCATGCCCAACCACAAACCAAAAACCTAATTTTTCCTTTGGGATCATGTCCCCCAATCCATCAAAATACACCAACCATATCATCCCTTCTTATATACCTAAACCCTTGAAAATATGTAACAAATACACATCCAACCTCAATCATAAGTGAAAACCCTATATTCAAGCTTAATCATACATCTTATACTTATATCCTATCAACACCATACAATATCACAAATTAACCCACACTCGCCTTGAAATGCTCCAAACTTGATTCCAAGATTGGATTTGTAATCAAGGCAACCTTTCCTTCAAATTCCTTCAAAATACTCAATCAAAACAACCAACTTTAGAAATGAGTGTTCTTGATTCTTAGAGATGAAAATGAGTTTTCCAAGAAACTAATACCATAGGATTGAAGAAGAGATCATAGTGATCATAACCATCAAATAACCTAAGCCAAAAGATGAATAAAAATGCTTACTTTTGGACCTTGAACCCTTGAACAAGCTTTGGCTATGGAGACTTGTCTTGAATTTTGGAGAAGATGACCTTGTGTCATCCAAGGAGGAACCGGTCCTCTTAACCACGAGGGGGTGAAGTTGAATTGTCAACTTTGCCCCCCACTTAAGTGGAAAAATACCAAATTGCCACTAAAGGTGTAAAAAGACTACTTGTGATTTCTAAAAATTCCCAATAGGTCTTGAAGAAAATTAATTTACCAGTAGGTCCTGTCTTAGCTAGAGAAAATATAAAAGTTTAGATTTCACATATTTCTTCCTTAAATTCTACCGAGTTCCCTGGTATAACCAGAATCTCAAAATAATTACTTTAACTCGATCTATCACAATTTATGTAGCAGAATATACAAACATGTTCAAATAATTTATCTAAGTCAGGAAATCAAAATTTAGGGATGTTACAATGGCCTTTGAAAGAAGGATGCAAATCAATTAAGCAAGCTAACAGAAGATTTGCACCCGAGGTAGTTTTGAAGATAAAAGAAGAGGTCAAGAGATTGCTCAAGGCAAAGTTCATTAGAACAACCAGGTATGTCGGTTTGGAATACCGCAAACTTTGACTACTGACCAAGGGACAATTTTTGTCGGTAAGAAAATTTTAGAGTATGCCAATTCTAGAAATATTAAAATGATTACGTCGACTCCTTATTATGCCCAAGCAAATGGCCAAGTAGAGGGAACAAGATAATTATAAGCCTAATAAAGAAGCATATCGGTCGACAGCCTAGGAATTGGCATAATACTCTTAACCAAATTTTGTGGGCATACAGAAATTCACCTAGAGAATCGACAGGAACATCACCATATAAGTTGGTATATGGTCATGATGCTATGTTACCTGTCGAGATCAATTTCGGATCAATTCGCATTCAGAAACAAGATGAGTTGCCAGTTGAATACTATTGGGACTTAATGTTTGATGAGAGATTGATCGCTTTAGAAAACTTGATTCGACAGAAAGAGAGAATAGCCAGATTCTATGATAGTCGAATTAAGTATAAATCTTTTAAGGTTAATGACTTAGTTTGGAAGGTGATTTTTCCCTTGGATAAAAATTGTCGAGAGTATGGAAAATGGTCTCCAAAATGGGAAGGACCATTTAAAGTTGTTTGAGTATTTTCTTGAAATGCTTATGCACTTGTCAGAATTGATTCACATTTGAGGATCAAATCTATTAATGGCAAATATTTGAAGCCATATAGGCCGACAATGTGTGAAGTAAAAATTGATAAGGAATAATTAAGATGAATTTGACTTATATACTTGGCAAGTTACACATAAAATTGTCAAGTGAATACAGTCGAAGAAAATGCTCATTACAACAAAATTTTGATTAAGAACTATGTGAAGAAAAGATAAGTACAAGTAATTTACAGATCCCCCTCGGCAAAAATCTCTGAGAAGCACATCTGCTTCATATGCCTAGGGTGGGACCAAAAGAAGGAGAAGACAATAGAAGGCTTATGATGAAGCTGAAACTGGGGGGCATCTCCTGGCATGATCGTGATTAGACAGGATAGGAGAGCTCTCCAGCGCTGTTTGGTTCACCATTGGTCGTCTACTCCCAGATGAGTCATCATCACCCTAACATAAGTTACGATGATTACTGAAGCTCATCTGAGATTTAACGATTCTTACTGGAGCTCAAAACACAGTTCACTGTTGATACAGAATCCTTTTGTCGAAAATGCAAAGCTATGTCATTTTTTTCACGGGAAAAAAAAGTTGACGTAGAAAGATGGCAATGACCATCATAGCGATATAACGGAAAGGATTGAGTGATTTCTTTGAATACGTAGCATAGTATCCAAAAGTCACTATTTATAGATGTTTTTGGTATTAATGAATGTAATTAATGATTGTGTTGTAACTTGCGTCTTATTAATTAAGGTTGTTATGATGTAAAGTTACAAAGAGCATTGGAAAAGTTGGCAATAAAAACATTCGTATTCAAAGCATTTAAAACGTGGTGGAATTGCGAAAAGACAAATAAATTTCTTTATTGGGAATGGAAGTCTAAAAGCTATACAAAAAGTTGTTGAGGTGATAAACCGACAGTTAGCTAAGAGGCTTGAAACAATATCAAGTCTTTTGCAAAACCTCCCAAGATTCTTTTAGATGTTGATTGTCGAAACAAGTCGTTTGGTATTCTGCTTCAAGGGCGCTTAGCTTGGATACCATTGCTTTAGCATCGACGGCCCATTGTTTGGAATTAGCAGCAATATTTTGTTGCCTAATGATTCCTTGTTGCAAGGCATTATTAAGTCTTTGCTTCCGATGACGGGCATCTTCAAGTTTTTTCTCCAAATCCCCAATTTCTTGGTCAATTTCAACCTATTTTCTCTTGCCTTTGACAATATTTTCTTTCAATCAACTTGGCATTTTCCTCTTTAGCTTCGGTCAACTGTTTTAGAATTTTGGATTTTTCTTCAACTTCTTTTTCATAAGCAGGGATGACTTGACGAATAGTAGGCAACTTCAGCGCCAAGTTTTCAAGGAAATCCTTGATAATAGAAGGGAGAGCTCGATTAGTTATTGGCAGTTGTTGAGAAAAAGCCTCCAATTCTGTCGAAATAGTCATCATCCTTTCCTGATGAGTTTGGTTGGAGATGAAATCTTCAAAGGATTGGATGAAAGAGTTCTTCAATTCAGCTAGTAAACCAGCAACATGGGAGTTGCTAGAATCTTGTCCAAGCTGGTTGGAAGAGCGAGCTGATTGAGGAGAGCTTCTATGGCCACCTGACAATACCCTCAATCTTTTATGCTTCATTGTCAACTGGATTGGTCGGAGGAGAAGGTGATGTGACAGGGGCAATTTCACCCAAAAGACTATCCATGTCAACCTCTTCTACAAAGACTTGGATAGGATTTTCTTGTTCAGTTTGATGAGGGATTTCGACAGTCGAGGGAGAAAGGCTTGCCTTTTCCAAGACTAGGACCACTTCAGCTTCTATTGGAAGACTCGGGGGGTTAGCAAAGCCTTGGGCCTCTGATGTGGGGTCAATAGTGCCCTGACTTATTGGATTATTGGAGGGAGCAATGTTTGTGAGCTTCTGTAAATATAAAGGATGTTAGAATGAACAATAGTATATGGTGTGCAAAATGTGAATTCAAAGTATTTTACCTCAGGAGACTATCGAATTGTTTCTTCTGCACCTAATTCGACATTCAATTCCTAGAGATTTTCTGTGGCATTTTTAGCTTCTGGGTCCTGAACTATGAGAAAAATTGGGACTTAGAAGAGTTTGAAAGGTGAAGTGATAGAAAAGAAAATGTTTTCTAAGATTAAACCTCAAGTGGAATTGAAGTAGTTTTTGTGACAAGTTCAGTGGGTTGTTGGAGGCTAGAACTTGTTGATTCAGTTTTTTTCTTTTTCCTCTGCAAAAGATGAGTAAATATGAGAATCAACTAAAAGGTGTAAAAAGATAAGCAAAAAGAAAACATACCACTAAAGGAACTTCAGGAGATGGACATGGAGATTTAAACATTTCGACAAATGAAATGGAGGTCAAATCACTAGTCTGCATTCAATAATGTTGTTCAGTTAAAAGGTTTAAAAGAAAAGTGAATGCAGGAATATAATGGTGTGTTACCTTATGAGCTTTTGCTTTTGAAGGTTTAGGCAGCAGCTTTTGACTTGGCAGGGCTCTTTGCCGAAATTGGTTTCGACGCCCTAGTTTTTAGAGCTTTTGGGACAGGAGGATTTGGAGCTTTTCTACCTCTTTTCTTTTTCGAAGCAGATGCTTCTTCTTCCTCTTTTTCATCATCTTCCACTTCTGTTTGTTTATATTCCAAAGCACTTTTTAAAGGAAAAGCTGTAAAAGGGAAAATGGATGGTCAACAAGTCATGAGGGAAATGTTCGACGAAATAGGTAAAAAGTACCTCTGGGAATTTTAGTGATGATCCGGGTATCCTTGGCAAATTGTTCATGCGACAAAGCAAATCGTCGGGTAAAGCTAACTTCCAGGATTGTTATTAGGAAAATATTACTTTTGTAACTAATCCTTTCAAGGGTAGGAAAGTTGCCAGCCCTAGTTGGTTTACCTGGAAATTCGTCGGCCAAACCAAAACGAGCACAAGGAAGAGGTACTGGCTTTGGAAAAGGAATTTGAAGCTCGAGCCGTGCCAAAGGGTTTTTTATTGAAACTGCATTAAAATTGATGGCGCATTTTTCTTGATGTGCTTGTTTTAGTTTGGCCACGACTTCTTCGCAATGTTGAACAATTAAGCTAGGATACCAGTAATCCCATTTGATCTTATAGTACTTCTCAAAAGCTCTAATTTCTTGAATATGAATACCTTTGGTTTTCGTCGAGGGATCTTGACCCTGCACAGGAACAAGAGTTTCAGTAACTCGAGTTTGACAAACTTCAATGTCGACATAAAAGGGTTGATAATATTGAGTCCACCACTCGATGAAGTCCTTGGAAACACCCCTTGACAAGAGGTTGTCGAGACCCCATCAAATAATAATAATTACCTGTTCGTAAACTAATTTGTAGTATAGAGCATGAACCGAATCGTCTCTCAAGGATCCAAAAAGTACAAATATTTAATCAGATCAAGATAATTAAAATGGGGGGGTTGTTGTTTTGAAAAGATAATACACTAATTGAATTAAAGGAAAGTAATTAACAAATTAAAAGAAACAACCAATCCAAGGAAATTTACCGATCTTGAGTTTAACTCATCATTGATCACAAGGAATTCACTTAATTGCTAACCGTGTTCTTGGCCTTAGATCACATCAAGACGCCTCAACATGATCCAAGAATCCTCTACTAGATAAGCATCTAGGATTTGATTAACCAAGGTTAGATAAAGTAAGCACCATCCAAACATAGATTAACTTAAGATCCAGAATTTAACCAAGCTAAACAATCCATCAAAAAGCTTTAATAAATTGTTTATTCTATGTGATCCTCTTGAATACATGATAATAAAGCTATTATCACATAAACATCCAAATCAAATTAAGCAATTCAATCTAGATCAAAATTAAAAGAGGAAGAAGAGAAACTTGAATAACAATTAAGCAATATGAACAAGTAAAACAAGATCTCCAAATTAAACATCAAGATGGCTAATCCCTTGGATTGATTATGAGAGCCTAGCCTTCCATGGATGGGAAGGAAGAACTCAGAAATAAAAGAACAAAAACGAAATTCTAAAGAGAATGGAGAAGAAGAGAAAGAAAATTCTAACAATACTCAAACTTTCTTGAAACTTACTTAAAATTGAATTCATCATAATACAAAGAGATTGGCTCTATTTATACTAATCCTAGAAGCCAATTTGTACATGTACATAATCTGAATACAAGCTATAAAAACAAGGAAATTGTCAAATAAGGAAGCTTGATGCATGGTAGGTGGGTTGGTGCATGGTAGGTGGGTTGGTGTATGGTTGGTGGCTTTTAGTCAACAACTCTTATCCGACTTCTGGCTTCAAATTCATCGCCTAGACGGTGGATTTTGGCTTGGATGTCTGCATGAAAGTTGTAGCCAGTTGTCTCCTTGAAAATCTCCAATTTGAATCATGTCATTTGGACTTTTAGAACTCCAGAAATGCCAAAAACACTGCACCTACCTCAAGTTAGGTTGGAAGAACGTGTTTCCAAATTCAGACCAACTTGTAGCTTCAGAAGCATGCCTAAAACGACATCTATTGACAAAATGGTCTTCAGTGAAGTTGGAGATATGGGTCTTATCTTTAAAATGACCAAGTTTCAGCCCAAGAGGAGGCCTATAACCCACTATATAGTCCAATATGTGCATACTGCCCAGATGGTTCCGTGACAGCAAACTCACTCTGTATTGCAAGGCTATTTTGGGCCCTTAGAAGTCCAATGTTCACAATTTGCATTAAAGCCCAGTGAAGTCCAACAACATTAAACTCATCTAAAGTACTAATATTGGGCACAATAAACATCTAATAATGCCTAATACAAAGCTAACATAAGTGTCTCAAATTGATTCATCAAATTCCCCCACACTTAAGCTTTTGCACTCCTGGGCAAAACACATAAGAACAAATCTAAAGAAAAACAAGAAACATCATATTATTAAACTAAAAACATAAAAAAACTGATTATACCTAATCTAATCCATTTTCGTAGGAAAACACGATGGCACTTAGCATGTGCCACAAGCCTTTAAGCCCCTAAGTGTCCCTAGTGGACGAGTTATAGTCTGGTGAGGGTTTACCAGGATGATACCCACAAACATGTAATGTTTTATTTAATCAATTCAACTAATTTTTAAATACAAGCTTTGTATCAAATATAAACCATAATTAATAAGTCAAGTATGCTTAACAAAGAATAGTTGAATCAAATCAATTGAGAATAAAGTATAACATAATCATGCTTTAATCAGAAATAGGCATGTTCAGATTGAGTAAAATTCTTCACAAGTGACACTCAAATCACACAAGGTGTTTAGGTTAACTGTTTACGCTCAACTCAGTCAAATTATGAAAGTATTTTACCATAGGCTTGCATATACATCAATTCTCCACTACTTAGATCAAATAAATTGCAAAAATCAAGAGGTCTTTCAAAAAGGTTGTAATGGAACTTATAAGGTGAAGGAAGGGAACAATATGGATAATAGCAGGTTAAAACCAAAGAGAATAAAAGAGCATTGAGGAGTAACTCAAGTAGAAAGAATAAAATTTTTACCCAAAACCATAAAATGCTCATTCTCTTCACACATTCCTTCCTTTTTCTATTCTTTTATTTTTTTTGTTTTTTTTTGTTTTTTTTGTACCAAGCATTTCGTATCAGCACACCAATTCCCCCACACTTAAATCATTGCAAGCAAAAGAACTTCTCCAATAAGAAAATCAATGCTCTCCCATTCCCTAAGGTAAGGTAAAACATGGTTTTTCACTCAAAGCTTGTAATGATCTAAGAACAAAGAATAGGTAAATAGGCTCAGATGGAGTTAATATTTGGATAAATGCAAGGTAGGTTTATTTGGCCCAAGCAGCTAAGTCAAGAAAAAAATGCATCTGTCATTTTCATGCAACATACAGACCAATGTAATCTCAAATAGATTCAATGCAAGTTCTAGAAAATAAATTCATAATTGACATCACTCGTGAAAGAAAATAACCAAGTGTAAGTATCAAACTTGGAAAAGCCCAAAACTCACAAAGGTATGGAACATTCACTCAATTCAACCATGCCTTCTTCCTAATATCCACAATCATATACACATGTATATCATGAAAATGATTTAACTATAAACTATTTTGCATACTTTTATCATCAATTATGCTCAGATTCAGCACATGCTTGTATCAAAATCAATTGAAAAGATCAAAATGAATTTTTTTTTAATTTTTTTTTTAATATGCAAGAACAAAATAATTTAAGACATACTATGAAATGCAAGTTAAGATGCGTCTCAAGAGCAAAACTACTCCTTACTCTGCCATCATACATCTAATAAGTTAGTAACAATAAAGATTAGCTTGTTAGTTTTTTTGTTTTTTGTTTTTTTTTACTAAACTATGTATATGGTAATGTCAACTATCCCTCCCCCCAACTAATTAAAGATATTGTCCCCAATGTCAAAATAAAGATAGGTAGAGTGTAGAAGGTCTTACCAGAAAACTGCAAATCGAGCCTGAAATAAGAAAAATTACAAAAAACTAAAACCGTAAGAGAAAACAAAAATTCACAAAGACAAATTCAAATCAAGTTTTGGCTTTTTCTTTGCCGCCTTGTTCCCAATTCCGTGGAGCCATTCTTGGATCACGTTGTGGTACAAATTCATTTAGTTGATCGAGCAATTGTTCAGGAGTTGCAGCAGTTACAAGACTTTGACGTGTCGCTTGTGAGATTAACCTTTTCTACAGCATGATCAAGAAAACAAAACAAACTGTCATAAAAACCATTAACATTTAATATACCTATGGGTTTTTGGTGAAAGTTCTGCTGTGACCAGGATGTAATTTAGAAGAGCTCTTCCAAAGTTCCAAAACCACCAAGTAAGGCAATAAAGGCATCAACATTTGCTATCATAAAGTTCATGCGTTGATGCATGCAAAATACCATTACTTCATCCCCAAATGTTTTTCCAATGGGCTTGCTGGTAGATAAAGGACTGGGAATGACACCAAGGACTTTGCCACCTCCTAAATGTGCAGCAGTTGCTACACAACCCATTAACCCAAGACTACCTCCTCCGTAAACTAAATGAATTTCTCTCTCAGCTAGCACTCGACTAAGATGGTTTGCAATATTTACAAACTCTTTATCTTTCCCAGGATTAGATCCACAAAAGACACAAACACTCTTAATCCGACGAACTGAAGTGACTTCCATTTTCTTTTTTTTTCTTTTTTCTCTTTGTTTTTTTTGTACTCTCACCTTATCAATGATCTGAAGAGAGCAAAGTGCATTATTTAAAGGAATCAAAACTCAAATGTAATAATTACACCTATAAAGGAGGGGTAGATCTGCGTGTCAGATAAGTTTGAAAAATAAGCACAGAAATGATAATAGCTATATGACAAAGATAAAAGGCTAATCTATATGTGTCAGAAGAACTTTGAAAATACGCAACGCATATTACAAAAGAATACGGCTACTTTTGATTTGATTTTTTTTTAATTTTTTTGACTTTTTTTTTAATAAACAAGAAGAAAAAAAATAAAAATAAAAATAAAAAATAATACTTACAGGAGGTGTGATTGTGGCTCACATTTTCCTCCTCGGTTTACGTTCAGTAACGGCTTGAATGCTCTCTATGGGCCGATGGTCGGCTTCCCATCTAATTTTCTTAAAAATTGGCAAACAGGGTCTTTTTGAGTCAGATTCCCGAGACTATATCGCTCATGTTCATCTTGGAATATTAGCCATAAATCGAGAAGTACTCTCTGTACATCTCCACTAGGATGCGTCTCAAGAGTCAATAGAATGTTATCTAAAGACTCCTTACTCATGCCATCCTTAATGAAGTTAATTTTATCATCTCGGTTTATAAACGTCATTCCAATTGATTTGCATTTTGTGTTACAGGTCCATCTTGCGCATTTATAGCAGACCCGTAACCTTTTTGCTCTTCTCTTCTTTGCATATGAACTTTTGCCTAGCCCTGGCATATATGAAACAAGAGCGTCAGAAAATTCACCTCTAAGTCGGACCTTTGCTTCGATTAACCAGCGTATATCCGCAGGAATGCCTTTGTGCATAAGCATCCTTAATCTCTCAAACCTTGCACAATAAATGTTAGTTAAAGCATTTTGAGGGAGAGAAGGGAATTGCTTGCGGAGATTAAAGAGCTGATTATCCATTTCGAAAGAAAGAAGAAAGAGAGAGAAAAATTGAGTAAAATTATATACTGATTTCGTGTTTGTGGGTAACTGAAGGGACCGAAAAAGATTTTCACGGAGTACCGTTATCCGCCATTTAACCGGTGAAAAATCATCTGTCAAAGAAAAATAAACAAAACAAAGACAGAAAAAATCAAACTTTGATAGATTTTCTTGCTCGGCACCGATTTTCTATCTTGATTCCTGTGAATGCAAATAAGTGAAAGTTTGAAAAAATGAAAAAGTTAGAAAACTTGGGTTGCCTCCCAAGAAGCGCTACTTTTAATGTCTTTAGCCAGCGTGATTGAAGATTTTGCACGATCCATGGGTCCTCCCCAATAATGATTCAATTTCTGGCCATTGACCTTAAACATGGCTTTTTTTTTTTCAACAAAGATTTATATAGAAAACAGAAAATAAAAAACAGCAGACAAAACAAAAAATAAAAACAGAAACAAAAAAAAGTAATAAAAGACAAACATCAAAAGTACAAAGAAAACGAGTATGTAAATATAAACAGACAACACAAAATGTTATAAACAACGAAGAATGTAAAAGAGTAAATTGTAACAGTCAAATAAAAACAGAAACAATATTAAAAACAATAGCAAAACAGTAAAAACAAAAAGAAAACAACAACTAGAAAAATGAAATAAAAGTGTAGAAAGAAAACTCCCTATGGATAGCAGAAGAATTAAAGTTCCAGCAGCCACACCATAGCCAGTGTAATGGATCACCACATCCAAAATCAGATAGTTTAGTCTCCTCGGGGGTTGCTTTATTGGCTTAACTCCATCTTCAAGTAAAATCCTACGCATGCATATGGAAGGGCTAATGCTAGGAATGTCTGCAAGTGTGCATGCTCTCAGATTCTCCCTCAAAATGGGTAGCAACCTCTCCTCCTCATCAGTAAGGAGGTTTTTAGCCACAATGGACTCAAATTTTGGTGGCTTCACTACTTCTGCAGATTGAGTTACTGTATAATCTGCTGAAAAAGATTCATCATGTCTCAAAAAGGCAGCAATCTCAGCACATATATTACACAACATATCACCATCACAACCAGTACAACAAACAGAATCATCAAAATCAGTAAAACTAACAAATTCAGCACGCAAATCATCAATTAGTTTTTTTCTCATCAATGATCTCATGTTTTGCAGAATCAGATTTCTGCATCTGTTGCTTGCTCAACTGACTCAATGAAGATGTAAGTTGACCAACTTGGGTCTTCACGTTTTGTACTATAACCACATGTTCTCTGCTGGAATTGGATGTTGTTCTGAGCAAATTGTTTCACCAAATCCTCTAATGTAGGCTCAGATCCCATGCCTATTGGGGCTTGCTGCTGCTGCATAGGCTGGTGGTATATACTGATTGGTTCAACATAAGGTTCGAACCAAGGATGATCTCCCCAATCATGGTTATATGTGGTAGAATAAGGATCATATCCAAAATTTGTGGGTATTGTGGTTCACCAAGAAATACACTACAAAATCTTGCAGGTTCTTACACAGGTAAGTGATGTTGTTCCACTGCCAGTTGCCTCACCAGATAAGCCAGCTCATCAAGTTTATGCTCCATCAGATTAGAGATCAAACACAAAAACACAAAATCACAAAAACAAGTCTAAATATACACACAAAAATAATTACAGAAAACATATCTACAGATTTTTAAAAATTATGGGACTACCACAGGGTGAAATCTACACAAAAATTCTATCTAACAGAATAATAACAAATCTTAAAAAATTGAAAAAGTGGTCTAAACGATGGAATTTGGCGAAAATAAGGGTGACCTCACTATAAATAGTGAGCCTTTCTCAAAATAACGGTTTCCATTAGTGTACCAAAATTCAGGTCAATCAAAGATACTTTACTGAACCGAAATTCTTGACACAATGCCCTTTACCCAATTTCAGCCGAATTCCACTTAAAAATGCTTCAAAAACAAAACAAACACAATTGTTAGAGTTAAATGAAATGATCAAATAGTTGCCTTTGGATCCCCGGCAACGGCGCCAAATTTAACAAGAGGTTGTCGAGACCCCGTCAAATAATAATAATTACCTGTTCGTAAACTAATTTGTAGTATAGAGCATGAACCGAATCGTCTCTCAAGGATCCAAAAGGTACAAATATTTAATCAGATCAAGATAATTAAAATGGGGGGGTTGTTGTTTTGAAAAGATAATACACTAATTGAATTAAAGGAAAGTAATTAACAAATTAAAAGAAACAACCAATCCAAGGAAATTTACCGATCTTGAGTTTAACTCATCATTGATCACAAGGAATTCACTTAATTGCTAACCGTGTTCTTGGCCTTAGATCACATCAAGACGCCTCAACATGATCCAAGAATCCTCTACTAGATAAGCATCTAGGATTTGATTAACCAAGGTTAGATAAAGTAAGCACCATCCAAACATAGATTAACTTAAGATCCAGAATTTAACCAAGCTAAACAATCCATCAAAAAGCTTTAATAAATTGTTTATTCTATGTGATCCTCTTGAATACATGATAATAAAGCTATTATCACATAAACATCCAAATCAAATTAAGCAATTCAATCTAGATCAAAATTAAAAGAGGAAGAAGAGAAACTTGAATAACAATTAAGCAATATGAACAAGTAAAACAAGATCTCCAAATTAAACATCAAGATGGCTAATCCCTTGGATTGATTATGAGAGCCTAGCCTTCCATGGATGGGAAGGAAGAACTCAGAAATAAAAGAACAAAAACGAAATTCTAAAGAGAATGGAGAAGAAGAGAAAGAAAATTCTAACAATACTCAAACTTTCTTGAAACTTACTTAAAATTGAATTCATCATAATACAAAGAGATTGGCTCTATTTATACTAATCCTAGAAGCCAATTTGTACATGTACATAATCTGAATACAAGCTATAAAAACAAGGAAATTGTCAAATAAGGAAGCTTGATGCATGGTAGGTGGGTTGGTGCATGGTAGGTGGGTTGGTGTATGGTTGGTGGCTTTTAGTCAACAACTCTTATCCGACTTCTGGCTTCAAATTCATCGCCTAGACGGTGGATTTTGGCTTGGATGTCTGCATGAAAGTTGTAGCCAGTTGTCTCCTTGAAAATCTCCAATTTGAATCATGTCATTTGGACTTTTAGAACTCCAGAAATGCCAAAAACACTGCACCTACCTCAAGTTAGGTTGGAAGAACGTGTTTCCAAATTCAGACCAACTTGTAGCTTCAGAAGCATGCCTAAAACGACATCTATTGACAAAATGGTCTTCAGTGAAGTTGGAGATATGGGTCTTATCTTTAAAATGACCAAGTTTCAGCCCAAGAGGAGGCCTATAACCCACTATATAGTCCAATATGTGCATACTGCCCAGATGGTTTCGTGACAGCAAACTCACTCTGTATTGCAAGGCTATTTTGGGCCCTTAGAAGTCCAATCTAGCTCTTGAGTTCTTCATGAAACTTGTAGATCCTTGCCTTAGCTTTCCAAAGACACCAAGATCACCTCAATTGGATCACCGAGTCCCCAGTTATGGCCTAACCAAGGAAGAAAGGTCAAAATGCATCAAAATCCGAAAATTATTCACAATTTGCATTAAAGCCCAATGAAGTCCAACAAAATTAAACTCATCTAAAGTACTAATATTTGGCACAATAAACATCTAATAATGCCTAATACAAAGCTAATATAAGTGTCTCAAATTGATTCATCACCGCTATAAGGAGTGAACTTGGAAATTAAAAAGTAAGTGTTGCTTGTATCTTTCATTCTTCGTGGCAACACAAACAAGGTCACTCATGTCAGACAAATGACCATTAACGATGTGTTCTTTGGATTTGGGTGAAAATGGTGCTGGAATTGCTTGACAAAACCCAAACGACGAGCTACATCATTTGGAAGATATAATTCAAGAGATTTGTCAGTTGAGCCTGGAAGACCAGCAACGAGCATTTGCCGACATAAGAAAACAGACCAAATCGACACGTTGTCAGTTTGAATAGAAGCATCAGTCGAATATATTGGTCGAGTAAAGCATTCAGGGCCAAATGATTGATCAGCAAAGGGGGCAAAGTAGATGTCTTTCGTGCTGAAAGAGATGGAGTGGAAAATACTGAAGAAGTGCATAAAGTTCTCTGAATCTTGTTTGTGAGTCCTCTCATGTTTCACATGGCAAAGCTTTATGCCGTAAGTAGCGAGAGAGACTGTTGAAGGAGAAGCATCAGTCAAGTAGTCACCCAAAATGGCATTTAACCAAAGTTGGAGTAGCCATATGGGTCCACCAGAATTGGTCTTTTTAACTTGGAGTCGAATGCTTTGAACAATTTCCCCAATACTAAGGTAAAGGTTGGCAAGGAGAAATTGGCCGAATGCAAGCTTTCGACCCTCATGGAGAAGGTTGGCCAATTGGAGATAAGACTTGGAAACTTGGACTGATTTAGTGCAAAGAGCATAGGCTGACAACTAGAGAAGAAGAAAAGTTATGTGTTCCTCGTCGGAAACAGGGCCTGAGCTCTTATAGTAAAAATTAATGAATGTTGAGAAAGAGGTGGGTGCACCAGTATAAACATCAACTGTGTTTACAGGTTGAAGGATTGGTGTTATAACCTCACCATCTGGTCGAAGACCAGCTATTGCAGCAGTGTCGAATAGGGTAGGTCCCATCATGCCATATGGGAATTAAAATGAATTGGTAGTCTTGTTCTAGAAGAAAAATGATGCACCTAACATGCAAGAATCCATTTTGATGGGATAGTGAGAAAGTTGGATGCAGTCAAAAATTCCTACTTCCCTCCATAACGTCTCTTTGGAGGATTGGACTCTGTTGAGCCAATCCATCCATTGATTTGTGATGCTGGGGTTCGAAAGAGTCTTTCAGACTTGTTGAAATAGTTGATAGGAATGGAAAGAAGGGAAGCTAAGATAGCTTCTTGTGGATTTTTACAAGGAAAGAAACTGCGTATTTCATCGGTGATGAAATTTTTGGGCAAGATTGGACCCAAAAATTGAACTGGAGGATTTAAAGCTAAAGAATGGTTCTTAAGAGGAAGTATTACCTTGGAAAGATTCTAAAGCTCAGATTTTTCTAGGAGACGGGGTCTTCCACCACGGCGTGACTGCCTAGGTCTACTGGGAGGTTGCCGGCAGACTGAGAACTAGAAGCCATAGATGAAGGTTGGGTTTTTCTTCGAAGTGAAGGTTTTTGAAGGGTTTTTGGAGATGATGAATAGTGAAGGGTAAAGTGAAAAGTGAAAATTCACTAGTTAGGTGACTATTTTATAGATAAAGGTAATGATGAGATGAACTTTCCCTTATTGGAAAAAAACGGCTGATTAAATGATGAGATGATGGTTTTAGTTGAGGTTTTCGAGGAAAATACATAGGATTTTACTAGATTTTTGAAATTTGAAAATTTTAAAAATTTAAATACCTTCGTAAATTTTGTGATAATATTTTTATGATTTAGAACCAAAAGATGAAGGGTTTTAAAATTTATCTTTCTCCCGACGATGCCGAAAGAAAAATTTTGGGGGGCATCTGTTAGGGGAAGAAATGAAGTTCTTATTGGACGAAGGAAATAATAGAGAAATGTTCTAATTCGACGGATAAGTGAACTTGAAGAATTTTTCTAACGTTTGAAGTTATAGCAAGCATTGTTCGTCGGATGATAAGTTTTCATCGAAGATGATATTACAAATGTTGTCTGTCGGATGATTAGTCAATGTCAAAAAGATGCATTTTGTTGGTGAAAAATGCTGCAAATATTGTTCGTCGGATAATGAGTTTGCGAGTGTTGTTCGTTGGATAATAGTCTTCGTCGAAAAGATACACCCAATTTCCTTATGACTTTGATAGTTTTATACATCGAATACATGGCTTAACTGCCATGTATACGTGTCTATGTTTTAAGAGTCAGTTATTTTACTTAGTTTGTCTATAAATACTAGGATTTACTATGTAAAAAAGGTTGGTTACTGGATATACAATCCTAACATCTCACTCGAGCAGATTAAAGGATTTGATTCCAAGTATGCCTTCCATTTTCATTTCAAGAAATTTACTTTAACGCAATGTTCATTTACAATTCATTTTACTTCCTGCACCTTGTTCTTTTAAATTCATTTACTTTGAGTCTTGTTCTTTAAATTCCTTTACTTTTCTTGTCACGCAATTACTTTGCTTTACGTTCTGCAATTTACATTATTGCTTTGTTCTTTAAATTCCTTTACATTTCATTGTATTTTTACTTGCATTAACTTATTGCTTTTCATCTATTTTCTGTAATTTACATTTGTATTGTTCTTTGTCATTGCATTTTACCCTTTTTATCTTGCACCAAACGTTTACTCTTTCTCATACGAGATTACCACATAACTCGTTGCAACCCACAATCGACTGATAAATATATTTGTTTGTTTGAAGTTTGCCTTTAACAAATTTCACCATAAACGCTACGGTTGGTTGTTTCATTAGGATTAGGAATAACATCGGAAATCTAATTGCATTTATCTTAAGTCTAGTAGTGGAGAAAATCCCTTAACCGAGCTTTATCCATCTTTGATTCTCTTGCTCATAACGTTTGTTGAATTTGTTTGCTATTTTTAGTTGCATCTTAGTGGTTTTAGTTATTTTAATTTTAATTCATCACTGACAAACCCCCAATTTAGTTATTGTTATTTTAGTTTTTAGTTTCATGACATTTTACATTTCAATTGGTACAATCTTCTGCGGGAATGACCCTTGCTTTCCACTACACTTCACTACATTTTCTGCAATGTTTAATTTGGTGATTCTTTTCAAAATTGCACAAATCTTGGCTTAGTTGCCGAGGTACATTTAGCACACACCAAATTTTGGCAGCGTGTCGCCTGGGATTGTTTTCCTAATTGAATTGTTAGTTAGTTTTTGTTTTCTTTGTTTTTAGTTTCTTTTTGTGATTTTAATTATTTGTTTGTTTTAGTTTTCAGGTAGTTTATGTTTGAAGACGAGCCGGAGCTTAAACTGCGAAGAATCAGAGTGTTTGGTGACAATTATAGATCCCAGTTTGAACTAGAAATCGTAGTTCATCCTCATTCATCATCTTCTCAACCAGTCTACACTCAACCTCTTGAATTTCAGTTTGCAAGACCCCTAGCCTTATTTGAAAGTGACTTCTCAAATCAAGGAGAAATGGCTCAAAGAACCTTGAAGGAGTTGGCAACCCCAGATCTTAACCAACAACCATTGTGCATTGAGTTCCATAATCTGAAGGTGGCCTTTAAGCTCAAGTCCGGTTTGATTCATCTCCTTCCCTCATTCCATGGCTTATCGGGAGAGGACCCAAACAAGCATTTGAAAGAGTTCCATGTGGTTTCTCTAGCATGAAACCCATGGGCATAAGTGAAGAGCAAGTCAAATTGAGAGCCTTTCCATTCTCTTTAAAGCATGCCGCAAAGGAGTGGCTTTATTACTTACCATCTAGATCCATCACTACATGGAATGAGATGAATAGGCTATTCTTGGAAAGGTATTTTCCCGCCTCTAAGGCGGCCAACATCCGGAAGGAAATTTGTGGTGTTTGGAAATACAAGGAGAGACCTTGTATGAGTATTGAGAGCGGTTCAAGAAGCTTTGTGCAAGTTGCCCACATCACCAAATTAGTGAGCAACTCCTCATTCAACACTTTTATGAAGGACTCATTCTTATGAATAGAAGCATGATTGATGCTGCAAGTGGAGGAGCTTTAGTAGACAAGACACCTGAAGCCGCCAGAAATCTCATATCTAATATGGCGGCTAACTCTCAACAGTTTGGTCACCATCATGAACCATCTCCAGTAAAACAAGTGAAGGAAGTTGGCATTTCAGCTCTTACATAACAAATGGAGAAACTTACTTCTCTTGTTCAACAAATGGCAGTTGGAAATATGCAACAGGTGAAGACTTGTGGAATTTGTTATAATATAGGGCACCCAACTAATATGTGTCATACACTTCAAGATGAAAGTATGGAGCAAGCCAATTGTATTGAAGGATTCCTGGGAGCTCCAAGGAAATATGACCCTTACTCCAACACATATAATTTAGGGTGGAGGGATCATCCAAACTTTAGCTATGGCAGGAACTAACCACAAACAACTCCAAATTTAAATCCTCACCAACCACCGGGCTTTCAACAAAGAACGAATCCACCACACCAAGCAAGACCACCACAAGCTTCACAAAATTCTAGGTCATCCTATGATGATGCTATTAAAGCCTTGGCATCTAATCAATTGCAAATTTAGCAAGAAACCAAGACCGCCATACAAAATTTGGAGACCCAAATTGGTCAATTAGCAACTGCAATGAGTTGGTTAGAGGCTCAAAATTCAGGAAGGTTACCTTCTCAAACTATGATAAATCCCAAAGAAAATGTGAGTGCAGTTATTTTGAGAAGTAGGAAGACAATGGAAGCACCACCTAGCTCACAACAAGTGGTGCCACCTAAGGAAGCCACCCAAAAAGATGAAAAGGCTCATTCAAAGCCTCCTCCGAAGCTTGAAGCCATCCATCCCTTATTATGTTACTCCTCCACCATTCCCAAGTAGATTAGCTAAATCTAAGAAGGAGGAAGATAAGGAGATCTTGGAGACTGATCAATCACTTTGAGACACTTATGTTAGCTTTATACTTGGTTTTATTAGATGTTTATTGTGTCTAATATTAGTATTTTAGCTGAGTTTAATATTGTTGGGCCTCATTGGGCTTTAATGCAAATTGTAAATAATTCTTGAATTTTGATGCATTTTGACCTTTCCTCCTTGGTTAGGCCATAACTTGGGACACAGTGATCCAATTAAGGTGATCTTGGTATCTCTAGAAAGCTAAGACAAGACTCTACAAGTTTCACGAAGAATTCAAGAGCTGGATTAGACTTCTAAGGGTCCAAAATAACCCTGTAAGTCAGAGTGGGTTTGCTATAGCTGGAATCTAAGCAGTGTGCACATATTAGACCATATCGTGGGCTATATGCCTCATTTTGAGCTGAAACTAGTGCCATTTGAAAGATAAAACGCATATCTTCAACTTCACTGAGACCATTTAGTCAATAGATGCTGTTTTACTCATGAATATGAAGCTGCAAGTTGGTTTGAATTTGGAAACACGTTCTGCCAACGTGACTTGAGGTAAGTACAATGTTTTTGGAATATCTGGAGTTGTAAAAATCCAATTGGCATAAAACCAGTGCCAAAAGTTCAAGGTGACAATTGTCTATAACTGTCATGAAGACCTCTAAGCCAAAATACATCGTTTAGGGCATGAAAGTCAAGCTGGAAGTCGGATAAGAGTTGCTGACTAGAATTCACCAACCATGCGCCAACCCACCAACCATGCATCAAGCTACCATATTTGACAATTTCTATGTTTTTACAGCTTGCATTCATATTATTTTCAATTACAAATTGGCTTTTAGGATTAGTATAAATAGAGCCAATCTCTTTGTATTATACATTGTGAACACCGTATTTTGTCCGGGCCACTAAATTTTGTTTTTAATTAATTAGAAAACTAATTAATTACAAAATCCAAAAAATACAAAAAATATATATATAAAAAAAATACAAAAAAAATACAAAAAATGCCAAAATACAAAAAATATATAATATAAAAAATACAAAAAAATACAGAACATGAAAAAATACAAAAAATATTAAAATATTAAAAAATACAAAAATACAAAAAATTAAAAAATACAAAAATAAAAACTTAAAGAGAAATTAAAAAATGTTACCCAAATCATAAACCCAAACCTAGCCCAAGCCATCTGACCCTGAAACCCATCAACCCGAACCCATCTCCCTCGGCCCAACATTCCCTGCATCCAACCCAGAGCCGGTTCACCCATTTCCCTTTTCCCCCTTTTTGCTCTTTTTTTCCCCTAATTTTTCCCTAACCATCTCTTGCTGCGCTGCGCAGCTTCTCCCCCATACCACGCCCAACCGCCTCACCCCAGTCACTCCACTGCACTGCACCGCCAAGGGAAAGGGGGACCATGCCCCTGTGCCCTGCTGCGCCGCACCACACCTACCCATACCTTGCTACACAGCACCAGCACCAGCACCAGCACCTTTCAAGTGTGCCATAGCAGAGCACACACGCCCAACACAGCACCTTCCCCTATCCCCATCTTTCTGCATCCTGCGCCACTCCAGCCTCCACGCCCGCGCACCATGACCCCTGCCACAGCCCCTGCATCGTCCTCGTACCAATCCAGCCAGGCACTCGAGCATTTGCACCTCCATGCGCGCGTAAGAGGAGAGTGACTGTGCTTTTTGGCCGCGGATCGCTGCAAGCTCCCTTTTTTGTTTTTCTGCTTTTTGGTTGATCCCTGCACATCGCGTACGAAGGTAGGAGCAGGGGATCTTTTTTTATTATTTTATTTTATTTATTTTGTAATTTGTTATTTATTTATTTTTGTTTAGGTTTTGTAATTGGTATAAATAGGATAGTTATGAGGGGGGGTTTGGATTTCATTTTCTCTGAATAACCGAAGAAAAAAAAGAGATTCTGAGATAGGGACCTTTGGGACCTTTTTTTTTTTTGAAGATACACAACAATTTTCGCTTAGGACATTGAAGCAAGCCCTCAATAATCTTATCCTATCATTGTTTTTATTTTATGTGACATATGCTTAAATGTTGCTTTGATTAATCGGTTCTGAATGCATTGAAATCAATAAGTATGATACTGAGTTGGAACCCGTTGTGCTTATTAGCGCATACTTATTTTGTATCATGATTCATGTCATTGATTTGAGTCTGAGCTTTGTGATATAGTTCTGATTGATGGTGAATGATTTGGTTTGGCCCCTGTTGCAAAACATTGTGGAAGTTGTAACTGCTAGTGTTTGATGATATCCACTTGTATGTGTCTAGGTTAGGTTATGTTGGCTAATCTATTTTCACTAGGGCAAGCTAGGATGACTTGGGTCTGATTGAGTTGAAATTTTTCTTTTGAGTTTGAATAGGACCCTGGTTTGAATACCATTTGATTTCCTTGTTATTGTCCATGTTGGAGTGCTGTATGTATTTGTCTTTATATATGTTGTACCCATTTGTAGAATTTCAGCTTTTTTTGTGTCTTGATGTTCAAGCATGATCTGTTTCACTAATGACTTATGTGAATCATGCTTGCACCTTGTCATATGTGATCCTTGGAATTAGTGTATGAAACTACCACTACTGTTGAACTAAGGCAAAAAAGAAGCAATTTAATTACTGTTTTGCAAAAATTTATGTGGAAAAAAAGAAATGAAGTTCCCATGCGCTTAACTTCATTTTGTTTAAGTTGTTTCTTTTCTGAAATGGCAGAGCCTAATGATTTGGGTTGGGTAAATCTGTAAAAGGCTAGGATTTAAGTTAATATGTTGTATTAAGTGTTAACCAAATCTCCCTTTTTGATGTGTTGCATAAACTGAATGGCTTGTGTCCTTTGTTTGGCTGCTAGTTGTTAGGAAATTGTTTTGATCTTCTGAGGGTGGTTCTATTTTCTTTTCTTTTTGCAAGATAAATGTAGTTATGTCTTTCTTTTGAGGAATAATGAAATTTGGATAAAATGCTGCCTAATTCTGTTTAGTTGAGTCATACTCCTGTGATGGTCCATTTATGTTGTTGTGTGCTCTTATTGCTAATAACATAATTACTTCCTTTGATATTGGGGTTCTGGGGTCCATCGATCTATTACTCACTGTTATTACTCATGAAGGATTTGGATGCCGTGTGGCCTTGATGAATGTTGGTTTGAGTATGGGATATGTTTCTTTCCTATTTTCTCTTCTTCTTTCATTTTCGTTTAGTTTGGGTTGAATGAATCAAATTGGTTAAGGGGCTAGGATTCTATGGCTGAGCTTAATGTGGGGATGACATTCCTTTTTACTTGCGTTGAACATGCATGTGCTGTCAATTGGGAGGCCCCTGTTTTTCCAGTTGAGAACATTTGAGTAAATGGGCTTGCTTGTGTCTGTTGATTTTCTTAAGGGCTGGGCTAAGGATAAAATTTATGCTTTGCATCGAATCTGGGTTGTTCTTTAGTTTTAGTGACGTTGACAAAATAGAATAAAAACAAAAGAAGAAAAAGTACAGCAATAATAAAAATAAAATGCATGTTAACGGGAATTAGAAATAAAAGCAAGAGCATTCCTTTTCCTGTTTTAAACAAATCGATGGTAGTATGGATTAGATTTCGGATTCTTGAAATTTATCTCAGCTTCAAAAAGAAATAGAAAAGTAAAAATGAATAACAAATAAAAAATGAAAAAATAATCATAAGGAAATGGTAATTTTGCTTGATTTATCACATATCTGCCATTGACATTTTGTTGCCATTTGAATTAATTCCATGAGCTCTATTTCGATCTCATTTTCTCGGTTTTGAATCAAATGTCATGTTAATTTGTGGAACGAAATTCCAATGATAGAATAATTAAAAAATATGTTGCAATAACAATAATTTTTTAATTTTCTTAAGACAAGGAAAATTCTTTCTAATTTTTCTGAAATCATCTGATTGTGTGTAAATAATCTTCCATGAAAAAATCTTATCTCATGGTTAATTTTGCTGATTTGGTATTTTATCATTTTACTCATGTCAAAATTAATCTATAGAATAAGATTCCAACTATAGGATATTTAAAATTAACTGTAATGGTGGTGACATTTTAATTTTCTTGAGGTGAGGAGAAATTTTATGATTTTGCTAGAAGAGTGTTGGCGTTGGCGGGGCTATAAACAATCTCCAATAAAAGACATATTTCATTATTAATTTGTTGCGATTTAATTTGCCATCTTTATTACATTTGATTCACAACAAAAATCACATTAATATTCTTCCTTCTTGATTTGAAATATTGACATTTCACGCCATATTTAAAACTAGCCGATGACAGAAATTAGGAGAGGATTGAGAGTCTGATCAACTAAACTCTTCATGGTATTCTTGAGGCATTTATATTAGATTTTTTCAGGAGTGTTGGCGTGGTCTGATCCCCCAAAAAACAAAAAAAAAAAAAACAAAATATTTTTCAAAAACAATAAAAGCAACAAAATAACTGTGAACAAACTCACATAACCCGTATTTGGTGATAATGGTGAATTAAAATTTGGAAATTCTTCTATAAAAATTGTTTTGTAAAAATAAATTTCTCAATTGTGAAACTCATTTTCCAAGAATCATTTTATCTACCAAAAAATTATTTTCTTGGAAATCCAGGTTCAAATTCACCATTGGCATCCCTAATAAATTACAGGTTTATAATTTGTTCTTCAATAATGGCTCTTAAGTCACCCATTCTCTGTCACGGTCATTTATCATCCTTGATAATATGCTCGATAAAATGAGACATAAAAAATATTAAAAACAAAAATATTTTTTCTTTAATTAATAAATGACCAATGCAATTAATTTAGTAGATGACTTTAGATTAAATAGGTAACCGTTCTCAAAACGGATGGTGTAGGGTGTTAATACATTCCCAACTCGTAATCAAACCCTCGAACATAAACTCTAATACGCAGATTTTCTCTGTAGGTGCCCAATCGCACCATTTCATTTTTTTAATGAAAAAATCGATTGGTGGCAACCCCGAAAAACCTTTTTCCATATTATTTAAATTTTTAGTTGTCTTCCCCCATCGCAGCTCTCTTTCGGGACAGTTGCGACATACATTATTCAATTTGAAGTAAGTTTGAGTATTTGTTTGAAGAAAGTTTGAGTATTTATGAGAGTTTTCTTTCTCTTCTTCTCCATTCTCTTTAAAATTTCGTTTTTGTTCTTTTATTTCTGAGTTCTTCCTTCCCATTCATGGAAGGGTAGGCTCTTATAATCAATCAAAGGGATTAACCATCTTGATGTTTAATTTGGAGATCTTGTTTCGCTTGTTCATATTGCTTAATTGTTATTCAAGTTTCTTTTCATCCTCTTTTGATTTTGATCTAGATTGAATTGTTTAATTTGATTTAGAGGTTGATGTGATAATAGTTTTATTATCATGTATTCATAGAGGATCACAAAGACTAAACAATATATCAAAGTTTTTTGATGGATTGTTTAGCTTGGTTAAATCATGGATCTTAAGTTAATGTATATTTGGATGATGCTTAATTCATCTAACTTCGGTTATTTAAATTCTAGATGCTTATCTAGTAGAGGATTCTTGGATTATGTTAAGGCTTCTTGATGTGATATAAGACCAAGAACATGGTTAGTTATTAAGTGGATTCTTTGTGATCAATGATGGATTAAACTCAAGATCGGTAAATTTCCTTGGATTGGTTAATTTGTTACTTGATTTTCTTTAATTCAAACTGGTGTATTTTCTTTACAAATCATCAAACCCCCCTTTTTAATTATCTTAATCTAATTAAATCTCTGTTTGTGGATCCTTGAGAGATAATTCGGTTCATGGTTTATACTACAAATTAGTTTGTGAACCGGTAAATTTTATTATTTTGATGGGTCTCGACAACCTCTTGTCAGAGACCTTTCAAAAGGTAGAGGTGAACATACCTCTTCTTGATGCCATCAAGCAAGTGCCTCGCTATGCCAAGTTCCTTAAAGAGCTATGCAACTCCAAGAAGAAGCTCAAAGGTAATTAGAAAGTAAGTATGCGGGAGAACGTGTCGACTATCTTTAAAATGAAACTCCCACCAAAATGCAAGGATCCGGGTACTTTCACTATGTCATGTACCATTGGGAACACTAGGTTTGAGGAAGCTATGTTAGACTTATGAGCATCTATAAATGTTATGCCTTATTCTATTTATGCTTCTTTGCATCTTGGTCCCTTAGAGGAAACTGGTGTTATCATACAACTTGCAGATCATTCTAATGCTTATCCTAGAGGTGTTGTAGAAAATGTGCTTGTGCATGTTAATGAGTTGGTCTTTCCGGCTGATTTTTATGTCTTAGACATGGAGGATGAGGGGTCTCTTGCCCCAATCCCATTCTTATTGGGACGACTGTTCTTGAAGACAGCCCGTGCTATAATTAGTGTTCATGAAGGCACATTGACCATGGAATTTGATGGCGAGGTGATTCGTTTTAATTTTTTTGATGCCATGAGATACCCTAGTGATGTACACTCTGTTTTTGCAGTTGATGCCATTGACCCCTTAGCGCAACAACTTTTTGAGCTCACTAGCAAAGAAAGTGTGAAAGTAGTCATTAACCAGCATTCAAGATTGGAGATTGCAAAGAAGGAGTTGGTGATCAGTGACCAAATGGAGAAAGTGGCTCCTACTCTGAAGTTGAAGAGACCAAGGCCTAAAAGGAAAAGAACAGGGCATAGAATCAATAAGGCAAAAAAATGCGTCTCATGGTGTAGTTGGAACTACAATTCTGAAATCTAAAAGGGCATTCAATATGAATGGTCATCGCCTGAAACCATACTTTGAACACTTAGAGACCCGTGACGTAGAGGAGACTTCATTCTACGAACCGGGATATGCTGGAGGTTGAGAAGATGGAACCAAGTCAAGCTGAGGACTCCAAACCAAGCGCTTATTGGGAGGCAACCCAACATTACAAAACCACAAAAATCATATTTGCTTTCTTGTTCCTTTTTGTTTCCCCTTTTCAATTGCTTTTTCATTGTGTTTTCTAGTTAGTTTCTTTCATTCGCATCTTGCCATTATTAGCATGTTAAGTGGGAGGATAGATTCATGTTTGCATATGGTTTGAAGTGTTTGATTCATGAATTATGGTGGAGTTTGGTATGTTACTTCTTTGTTTTGGATTCTTTACTTGTTTAGTGCCTAATTTCATTTGATTAATTCAATTTTGAAGCTTTGATCTTAACTTGACCATGTTAGGCTTGAATTTTGGTTGTTTTAGATGCATTTTGGAGGCCTGTTCTCAAGAGTGACATGGCCAGGCCGTGCTACATAGCACGATCGAGTTAAATTTGAGGATTTTTTAGGCCTATTCCCGAGAGGAACACGACCAGACCATGCTTTTAATATTAAAAAAAATTAAAAGAACCTGAGACAAACACGGCCTAGCCATGTTGTGTGACACGGCCGTGTCATCTTGGGCAACTTTGAGGGTCTTTAAAACCCTCCCCATTAGAGTTTCCCTCCCTCATTTTTTACCAACCCCCTACCCTAGTTGTTTTGTTATTGCTACTCCCCTTGACTTGTTTGTTGATGTTTTATTTGGTATGTTTATCTTTTCACTTTTGCTTGTTGGTTATCTTGTTCTCTCATGCTTATCTTTGTGATTTTCATTGTACATGCAAGCATGGTGACATTGAGGACAATGTCCAATTCAAGTGTGGGGGTGTAATCTTGCGATTTGGTTATCTTGTTTTGGCATTTTGCAAATGTTTGCTTACATTCTTGTTTTGTTATTTTAGTTCATAGTTTGTTTACTTTCATTTAGTGGCATTGTGTTTAGGACCAATTCTTGACTTTTGATTCTTGACAATCCAAGCGCTTAATGTTTTTGAACTAAAATTTCATGAGAAGTACTTTGAAAGATAACTTGAGAAACTAAAAGAGGACAATGCATGATAGCTTATGATAGTTTTGATTTGAAGTCATTCATGATTGTCATTCTTGTTTAGCTTAGGTCATTTAGTTTTTCTAAGCATGCTTTTCATAGATCCTCCTCTTGTTTTCTTGTGATTTTTGGAGAAAGTTTATGTGTATTTAAGTGTTTTCAAATTACCACACTGGTCCTAGAACAACTTTGCTAAATCTTTCAAAGCGAAATCCTAGTGTTTGCATTCTTAGAGAGATGATTAAGGCACTTCTTTGTTTAGCCATTAGCCTATTTTCCTATCCTTTTCACATATTTTCTCCACTAACCCTTTGAAACCTGTTTACATTGGCTTATTTTCCTTCATTTAACCCATATCACCTACCCATTTAGCCTAAACACTTAGCCTTACCCTATGTGAAAATAATTGATTGTGAATTTGAAAATTGCATGAGGATGAATTACACTTAAAGAAGGGAAGTAAAGTATAAAGAAACACTAGCATGAGAAGTTTGAAAAAGACTTCCCCCATAGTTCATAAAAAATAATAAGTGTGAAGTAAGTAAGAAAAGAAAGAAAAGTGATCAAATAGAAAGAAAGAAAAGAAAAGTCATGACAAAAGTTGTGGTATCAAAAGAAATGAAAAAAACAGATTTTGCTAGTTTGAGTGAAGAATCTTCCCATGTCATAAATTGTTTTTCCTAATTGTGATTCAAGTTTTCACATTTTGATTTTTCTCACCTTTGTTTTATCCTATCCTTTTATTCTTCATTAACCTTAACCCTCTTAGCCCAATTATAGCCTTAATAAAGACCTTTTGATCTCTTGAATGTGTGCACTACATTAGTGGAGTTAGAGATAGTGGAGTTGCCTATGGGATTGGGAGTTCAATGAATTCATAGAGGTATTTGAGATTGCTTGGTATGCATAAATTCATCCAAAAGAATTTAGATTCTTGAGTTTGGTCTATGTTGGTGTGCTTAGTTTGATTGGTGACCTTTGTTAAACTTGAATGCATTTCATGATTGTGCAACCTTTTTATTGCTTGATTGAGTTGTTGTTGTGTTGTTCCTCTTGAAGTTATCTTTGGAATTTGAATTAGTACTTTCTCATTGTTTTATTGGATCTTACCCCTTGTTTCTTATTTACAAATCCTTTTCATTGCTTGAGGACAAGCAATAGTTCAAGTGTGGGGGTATTTGATGTGTGTCATTTACACACCAATTATGTGCTTGTTTCATCTTCAATTAAAGTCAAGTTAAAGTAGTTTTATATGTTTTTAGGTGTTTTATTAATAAGTTCCCTTTATTGCTCTCCTTGTTGCATTTTGATGTGCTAGATATAGAATTTAATGTCTTAGATGATTTTGATAAGATCCTGAATTGATTTGATTTTATTTTGTGCATTGACTGCATATCCTAGCTTTGGATATTTTATGATATGCTTCTCTTAACTGAGATTTAATACTTCCTAATTGAATTTAATATTTATTTGAATTTGAAATCAGATGGATAAGTCAAAGGGAGATAAAAGATATCAAATCTTATTAAGATAGGATAGAAATCTCAAGGTCAACCAGACCCCTAACAGTAATTTCATCATATCTTAAGCTACAGATATCTAATTGAGGTGATTCCAATGGCTATGGAAAGCTAAGACACAGGGCTACAAGTTTGATGTTGAACACTTTCGTAAATTCTCTAAGTAGAGTAAAGCACGATGATGCTATACAATACGCCTGGCCGTGTTTCTTATCCACAACACCAGATTGAGCAATATGTGGCAAATCATGTTTCTGTCAACCTCACCAAATCAATGACATAAAATGGAATATGAATTAGATTTTATTTTTTCTTGTCTACTTTTTTTTCTTTCAATTGTTTATATCGTAGAAAAAAATTCCTAAAAATTATTGAGGCTCTGGATAAAAGGTCTTGTGCGCACCAGGGAGATGTTATAACATTTTTTTTATTAATTTTATTGTAGTATGTTGATTCCTTTTCATGACACTTATATATATATGTATATATTGTGAGGCCTTGGATAAAAGGCCGTGTGCGCTCCAGGGAGATGTTATATATATATATATATATATATATATATATATATATATATATATATGTTGTGAGGCCTTGGATAAAAGGCCATGTGCGCACCATTTCTTTCAGGGAGATGTTATACCATTTTTTTATTAATTTTATTGTGGTACGTTGATTCCTTTTCATAACACTTATATATATATATATATATAAAAGGCAGGTTTGTTAAAGTCAATGCATCTGTCTAGCATTTCTTAGGTTGTTCCCCACATGTGTTGCTGAATGGTTTACACTTCTGTGCACGTCTGTCAAAGCTTGTTGTTTTTTGCAATAGTTTTCATGATAAATATTGAAAACTTTACCACATTGAAAGGTGCTTTCTAATTAGATAAATCCCTAGTCATCGAATCACTTTGCCTCTCTTTGTTTAGAATAGATGGGGTACTGTCCATAGAATTCTAATTTTTTGTAGCTGACAAGGTTGACGGTGAAATAGTGACCTGTTTGATACTTTGATTTGAGGAACATATCTAATTATTTTCTTTCTATGCGGTAAATGGTTTGGTCTGAGTATTTGATATTTTTATTGTTCCATTTGAACTGGTTATCTAATTAGTTATTATATTGTCTTTATAGATGGATGATCAAGGAGAAGAGAGAAACATGGCATTGTTTAGATGGAGAGAAAGGCGTTGAATGGTTGTTGTTCATGTTATATGCATTATAGCTTGTTGGTACATGACTAGAAATCGTTCTCGGAGTAGGATAATTAACCATACTTTGAGTTTAGAGAGGGAGAGGGAGAGGGTACAAGGAAAGATAATGAAGCAAATTGCTAGTAGTGAAGGTAGTAAGATAATAAGAATGGGGCCTAAGTTCTTTTTGGACTTCATGTGCTATGTTAAAACGAGAGGGTGGTCTCCAACCAACACAAAGAGCAACTATAGAAGAACAAGTTGCCAAAACACTCTACATTCTGACACATAATGTTATAAATCGGGAGATTCAACTTTGGTTTTGACGCTCTAGTGAGACCACCAGTCATCATTTTCATCGTGTGCTTCAATCAATAATTAATTTAGAGGATAAATATCTCAAACAGCCGGATGGCTCACAAATTCTGGTAGAAATTCTCAGAAGCAACCGATTTAAACCATTTTTTAAGGTAAAATATATTTTTATATATAAATTTAAAAATATGTGTGATCAAAGTATATTGATGAAAAATGACAATGCTAGGATTGTGTTAGGGTAATTGACTGTACACATGTTCGCGTAAAAGTGTCTTCGGTTGATGCTCCAAAATATCATGGCAGGAAAGATTTTCCAACACAAAATGTGTTGGTTGCATGCTCATTTGACCTAAGGTTTATGTATGTTTTGCTTGGATGGGAGGGCACTGCATCTAATTCAAGGATATTAAAAGATGCATTGTGCAGAACAAATTGTCTTAGAATACCCAGAGGTAATTAATATAGCATTTATTTTCTTTTTTGTTTGTTCCGTTAGATATATCTTAGCAATGATTATTTCTTTTAATAAGTAAATACTATATGCTTGATGTCGATGTATCACCCTTGGTTGGGTGCCACATTTTTAACATAACTAGTTTCCTAATAAATTTTTCTAAATCCTATATACAACTAATATCCACATAGTTTTTTTTTTTATTTCTTTAAGTTCATTTTTCACATACTATTTATACACAGATATTCACATATGTCATATATTTTACAACTACATATTTTACAATAGTTTTAAACATATATACATAACCTGAATGCCTCCCTCCATCTACATCGAAGGGTCATCATCAATAAACCCATTATGATGCGAGGGTCCTGAGTCGAGCTCCGATGAGCTCGACACCACCTAGGGTTCGTGAAGAGACTCGTTGATCTCTCGTAAGGCATACGGTAGATGGTGGTATTCCAAATGTCACTAAATGGCATGTGTCACCAACATAAGTCGAAAGGGAAGACATCGTCACAGATTCCCATCGTAGATCCTCTGGAGAGTGATAGTGAGTTCACCAACGTAGGTAACTCTCTCTTGATTAATTCAACGTGCCAAATATTTGGTTCCTCGTGGACATCGGCGATAATGAACCCGAAGAATTCATTTCCAGCTATCTTTGAATGTACAGGCAAAACACAATAGGCACCTAATCCATGCATAAAGTCATACTAAATTAATAAAATGACATACTAACCTTAGTGCACAAATTGATAGTGCAAGTATGACAACTGACCATGCAGATGGACACAAATGACTCCTACTCCATGGAGCTAAGCATACCAAGTCGAAGAGAGTGATTGGAAGTACATGTTCCGTATCAGTTAGCCAACAAGTGTTAACAATTCATTTGTGCATACGGCTCATGTGAACACTCTCCACCAATCGTGAATGGACTAGTGTATAGTCGAGATCGTCGATGTTTTGCAATCATAATACCACGGCACAGTCCCAGCCGGTCACTTGTGGAGTTTCCGGACCCCCGACGACTCTAAGATCATTGAAGATCTTCACTCTGCCATTCACACCAACACTAAGGTGTAAGCTCAATCTCATAGGCTCCAAGCCTTACAACAATAATGCCTCATACAGACTAATATATATATATATACAGTATAAATATTCCCAAAATATATATACACAATCCCCTCGGGATTCAAGCTACCATTTCTTTAAGAATAGCGTCACCGTCCTATCTACAAATTCAAAGTACGTCTACCGATAGTAGTACTGTTGTTTCTTAATTATATAGTGCTACAAAATAATTTATAAAATTGCGTAACACATCTATTACAATTTTCAAATCGCATAAAGCTTTTTCTGTAAAAATTCAATCGGTAAGGTATAAAAATCATTTTTCAGTCGCGTAAAATGCTTTCCATAAATTTTCAGTCGCGTAACTTATTTTCTGTAAACTTTCAATCGCATAAAACATTTTATACATAGACTAATTTATTTTATGCTAAATAAAATATTTTCAAGTTTATTTTCTCTATTTTACCATAAAATAAGTAAAAATAAATATTTTAACTTGAAAATAAATTCTCCAAAAATTCTTTCCATGTATAAAATATTTATTGAAAAGGATAAATATTAATAAATCCCCTTCATCTTCATATTTTCTAAAATTCAAGAATTCTTCTAAATAAAATAAATCTCATTAAAATAATTGTTTTCCATAATCAAAACATTTAATTAAAGTTCTAAATCTCTCTGAAATAATTTCTCTAAATTTTTCGGAAATACTAACAATAATATCTTAAATAATATAACTTCAAATAAATCCATATATCAAACTATATATATATATATATATATACATCCTAGATATGGCTATCATTTTAAATATGAATCAACTTACTTATATTAAAATTTTACCATGTTTCCTCCATCATAAACTCATACTATATTCAAGGAATATATATATATATATATATAGTGCAACATACAAACAAAGCAAGGAAACAAGTATCAAATAGAACATGAACATAACTCTTAACCATAAAAAGATTAATCCAACACTATGAACTACACAACTAATCACGGTTCATCAACATATCAAAATTCTATTTTATACCATAATATTAGTTGATAGAGAAAACTCCCCCTTACCTTAGTTCTTAAGTCAAGATCCTTGGACAACACTTAGCTTCTTGACTTCTACCAATACAAAATCACAAAGAAACATAAACACATCATTTCAAGCATCATAACACATATCAAGATGATCATGGATTAATCCAATGATCTAAAACCTTGAAATAAAAATTTAGAAGTGAAAGGAAAGAATTTTCACCTTAGGATTTCTTCAACCTCAAAGCTTCTTCTTGAGAAACTTCTAACTAGAAAAGCTCTCAAAATACTACCAAGATACTAGGACTAAGCTTGAAAATTTATCAAAGGTTTGGGAAGGAAATTAAAAGAGCAAGGTCGTGGCTTATGGAGAGCTTGGCCGTGAGTTATGGAGGGAAGAAGAAAGGATTTTGGTGTGAAGTTTATGAATGAATCAATGTGCTATTTATAGATGAAATTTAGGATGAAATGGGAATTAAATTTGGAGATATTTATCCTAGCATGGCCGGCCTCCAATGCAAGGTGGAGGTGATGATTTTGATTTCTTCCTTTCATTTAATGCCATGGTGATTCACCATGGTAATAAATATTCACCATGACTCACCCCCCCTTGAGTCACCAAGGCCAATAATTACCTAGAGATATTTCCTGAAAATTTTTATCAGTAAATATTATCCAATGGACAAATATCAGTATCTATTGTCCAATGGACAATAGGATGTACCTAAAATCACTCAGAGATTTTACTAGCTCATAAAATCCCTAAAATTGGAAAATAATGAAATTTGTTGTCGGATTTGAAATCTGAACTTCCATTTATTCAAAAAAATTCTCCAAAGGTATTCTAGATCAAAAATAAATTATTTTATTTTATTTTCCGAAATGGTCTAAATTCAACTTATAAGTTTAACGATTTAATTGAACTCACATAAATTCTTAAAAATCATTTACCATAGAAATCTAAGAAAACAATATATATTATATAAGTCGAAATTTTGGGGTGTTACACTGGATTCATGTTGAGAAAGGGACTAATTACGCCTTATAGAGGAACGCATTATCACTTAAAAGAGTTCTCATCAGGAAATCCACCTCGAAGTTCTCAAGAATTATTCAACCATCTGTATTCATCCTTGCGTAATGTTGTTGAAACGGCTTTTGCGATTTTAAAAATAAGATTTCCTATCATTGCAAGTGGCACTGAATCAAATTATCCAATCAAGACTCAAAATCTGATTATTTTAGCATGTTGCATTTTGCATAATTACTTAATGATGGTAGATCCTGATGAAGAGTTGATTACTGAGGTGGATGAAGAAATAGCCAATCAAAGCATACCTCAACAACATGTTCGTGCCCAAAGAGATGAGGATGAGCATACTCGTTTAGGAGAGAATTTGAGAGAGTCTATAGCTGTAGCTATGTGGAGAGATTACACATTTTGATTTGTTGCTTACTTATGCTTAAGATGAACATGAACCTTATAATTAGATGTATTTTGTGATGTTAATTGATGAATATTTTTCATATTGCATATATTAAGTTCTTTTTTATGGTGAAATTGAATTAAGATATTTTGCTTAGGAATTATGTCTAAGATTGAAAGAGAGACATGGACAACAGAGATGGATAACATTCTTGTTGATGCTTTTTTGCATAAACATAATGTTGGAAATAAAGTGAATGGGAGTTTCACTTCAAAAGCTTATGACTCTATAACTAAGGAGTTGCAAGAAAAATTTGAAAGAGATTTTGGGAAGGAAAAGGTGAAGGGTCATTGGAAGATATTAAAACATTTTGCTAAATGTTATGATTCGTTTAAACATAGCTTAAGTGGATTTGCTTGGGACCTAACCACAAAGCATTGGTGTGCTGAACCTGAGGTTTGGCAAAAACTAATTGAGGTATGTTGTGCACATTTCTTGATTTTGGCTTTTTCATGTCTATCTTTCCTTATTTTTTTACCATTTTCCTTAACTTTTACTTGACAGACCAAGCCTGAAGCAGAAGAGTGGATGAGGAAGCCCATTGCAAACTATGACAAGATGATGATCTTGTGTGGAGATGATAGAGCTACTGGACAACATGCTGAGACTGCAAAAGAACTTCGAAACAAAAGGTCATCTACTTGTGAAGTTGACTTTATTGAAACAAATGAGGTGAATTTGGAGAGTGTCCAAGAGGTGGGTGATGCTAATGATGTCACATCTCCTGAGGTGCAAGTAGTTCGCAGTCAAGAGGTCAAATCTAAAAGGTCTAGAAGGTCAAGGGATGAAAATGAGTTTGAATGGATGAAGGTGGCACTTCAAGATATTGCCCAAGCTCTTAGAGAGGGTAATGCTATATATGAGAAAGTTAAGCAGAAATGTCAAATTACTGCAGCTGAAATCTGGAAGCTTTTGGAGAATATGAAGATTGAGAGGCCGCTGTTCAACCAAGCCTATCTCTATCTTCTTGATAATCCTGATAGAATTAGAGGAATAATTGGATGTCTGTGGATGAACGCAAGGAGCTACTGCTTGAAATGGTGCTTGGTACCTCTAGTCCCTCAAGGTAATTTATGACTTTGTTATTGTTTCTACACCCATAATACATTGCACTATTATCTATTGAAATTTGTTTTAGAATTCTGATAGTTAATCTGAAATCTATTATGCATCATCACTTGATATTTTTGTTTAGCACTTTTCTCTTGCATTGCACATAACACTTTTCTCTTGCAATGTTTGGTTCATTATTTAATTTTTATATGTACATTCTTCACTTTGCAGGTTTTGAAGAATACAAGTGAGAAAGGAAGCATTAGACGTGTCAATGATTCTATTGTTAAAGTGATTTCTATGCAGCCTTTGCTTATACTTGTTCAGCACTTTTATGCTTTTTTTTGTTAGATTGTGATTAAAGGAGAATATTGGGATTGAAATTGAAGCCTTGTTTGTGCTCAGTACTTAGAAATAGGTGGTGAAACTGTTTAAAGTAGAACTGCAATTTGATTACTGAATGTTTTGAACTCTTGTTGGTGATATAAAAGCCATATGGTTCTGTTGTTGATAGGAGGAGGCTTGTACTTCTATTAAAATCTTATGGCATCATTTTTATACTAGTTGTCCAGTGACCTTGGTCGTACAACAGTGAGCATGGAGTGAGAGAGAGGGAAGGTTCTTTAATATCAAGAAATTATGTCCTTGTTTAATCTTTTTTTTTTCTTCCCATTTCTTTTTAGGATTGATTGATTACAACTAAGGAAAGAACTCAGGGGACATTGTAATTCTATTATCATTTGGATGTAAAAGCATTGGATTTTTTGAGTTAATAGTTATTGATTTGTATTTTGATTAATATAATTGAAGAAAATTAATCTGATAAGCCTAATCAATAACTTTGTAGTGTTAGATCTAGTGAAGAAATCATATACTGTAAAATTGCTTCAGAGGTTGTTGCGTGTGAAGATTGAGAAATAGGTTCAACAGTAAATACTAAATAAGATGAGAAAAATGGGTTAAGATTAATTGGTCATGATACAAGTATTATGGCATATATAGAGGAACTAGATGATTATCATTTAACTAAGTTCCATTATTTATTTTGTAAGACATTTTTAAAAAAACATGTTAATTTATATATTTTAAATTCTTAATTGTAAATAAAATAAATAAATTTTCTTGAAGATGACGTTGCAAGGAGTGCAATGACAATAATAATTAAATAATAATGAAAAAAAGATGGAAAACAAAGAAGAAAATTAATAATCGAAGAACACAATGCAAATTGTTAATTGAGAAATTGATATATATATATATATATATTATATGTGGAGTGAAAAAGAGAGAGAGAGAGAGAGAGAGAGAGAGAGAGAGAGAATTTTTTTAGGGAGAGAAAAAAATTAAGAGAGAAATTTTTAGAGAGAAAAAATTTAAGAGAGAATTTTTTTAGAGAGAGAAAAAAATTTAATAGAGAGAGAGAGAACTTTTGTAGATAGAAAAAAATTTAAGAGAGAGAATTTTTTTGTTAAAAAAATTATAGAAATATTTTGAAAGCATTTTAAATTGATCTTGTTTATAAAATACTAGCAAATAAGTGCCTGTCAATTTGCATTTTTTTTTATTGTTATTCATATTTCTATCACCTCTTTGTGTCTATAAAGTAGCAATAAGAAAAAATTATTCAAGTATTATTAGTCAAGACGTCAATAACATGTTTGTTTTCAAAACTTGGCCAAAGGAAGCGTGAAGTTGTTAGTGAGAATGCTTCTGCTAGGATCCTCAAATTGTCTGACACATGACCCTCTGATCTAGAATCCTCCGAAGAAATAACGACCAAGTTAGCAGCAGCAGATGTAGCAAAATCACCATGCACATAGTAATTAATGTATGACTGAGGTTTATAGGAGCAGCCCATGCACACAAAATCATTAGTTAAATTATGTCGACACTTTCCAAAACCAAATTTCTGGTCACCTTTGGTTTGCAAAGACAAATTCATAGGCAAACCCAAATTGTTTGCATGCCCATAATTACTAATAGAATTTTGGCAGTTAATGTGAGACTGATGGCTAACAAATCCAGCTGTGATGACCAAATCCATCCTAGTTTTCTTAGGAAACTTCTTTTTCATGGTAGGGGACTCCTTAGTTCTAGCATTTCC
This sequence comes from Styphnolobium japonicum, assembly GCA_023212625.1. Taxonomy (NCBI): domain Eukaryota; kingdom Viridiplantae; phylum Streptophyta; class Magnoliopsida; order Fabales; family Fabaceae; genus Styphnolobium; species Styphnolobium japonicum. The sequence continues at coordinate 549,299 of JALBWW010000079.1, forward strand.
ACTGCTTTCAGGAGCAGGACTTTGAGTGGTAACCAATGAAGCATCAAGAGATGGCACTATATTATCACTACAAATCCCACTCACAGATGTCAGAGCATACTCTGCCTTCACCAAACTAACAGCTTTATGGTCTTCTTCAACCATAGGAGGAAGTAATGAAATAGAGAACTTTGCATGTTCCTTTATATTTGCTGAGTTTACATATGTTCTAGTTGTAACAGAAAGGGGAAAGAAACTTTCTGGAATATTCCAATATTGTAACACTGCCATGAAAATACCACAGTATATAGGTCTTGCTGCATCAATGCATAAAGCACTCGGAGAACATCAGTAATGTCATTCTGATTGTAATATTTAAGACAAAATTCACCATTGTTGATATTGAGCCTGCAATCATAAAACATCATAAAGATAAAACCTCAGAAATTGAACTGCATCTATAGAGAGAATTATAGCAAAGAATTAAAAAACATGAAAAATGAAAAAAAAATCACAAATTCAAGTCTAATGGAAGAAAATAAAACTAAACCAAATTTCATTAACTTCAAAAATAGCACCAATAATGATCCACATAATAAATGAAGGGGTGAAAGAAACACTACAAAGATGTTGAACATACACTAGTAAGTGGTCGCAAGTACCCATGAAAAGTTGCCCATACAAATCCTTTCCAAATATTTCAGCCCCTCTAAGCGATGTATCATCAATGTAGATTGCATATGTGATGGTGCACACATTGAGTCATTTTAAAAAGAATGCTACAATTAGGTTTGGATAACAGATTTGTTGTCATCTATAAAAAATTAGTTGATGGATTTAAACAACTTCACATTTAGTTGCTTTGAAATTCTTTTAAAACACACACACAGTGACACACATGTCATGCCTCCAATGTCTTCGGCTTCAGATGCACAAAATCTCATCAAATAAAAAAGTAGGAAGGGATATAAGCACCTAAGGCATTTTGATGCAAGCTCTGAGCCCTTTGATGAAAGGGTTTCAAGATGTCGTCTCAAAGCATGCATCAAGGAAACATGAATGGCATCAAACAACGTGTTTGAAACTCAGCAGTTAAGAGAACCAACAAACTCATCTAAAGCAAACGGGCTCAGAAACAGGCGAGTACTGAATGATCATAGGAATCCATAAACTGCAAAGAGATGCGACACATATGGCTTTGGCACACCAATAGTTCCAAAAGACGGCGGCAGTACAGGCAGCGTGCTCGAGTCACCTAATGAATTAGCATCAATTTCATATCGTTCCTCATCATTTTCAATTGATAACCCACCATGCAATTCACTCGACGCATGCACCTCAACCTCGGTTACATCTTTATTTGGATCAACAGAACCCTTCTCCGACCCTTGTGTGATCTTCACACTATTCTGCAGCACTGATTCCTCTAATTTATTTTTATTAGATTATCATATTATAATTATAATAGATGAAAGGATTTTCTGAGCAGATCGTTTCGAAGAAGAAGATGAAGACGAAGATACCATTGAAGTTGTCATGTTAGAATGGAATTGCATAAATGAAGATGATTTTGACTATAGCGTTGAAGTTTTATCTTTATAAAATACCATACTTAGCAAAGGTGGAAGAGGAAGATAGATAGAGGTTGAAGAATACCTTGGCATCAAGGATGGCTCCATACAAATCAAAGATGGTGCAGATTGTATCTCTAGTGGCAATAATCAAACCCTTTCATTTTCTGCATAATCAATTGTAAAGTATGACATATAGAGTTTACGCCAAGCTTTTTGAACCAATATAAAAGATAAATTAACTCATATAAATTGCTTTTACCTCTGATATAAATTGCTTTGTCATTCGTTGAGGTATTCCCATTTCTCATCTCAATTCCTATTGTCTTAAAAATGTAAAATCATACCAGTAAGCAATTATATATTATGAGTATCAGAGTATAAAAGAAGAGAGCATTGATTGATCTCGAAGTGATGGAGAAAGGCGAGGATTGTTTCCTCGTATGCCTCCAATCAGACAATACAATACTAACCCTTCATTTTTTCATTGAAAGATATTTGAAACCATTTACAAAATGGAATGAAACTATTTTAAAAATACTGGAAGGTAGAATCACGCTTCTAGAGCAGTTGCAAGAGTAAAAAGTGAAACTGAACACAGAGAAAGAGAGAGATAGAGAGAGAGAGAGAAAGCGAGATCTGAGAAATGGAGACCAGAAACCCAAGTTTCCAACTTAAGACATTGCAAAGCTGCAACGTGTATATTGCCTCTCTCTGTTACAGCAGCCAATACACAATGTGGAAGTTAACGTGTTTTTTTTTTACAGTTTTTGCGGGCTATCAAGAGAGTTCTACTGGCTGCAACTCAAGGTGTAGAACGTGGGTGAAGTGCAAGCTTACATTTTTACCCTTTTGTAAGTGGAGTTTAAATAAGTATGGATCGTATTTGTGGAAAGTTAAAATTGGATACCAAATTCAGGAATCCCCTTTATAGTAGTATAGATGTTATGTTAGTTTTTTTTAATAAAGGGTAAAATTGTAAAAACATATTATAATTAATAATTTTTATTTAACTAACCTTCCATTTCCTTCTCCTTACTTATTTTGAACATCCAAACAAGGGGAAGGCTAATTAACAAATAAACCTCCCTTCCCTCCTCTCTCCTTACCTTTTAACCCCTTCCCTTTCCTCACCCCCCAAACTCCCAAACACACCCTAAAGCAACTACAGTTGCAGCATCAATCATGCTTCTATCCATAGGAATGAGTCCTTCATAAAAGTATTGAATGAGAAGTTTCTCACTAATTTGGTGATGTGGGCAACTAGCACAAAGCCTCTTGAACTACTCCCAATACTCATATAAGGTCTCTCCATTGTATTGCCTGACACCACATATTTCTTTCTTGATGTTTGCCGCCTTAGAAGCGGGAAAATGCCTCTCCAAGAACAGTCTCTTCATCTCATTCCATGTGGTAATGGATCTAGATGGTAAGTAATAGAGCCACTCCTTTGTAGCATCCTTTAAAGAGAAGGGAAAGGCTCTCAATTTGACTTGCTCTTCACTTATGCCCATGGGTTTCATGCTAGAGCACACCACATGGAATTATTTCAAATGCTTGTTTGGGTCCTCGCCCGATAAGCCATGAAATGAGGGAAGGAGATGAATCAAACCAGACTTGAGTTCAAAGGCCACCTCCAGATTAGGGAACTCAATGCACAATGGTTGTTGGTCTAGATTTGGGGTTGCCAACTCCTTCAAGGTTCTTTGAGCCATCTCTCTTTGATCTAAGAAGTCACTTTCAGATAAGGCTAGGTGTCTTGCAAACTGAAATTCATGAGGTTGAGTGTTGACTGGTTGAGAAGATGATGATGGAGGATGAAATGCGATATCTGGTTCAAACTGTGATTTATAATTGTCACAAAACTCTTTGATTCTTTGTAGTTTAAGCTCCGACTCGTCTTCAAACATAAACTCCTTGAAAACTAAAACAAACAAATAATTAACTAACAAAAAAGAAAGAAACTAAAAACAAAGAAAACTAAAACTAACTAACAAATCAATAAAGAAAACAATCTCGGCGACACGGTGCCAAAATTTAGTGTGCGCTAAATGTATCCCGACAACTAAGCCAAGATTTTGACTAATCTGAAGGAACTACCAAATTAATCTTTGTAGAAGATGTAGTGTAGTATAGTGAAAAGCAATGGTTATTCCCGCAAAGGATTGTACCAATTGAAATGTAAAATGTCATTAAACTAAAATAACAATAACTTAATGGGGGTTTGTGAGTGATGAATTAAAATTAAAAATAATTAAAACTATTAAGATGAAATTAAAAGAGCAAACAAAATCAACAAACGTAATGAGCAAGAGAATCAAAGATAGATAAAGCTTGGTTAAGGGGTTTTTTCCACCACTAGACTTAAGATAATTACAATTAAATTTCCGATGTTATTCCTTAATCTTAATGAAACTACTAACCGTAGATAACAAGGTTGATCTGTTACTCCATCTTTCCTTAGTTTGTCGTTAATTAGAAGTCTGATCTCTAATTAATTCCCTAACCATTAAGTAACCTAGAAGTCTGATCTCTAGATTTAACCTAACGGCAGCCTTAAGTTAAGAAAGATAGATTGATCTAGGCAATAGCCTCAGTCTGATTGGGTTATCTAACTTAGTTTATGTTCTTCTTCACAATTAAAGAAAGAGTTTACTACAATGATTAATTCCAAATTGCTACTTGGGATTAGGAAAACATGACAATTATGGATCAAGTCCCTTAATGCTAGCATTAGATCATTATCAAGTTCTATTTAGTATGCCTAAGAGAACTAAAGTGATAGCACAAATTGAAGACTATAGTCAAATGGTAATGAAGCAAGTCTTGCCTACAAATGTGACTCAATCACCATGCACTCAAATGGAAGTCCAAGGCAATTGTCTCACGATACCATATTTGCCCCAATTGAAAGGAACAATTAGCAAACAAGTTCCGAATGAAAGAAAGAAACAATCTATGACAAGCATCACCCAAGAGTCCAACAAAGATGAGCATGGTCCTAGGTTTAGGAGGAGGAAGCCAGTTTGCCCAGCAATGTCTCTTGATGACTTCCTTGAAGATAATGGTGTGTATGAAGAAGAATATCAGTTGCTACATGATGAAGAACGAGGCGCTGAACATGATAGAATAGTTCATCAAGAAGTTGAAGAAGGTCAAAATTAGCTAGTAGATGATAACATCATTAAGCAACAAGTAGAGATAGAATTTGAGGAAATGAACAAAAATCTAGTAAAAGGTGGCATTAATGTTTTCTTTGTTCTTGGTCATGCTTGTATTTTTTGGTTTCATATATATTGCTATATTTCATTGTATGAATTAACTTCTAAAACATATACTTGTACTTCTGTAAAACTAGGGGCAAAGGTGTATAAAAAACTCGAGGAAAGACACAATGCAAATTGATCCATGCTAGATCAGTAGAAGAACGAGAGGAAGTCACTTTTGAGAATAGGGCAGCTGTCGGACCCATTGATAAAAGGGTATCTGACTTGAGCATGTTCTTGGGCATAATTGCTAGAAATTCAAAATTTTGCCCCTTGATCTACACCAATTGGAAGGCCATTTCCAAACACTACAAATGTCATATTATGGAATATGTCGAGGTATGCATAGGTTTAATTTCTAACCTTTTAAATGTAACTTATTAATGTGTTTATGATGCTAACATTAACATGGTACTTTCCATAGTCAAAATTCATCATTCAGGAGGAAGGAAAAGAGTGGGTACTTTCAGGAGTAAGAGAAGCTTGGAAGAGACATAAGAATAAAAAAAATCATTTTCCTCCTTATGACAACATTGAAGATATATTAAAGCATCATCCTGAAGACATATCTATTGAGGTTTTCAAAAAGTTGATTGCCTTTTGGAATCTTCCTACAATTCAAGTGAGATAAAAACTATAAATTCGTGTTGCAATTTTATGCTTCATATGAATAATATTTTTCATAATATTTACCTCTTTTTTTATGCAATGTAGAAAATTGGCATGATGAATACTGAAAATAGGAAGCGTCAAAGGTGGAACCATCAAATGGGGCTTGTGAATTTTGCTAAAGTTCGAAACCGTTTGGTATTACCCTTGAGAATTTGAAAGTTTGCTTATTATTGAATCTCTTACTTATGTTTGTTTTATCATTTGTTGATGTGTTTGGAAAATGAGAATGATGAAGAAGCCACCCAAGTGGAATTATTTGTTGCAACTCACGTGGGAACTAAAGAAAAGGAAGTGGTTTCAGAAACAAAGAGTGCTATTATAAGTTAAATGGTATAAAGTTATCAAAATTGCCTATTTGTTGAAGAGATGTTTGTTCATGTTAAGTCTAGTGCTTCCTTTTTAATAGGAAGAACTTCAAGATCGGATTGAAAATTCTGGAGGGAATATCGATGAAGCCTTCAAAGCTGTGTTTGGAAAGGAAAGGCCAGGGAGAGTTAGATGCTATGGGAGAGGTGTCACTAAAACTACTTTAAAAATGGATGCTTAGATAAATGTTGTCAAGCGCAAGCATTCTGAAGAAATTTCAACATTGAAAAGTCAAATGGACAATCAAAAAAGTGAGATGGACAATCAGTTGCAGGACATGAAGCAACAAGTGGCACGATTAGAAGCCCTTGTGAAGGCTTTGCTTGAAAAAAAGAACCTAGGGATGAACTTAGATGAAGTTGAAGTAAACAAGTGAAACACAAGAAGGGGGTTGAATTGTGTTTCTTAACCTTTTTGAAAATATTTTTGTTAATTAACAAATTAATCAAGACAATGGTTGATACAATAACACGCAATGGACGAATAAAAGACTTTTCAGTCCAAGTGGACACTAGAAAGTTTTGTAAGATTTCTCTTTGAATGCAGTTAAAAAGTTCTATGTTCTAACTTTAAAAACCTTTGTTAAGAAAATAATGACAATCCCTAGATGTTAGTGAATAAATAAAACACAAGAGGTGGGAAAAGAAGCTTACACCAGATGTTTATCCTAGTTCACTTTCACAAACAGAGAGCTACGTCCAGTCCCTTCAACCAGAAGGATTTTTCACGAATCTTTTATAAAGATTACAAGTATTATCCACCTCTTTAGGTACACAAGTATTCTCAACCTCTTCAGGTTCTAACACTCAAGTATTCTTTTATACCCAGCCTCTTCAGGCTCAAACAACTAGGTTGATTAAGAAGATGTAAATGGTGCTTGAGTTTTTAACTCACTACAGGTGAGGATAGAAAATAAATCTCAAGACTAGAACTCTATACAATAGTATGAATATTTAGAAGAATGAGAGTTTTGATTCTTTTTCACTTTTGATCACTCAATTGCTACATTCATCTTTCTTCTTCAAGGACATTTGTGTTTAAAGGTGAGAGCACGTGTAGCAGTCTTCATAAGTTTCTTCGTCCAATGGAAACATTTATTACCGTTCTGAGTAGCATTAAATGCATAAGTTGATATTGTGTTGAACTTCTTCTGAAAAGTTACTTTGATTAACAGGAATATCCAAGAATATGATAGCTGAGTCCTGACTTATCTGAGCGCGCAAAAAGTTTCATATTTGCTGGTCTTTATAGTTGTTAGCAGTGTCAGCTAAGCGGCTTGGTTGACTTCTTTTGTCGTGTACTTTGTCAGAGTTCTTTTCAGCATTTAATGATGAACAGTTCTTCATATTTGAATTTGAGCTTTGGACAAATGCTTTAAGTAAGGAAACATTTGGACGATCCAATCTAATATATTCGAAGAACAACTTAAAGATTATTGGACGAAAACTAAGTTTCCTCTTTAGTTAGAAGACAAAAAGAATGGACGCACGCACAAAAAACAATTTATTTACTCCGTGTTGTATGTTATAGAATTACCAACATATCTTTAAGCTGAAAAACATTAACAGAACAAGTTATACACGAATTACATGAGTCTTTTAATGGTTCACACTAATTTAAACCTTTTGTTATCTTCAAACTTTGAGGGGTTTGATTCTTTAAACAATTTTTGGTTCCAGAACTAATTTCTCAAAAAGTTTTTTGGTTCCAACAGAACTAGCAGCCTTAATACACTTATTTTCAGCTGATGCCAATAGTGCCCCAAACATGGATAGAAATGGTCTTCCTCATTCTTCTACATCGACTCATGTTCCACACTAGGAAGATGTATAATACAAAATATTGAGGATTATGGATAATGGATTGTTTAGCCAATCATTTTATCCTTTAATTAATAGCGTTGAGCTTGGTTATATAGTTGTTTTAGTCAAATTGTGGTGAAGTAGTTAATGGTATTGCTTTGGTGGATAAAGCTCGATATTGGAACAATTAAAATTTTAACATGTGAAAGTATGCTTGATAGATGAGATTTTTTTTTGGTTGAATGATGGATGATATTTTACTACTAATATATTGTTAAAAGCTGGGTTAGTTACATGGATTTATACTATTGGCCGGGTTAGGTAGATGTGGTTTGGTTTGATGTTTATCATAACATTGGATTAGCTTTCATTTTAAAAACTTGATATGTTTGTCTCTTTAATTACCTCACATGTTTGATAAGTTGATTTTCTTTTTGCAGTAAAATTATGATGATGAAGCAAAATAACAAGATGCCTCAATATTGTGGATAACTATGCAAAATCTTGTTTATGCTTCATTGTAATCTTTTTAAGTGTAATTCCTTTTCTTTTTGGATTTTTGAACCATATGTATCTTGACAACAATTGTACTCCTTTTTGTAAACATTGCATCAATATATACCTTTTGTTAGTTATGGAGTGACAAATTTTGTATGATAATTGATTTTGTCGATAATTTAGGCAACACATTTTGTGTGTTTTGAGTTGCCTAAACCTCTAGAATAGGCAACGCTTTTTAGCCCTCACCTTGGTTAACAAAAATGCAATGCTTCCCAAGCATTGCTTGAAGCAGATAAATATAGATTTTCACAACAACCGTTGTTTAAACCTACATAGCAATGCAAGTTTTTAAAAATGTTGCCTAAAGGTCAACATTTTTGACAAGCCTTAAAAAACGTTGCCTAAAGATCAACATTATTGGCAAGCCTTAAAAAAGGTTGCCTTAGGTAGCATTATAGGCAACATTTTTTAACTGATGCACAAGGCTAACAGTTAAAGCAAGTATTCAAAAACGTTGCCTTAAGGTACTCATACAACTCTCAAAAAACGTTGCCTAAAGTTAGTATGGGGAGCTTTAAAAAGCATTGTCACAGGTAAGTTATAGGCAACGTTTTCCACAACTATTGCCAAAGGTGGTAAAAAGTGTTGCCTAATGTCATAGGCAACGGTCGTACAAGCGACGGCTAATAAGCGTTGCCATAGACTTTAGGCAACGGTTTGGGACCTAAGGCAACATTTTTCAGCCCTTGCCAGAAGTCAAATTTGTTGTAGTGGTGATTGTTGAATATAGTGATGGTGTTGAGGAAATGGTAGATTGTGCATTATTATCTTGATTGTGATTTTCAGACGAATGATGTTGATGTATGAATGTTGAATGCACAAATGAAGAAAAGTCGGACCTTGAGTTAGTCCTTGGCAAAATGAGGAAAAGCCGGACCATGACGTCGTCCTTGGCATAAATGAGGAAAAGCCGGACCTTGAGAGTCATTGGGCATTATGATGTGTATGTGCATGGGGCGTGAATCTTGGTTGTGATGATTAAAGTAAAGATTTGTACATTTATTGTAATAGATTGCATTAAAGGCCTTTTGCACTCATATCTTGACTCTCATGCATACTTTAATTATGAGTATATTCATATTCACTGAGATTTATATCTCACTCTCCTCACCTTTAGACTCGCAGATTGAGTCAGGACCCTCTACGGGGTGAGTACGGGGTTGCTGGTAACTTGCTGCAGTAGTTGAAGCATTCATTTTCCTGTCTTATTTTTGGATGGAGCTGAGCTCCTTGTTGTATTTTTGGGACAACATTGTATATTTATTTTGTTGGGGCATGGTAGGGGAACTGGTGAACTACTGTTGATGTTCCCAACTCTACTAGTATTTTGTTCATGCCGCCGTAGAAATTGAGATAACACTTTTGTAAATTGTGCTCAGTTAGGGTTGTTGTTAACATTTATGTTTTGTGCACGGAACATAATGTTGTACTTTTCTGTCGAGGTTAGAGACCTCTTTATGATTTCTATTCAGGTGATGTTTGTTGGTATTGCATATGACCAGGCTGGCTAATACTTCTGTTATGGTTGCTTGTTGAGATTGCTTGAGAAATAGAGGAAACTCTATATTAAATTTTTGTAAGAACAATAATATTCTCGTAATCCCATATAAATTGGTAAATTATGCGGTTAAAGAATTAGGTGTTACAGTGTATGCCCTAGAGGCCAGTTATATATTGATTTTATGGTTTATATTGTATCATGGAATTTATTATATATATGAGGCATTTTAGTTATTGTGTTATTTATGTTATTTAAAAATGCATGATAAAGTCATTAGAATAGTAAGTATGATGCCATGGGATATCAAGTGCATGACTTGGCTGTGAGATCTCATTGGTCACTTTCAAAATGCTATTCTTAAATGTCCTTAGTCAAGTATTATTGTGAATTAGGATAACTATAATACATTGAGACTAGTACGTGCGTAGACTAATGACCATATCTCATGGGTCATAAATATGAGATATCAAGTCTTCACATGGGTACACATTAAAGTAATGTTGTACTGGATTGACCCACCATGAGAACGCTACATGGATCGTTACATGAGTGTCATAAGCGATTCTCACAGTGACAATGGTGTATGTGGTCCTTTAACTTGATGGCACTACAATTCCCTATATGAGGAGTTCTATGACTTGATACCGTCAAACGTCTCCTGTAACAAGGAGATTATAAAGACGACTATTGGACATACTGCGAATCATGCAGAGGGGTGTGAGTGGCCTAGATAGAATTTGTCCCTCCGACTTAACGGGAACGATGTCTGTGGGCCCCTTGATAAGAGTGAGACTGAAAATGCATGACCATGTTCAAATGAATCAATATGAGATATTGACCTCATTTGTCTTAGTATGTCTACTTGGAGATCAAGAAACCAAAGATTGAACTTTACAAGGATGACCGTTCCATGTCTTGTGTTCAATCTAGATATCTGGACAAAGAGACTAGACTAGACCACATGGTAACATTAGTCACGGTTAGGTTATGTCGAATCACAAACATTCTTAATACTTGAGTAGCAGTGATGTATTGCTAGATACTACTCACTATTTGTAATATTAAATAAGATTTAATGTTACTGTCAACGTAATAGGATCCTATAGGGTCACACACATAGAATGGATTGAAATGGAGTTGAATGGGGCTAGTTGGACCTTTAGTAAGACTAAATGGGCAGACCTAATTGAATAGGCCCACACATGAGTCTGACCTAGGTCAGATATGTGTAGGGGCCTATATATACATCTCTTACTCTCTTGTGCCGCAACATATTACACACTCACAACTAAAAGTAAGAAACAGTTTCCGAATAGAGAGAGTGAGAGAGAAAATCGCCCTCTTCGTGGCTAGCACAGTGCTGAAAAGGGAGTCCATTACATCTGTTCGTGTAGATACCGTAGAGGCACTGCTCATTTGTTGTGCTTGTGATTGTCAGTCATTTCTTCCTAGAGGTAAATCTCTTAACACATTTGATGATCTTTTCACATGGACCCTCAGCTTGGTTTGGGATTTGGTTTTTGCTTTCCAGTGCTTTTCCCAATCACGAAACCCAACAGTGGTATCAGAGCCGCTTGCAAAATCAAAAATCAGTTTTGTATGATCTCGATTTTGATATACTTTTTCGTGTGCGATTGTATGTTTTCAAACGTTTGTATGGAGATGTATGTTTTCGATTGATATTGATTAGGATTCATTTGCCTTGATGGCAATGGACAGAGAAGCCGTACCAAGGAAGTCCTCGGTTTGGTGTAACAACCTGTGCTCCGTTTGATGGTGACCCCACACACCAACACGAGTCTTTTCAGCGTGCTTATGTCGTCACTCACATGCACCCTGAGAACTTCCCAGGGGGTCACCTGACAAGAGTTGTCGAGACCCGTCAAAATAGTAAAAATTACCGATTCACAAACTAATTTGTAGTATAGAGTATGAACCGAATCGTCTCTCAAGGATCTAAAAAATAAAAATTTAATCAGATCAAGATAAATAAAAAGTGGGTGTTTTGATGATTTGTAAAGTAAATACACTAGTTGAATCAAAGAAACGCAATTAACAAATTAACCAATACAAGGAAATTTATTGATCTTGAGTTTAATCCATCATTGATCACAAGGAATTCACTTAATTGCTAACCATGTTCTTGGCCTTAGATCACATCAAGAATCCTCAACAAGGTCCAAGAATCTTCTACTAGATAAGCATTTAGCATTTAGTTAACCAAGGTTAGATAAAGTAAGCACCATCCAAACATAAATTAACTTAAGATCTGGAATTTAACCAAGCTAAACAATCCATCAAAAAGCTTTGATATATTGTTTAGTCTTTGTGATCCTCTTTGAATACATGATAATAAAGCTATTATCACATCAACATCTAAATCAAATTAAGCAATTCAATCTAGATAAAATCAAAAGAGGAATAAGAGAAACTTGAATAAGAATTAAGCAATATGAACAATCGAAACAAGATCTCCAAATTAAACATCAAGATGGTTAATCCCTTGGATTGATTAAAAGAGCCTAGCCTTCCATGGATGGGAAGGAAAAACTCAGAAAATAAAGAACAAAAATGAAATTCTAAAGAGAATGGAGAAGAAGAGAAAGAAAACTCTCACAAATACTCAAACTTACTTCAAATTTCATTGATGCTTAATACAAAGAGAGTGACCATATTTATACTAATCCTAGAAGCCAATTTGTAACTAAAAATAAAATGAATGCAAGCTGTAAAAAATGGAGATTGTCAAATATAGTGGTACATGTTAACCAACCAAATGATAAACAATTACAAAAGAAAAGCAAAGTTGATATTTTGCCAAATTTCATGTGCCTCCTTCCATTATCTGTATGACTTTCCATTCCACCGAATAGACTTCAGGTGTCTTCATGACAGTTGTAGACAACTGTCACTTTGAACTTTTGGTGCTGGTTTCATGTCAATTGAACTTTTACAACTCAAGATATTCTAAAACCATTGCACCTACCTCAAGTAACATTGGCAGAACGTGTTTCCAAATTCAAACCAATTTGCAGCTTCATAATCATGTCGAAAACGACATCTATTGACTAAATGGTCTTAAGTAAAGTTGGAGCTTTGCATGTTATCTTTCCAATGGCACTGGTTTCAACTCAAAAGAAGGCCTACAACCCACAATATGGTCCAATATGTTCATACTGCTTAGATTCCAGTGACAACAAACTCACTCTAATTTTTAGGCATATTTTGGATCATTAGAAGTTTGATCCAGCTCTTGAGTTCTTCATGAAACTTTTAGATACAGATCACCGAAGCCCAAGTTATGGCCTAATCAAGGAGGAAATGTCAAAATGCATCATAATCAGAGAGTTAATCAAAATTTGCATTAAAGCCCAATGATGCCCAACAACACAAAACTCATCTAATATACTAATATTGGGCACAATGAACATCCAATAATGCTAAGTACAAAGCTAACATAAGTGTATCAAAAATGATTTATCATCACCCATCCCATAATTTCCCTAGGTCAAGCACGCTTAACCTTGGAGTTTCTAAGTTATGGGCTCCGAAAAAAAGATGCACATTGTTGATATGGGTAGTACCTATCAAATCTTATATGAGCTTTCCTTAATTGTACAGTCTCATACCTGCACAATTTCATAATTCCTCTCTGTTTCTAGTGTGGGCTCGGTTTATTCATCTCACCCCTCCGCTTAGAAGCCTGCCAAGAGTCGCTCCTTGTTCGTGCCTCTTGCACCGGCGATCACTTCTCGCCCTTTTCAGCCTCGAGTATTACATGCCCACCAGCTTTCGCTTGGTTTGTCTCCGAACCACACATCGTACTAGCAAAGGGTCGGCTCTGATACCACTTGTAACAACCCGTGCTATAGATTTGACGACTGGCCCCACACACCAACACGAGTCTTTCCAGCGTGCTTATATCCTCACTCACACACAACCTGAGAACTTCTCAAGGGGTCACCCATCCCATAATTTCCCTAGGTCAAGCACGCTTAACCTTGGAGTTTCTAAGTTATGGGCTCCGAAAAAAAGATGCACATTATTGATATGGGTAGTACCTATCAAATCTTATATGAGATTTCCTTAATTGTACAGTCCCATACTTGCACAATCTCATAATTCTCCTCTGTTTCTGGTGTGGACTCAGTTCATTCATGTCACCCCTCCACTTAGAAGCCTGCCAAGAGTTGCTCCTTGTCCGTGCCTCTTGCACCGGCGATCACTCCCCGCCCTCTTCAACCCCAGGTATTACATGAGTTGTAACACCCCGAAATTTCTATTTTTAATTTAAATATTGAATTTCCCAATTTTTGTGATTTATGATAATTTTTGGCAATTTTTATGAGCTTCATTTAAATTAGGTCATTTTTCATAAGCGTTATGTGTCGATTCAGGGCAGTTTCAGAAAATAAAAATAAATAACTTATATTTTTGGCCCGTAAATACTCTTACTATTTATTAGGACCGAGGAAAGACATGGAACTCGAATCTAAGACCAGATTCATAAGTTTTTCATTTTTGAGAATTTTTAGTTTTTGTTGACTTTATGTGTTAAACCGGGGCTATTTCGGATAATAAAATAATAATTTTAAAATTTTGACACAGAAATATTTTGACTATTTATTAGGAACAGGGATGTTTATGAAACTCAATTTCGGGAACAGATTTAAAAGTTTTCCATTTAGAAATTTGGGTGATTTTGGGTACATCCTATTGTCCTCTTAGAATTTGGGTTTGGGCCTAACTCAACCCCAAAAGCTAGCTCGTGGAGTGAGGGTTGCCCCCCACTTATAACTACTATTCAAGTCATATCACTATCAAATATGAGACTCTCAACACCCCCCTCACGCCCTGGACTAGACATCTGCGGGTAGCCCAACGGATCTCAGATAGGCTCTGATACCATCTTAGAATTTGGGTTTGGGCCTAACTCAACCCCAAATTCTAAGATGGTATCAGAGCCTATCCGAGATCCGTTGGGCCACCAGCAGATGTCTAGTCCAAGGCGTAAGGGGGGTGTTGAGAGTCCCACATTGGATAGTGATATGGCTTGAATAGTGATTATAACTTGAGTACTTACTATTATATAAGTAAATAATATTATCAATCCTTATTTTTCAACCCTCTACGGATTTCACAAGGATTTCCAGCAATCCAACTAATCAACTAAACATTATAGCTAAAATGCTAACTATTTGCAAGTCTTACTCGAAGAAAACCATTGTCAAATATCCATAGTTCACTAGACACATAAAACTATAAAACTAACAAAAAACTCAAATTGACTCATGCTGGTTTTCTTTGAGTCAGTACTTCTCAGAGCCAGAATTTCTTTCTGCCAAAACATAAACTACATAGATCATTGTTCCAACATCTTCTCTACTTCCTCCATTGGAAGTCCTTTGGTCTCTGGTACGAAAATAATGACAAAAAAAATGGCTACAACAGCAACAACTCCAAACATCATGAATGTCCATGCTGTCCCAATAGCTTGTGTCAAGGATAAAAAGGACTAGGAAACAATAAGGTTGGAAACTGATATGATCCAAGTTGGATGCATATTGTTTTTATGGATCGTCCTTGAGTTGATTTCTTGTTTTAAAGAATTAAAGATGAAGATGAACAACGCATGAACAATAGCGTCACCCCCCAATATGTGAACAATAGCGTCAACAGTACGGAACAGTGCGTGAACAGTGCAAACAGTAAAAAAAAATGGAAAAGGTGGAAAAAGACAAGGGATGGAAGGAAGAAGATGCCACACTCTTGGGGAGTGATAAGTCAAGTGAAGATTCGCCACAAAGGTAAGGAAACCTTTGATAAGAACCAAGATGGTTCACCCAAGAACCCCAAGAGAACTAAGCTCTCAAAAACTCACAAAGGAGTATAATTGTATTCTGAAATTCAAAAGTAACAAATGCAGTAAATACAAGCCTATTTATAGGGATTGAGTTGGTGGCTAGGTCTAGCTAAAAGGAGGCAGCAAGCTAGCACATTTTTAACCCTAATCCTAGCACAAATGTTGCCCAAGCCCAATTAGAAGGCAGCATCTATCCCTATCTATGTTATGCACTTAATTAAGCCCAAACAATTGGCCCTTATTACAAAAATATCCCAAAAAGAAAATAAGAATCAAAATTGAAAGGATTAAAAGGATCAAATACATAATTAAATAAAAATGACTAAGAAGAAATCATGCCCCCACATTGGGCCCTTCATCAACTTGGTTCATTTGGACCATCTTGAGTGCTTCTTCTTTTATAATGGGCTTGAGTGAGAAAAAGTGGTTGACTTCTTTATCC
The DNA here is from genome assembly GCA_023212625.1 of Styphnolobium japonicum. Taxonomy (NCBI): domain Eukaryota; kingdom Viridiplantae; phylum Streptophyta; class Magnoliopsida; order Fabales; family Fabaceae; genus Styphnolobium; species Styphnolobium japonicum. Next base: position 565,322 of record JALBWW010000079.1, read on the forward strand.
AAATCCTTCTTAGCTCTTGACCTTGTCATTGGGCCTCCAAGTCCTTGTAGTGCATCTTTAGGCCTTGGGCGTATAGGGCTTCCACTGGAGCTTCCTTGGTCTCCATCAAAAACCCAAACAGTTGTAGATGCCATTCCTCCACAGATTCCTCAGTACCTCAAAGGATAAATCTCAAAGTTGATAACCCATGGAATACTTCCCATCCCGGGTGAGAAGAAAAGGATGTAGAGAGCAAGGCCAACTAGAGCAACCCAACCATATTTGCTAAGGCATCCCCTAGTATACCATGGCTTGTGATCGTTGCCACACTGATCCTTTGTAGTGTCATTGGAGATCAAACATGCCCTCGGTTAGAGCTTGTCAACTGCAGCAGCACAAAAACCAAACGATGGTGAAGACTTTAGGCACTTCATACAATCCCATCCACCAGGGTTCACAGTTGTGCTGAAATTAGGGCAGGTATTATTGAAATGAGAAGTTTCAATGACACTAATCATTGGAGAATGAGTTTCACTCTTGCGGCGGCTTACGCTAGGATAGCCAAAGAGACCACAACACCAGGACAAACTAATTAGAGCAAGCTTTTTTCTACCGAGTCTTATCTACGAAGTATATGCTCAAAATTGAACCAAATGCATTCAAATGATATGATGAGTGACAGAAGCGATCTTTGCCCTGTTAGATGCAAAACCAGCTAACTGAACAATGGTGGGGCTGTAGTACATGGCAATATTGATACCCACAAACTGTTGGAAGATTTGGATGCCTATCCCTGCATATAAACCTCTTCTCATAGACTTAGTTTTCAGAAGTTTGACGATGCTGATCTTATTTGATGATTTAGCTCCCTTGATTTCCATTTCAACTTATTCCTTCAAAGCTTGAATTTCACCTTCAACATCCTGAGGCGGGTATATCCTTTTTAGAATTACTTTTGCTTCCTCCTCCCTACCCTTCCTGTACAACCAACGAGGCGATTCTGGGAGTGAAAGCATTAGTATAATTTGTATCAAAAGCAGGTGCTACTACTACCCCTAACATCCACCTCCATGTCCCTGGTGCCTTAATGAAGGCCAAGTTGATGAGGTGGGAGAGGAACTGTCCCCCAGTTATAAGGAAACTGTTAAGACTTACAAGGGCTCCTCGAACTGCAGTCGGGAAGCCTCTGAAATGTACAGGGGGATGCCATTGAAGCCATTCCAACACCAAGGCCAACAAATACTCAACCCAAAATGAGAATAGATGGACTGGTAGCAGCAGCCATGATAATAAACCCTGTTAAAAAGAGGGTATCTATAGTAATGATTGCTACTCTCCTTCCAAATCGATCATTAATCGATCCACCAACTGAAGCCTCTATGATTGCTCCAGTAAGTGCCGTACTTACTATGGCTTCCTGAAGCCAAGTCTTCCTATCTACAACTTTGAAATGATCTCTGATATACAGAAGAGCCCCAGATATCACTCCTGCATATAACCACTTATAACCACTATTCAAGTCATATCACTATCCAATGTGGGACTCTCAACACTTAGAATTTGGGTTTGGGTCTAACTCAACCCCAAAAGCTAGTTCATGGAGTGAGGGTTGCCCCCCACTTATAACTACTATTCAAGCCATATCACTATCCAATGTGGGACTCTCAACATGTCAATTGGACAATAGATATTGATCTTTGTCCATTGGATAATAGCTACTGAAAAATAAAATATCTAGAGCATTTATGTAAGGTGGTGATTCATATAGATGAATCATCTAGGTATTTAATGAAGTGGTGATTCATGTAACAGCCCATGCTCCAGATTTGATGACTGGCCCCACAAACCAACATGAGTCTTTTCAGCATGCTTATGTCCTCCTCACTCACACGTACCCTGAGAACTTCCCAGGGGGTCACCCATCCCAGAATTTCTCTAGGCCAAGCACGCTTAACCTTGGAGTTTCTAAGTTATGGGCTCTCGAAAAGAAGATGCATCTTGTTTATATAGGTTGTACTTATCAAATCCTATATGAGCTTCCTTAATTGCACAGTTCCATACTTGCACAATCTCGGAATTCCCCTCTTCTTCTGGTGTGGGTTCGGTTCATTCACGTCACCCCTCCGCCTAGAAGCCTGCCAGGAGCCGCTCCTTGTCCGTGCCTCTTGCACTGGCGATCACTCCCCGCCCTCTTCAGCCTCGGGTATTACAATTCACCTAAGGTGAGTCACCTATGTATTAATGGCAAGGTAATGGTCTTCAAATTTGAAACCATCACCTCACACATGCACAAAGGTGGCCGGCCAACACAAAGTGAAATATCCTTGATTTCTACTTTTATTGAATTCCATTTTAATCCTTACTTTTCTTCTATAAATAGCCAACTTCACCATTCATTTGAAACACACCAAAAACCTTCACTTTCTCTCTCTAAAGCTCACGACCTAGAGCTCTTCTTCACCTTCCCAAACTCTTGCCAAAATTCTAAATTAGTTTCTAGTATCTTAGTAGTGTTTTGAAAATCTTTGATGTTGTTAGTTTCTTAAAATACAAACTCCTTTCACTACTTTCAAGCTTGCCGAAATTTGAAGGAACCTAAGGTGAAAATCTTTTCTCTTCACTTTTAAATTTCTATTTCAAAGTTTTAGATCATTGGATTGGTCCATGATCATCTTGTTTTGTGTTTTAGAGTTTAAAAGTTATGAACTCGGTTCTTTAATGGATTTTGTTGGTGAAAAAGACAAGGAACTTTCACAAGTTCACTAGAGAGGATTTTGAACCAAGGTAAGGGGGAGATTTCTCTCATCAACCAATATGGTGGTGAGGAATAAATTGTATAGTTTATATTTTATATTTCATGTTTTATGGTTGACGTTTTGTGATTTGTGATTTATGATTTATGTTTTGATTATCCTATGTGTTTTTATGTTTTTGAAATATGGCATGAACTTATTATGATTAAAGTGTGATATAGCTTATGTGTGAATAAGATGTATGTGTGGATGAAAAATATGGTCATGAATATGCATGTGTTTGATGGAGACCAAAGAATCTTGATGAAAATGGAAAAGTTTTTTTAAAGAAACTATTGTAAAAATGATATTTACTTTATCAAAGGTTTTGTTCTTATTTTTTAAAATTTAGTATATGATTTTTAGTATTTTCGAAAATAAGAGAGAAAATATTTAGTGATGATTTAAAGATGAAAACAACTATTTTTCAAGTAGAAATACTTTTGAAAATTTGTATGGATCTTGAGAGGTTTTCTAAATGAAATATTTACTAGTATCAAACTATTTTGAATTAAACATTTATTTTTATTAAAGACATTTATTTTCAGAAAATTTGTGGAAAACATTTTGATGATGATTTAATGTAGAAATAAATGTTTTTAAATAGAAATGATTTTTGAAAGATTTGTTGAAAAGTCACTATTCTTATTTGAAACTTATTATTAGCTCAAATAGTGACAATAGATTTAGAAATATTTTATTTAGTTCAAAATAGCTCAATAATTGTGAAAAATGCTTTACGCAATTAAAATTTTACAGAAAATGCTTTATGCTATTTAAATTTTATAGAAAATGATTTACGTGATTAAAAAGTGATTTTAAACTATTACACGATTTAAAAATATTAGCTTTTGAGTTACGCGATTTTAAAACAGAAAAATGGTTTTATGCGATTTATAAAATGTAACAGAGGTGTTACGCAATTCGAAAACCGTAACCGTAATGTTATGAGATTTGGAAAATATTTTAAAAGCACCATAGGTTAAGAAACATTAGTAATACTAGCGGGCCAACGTAGACTAGACCTTGGATAAGACAGTTGACGATATTCTTTAAATGGTGGCTTAAATCCCGAGAGGATTATGTTTTGATAAACCAATAATTATGAGTTCGTTGACCATGAATTATTGGGTTGATCATTATTGATTTAATAATTATGGGTTAGTTGACCATGAATTATTATATTAATTATGAGTGATTGCACTTTGCATGAGTTAGTTGACCATGACATTGTAATAGTCTGGATAAGACTTGTTGTTAAGGCTTTGAGCTTAGGAGTTTGAGCTTACACCCTAGTATGCTTGCGAATTGTGTAGTGAAGATCTTCAATGATCTTAGGGACGTCGGGGTGCAGAAACTCCACAGAGGCCGGTTGATCGTAGTGGTGATATGATTGCAACACACCAAACGATCCCAACCTGACACTATCCTATTCTCGGTTGGTGGTGAGTGTTCTCATGAGCCGTATTGCCAAATGAAATTCTATAGCACTTTTGAGCATATTCATCACTGCTACTCAAGTAAAAGGAATGTTTGTGATTCGACATAACCTAACCGTAACTAATGTTACCATGTAGTCTAGTTCGTTTGTCTAGATATCTAGATTGAACACAAGGCATGGAATGGTCATCCTTGTACTGTTCAATCTTTGGTTTCTTAATCTCCGAGTAGACATACTAAGACAAATGAGATCAATATCTCATATTGATTCATTTGAGCATGGCCATGCATTTTCAGTCTCACTCTTATCAAAGGCGCATAGATATTTACGTTAATTAGGAAGGATAAATCTTATTTAGGCCACTCACATCCCTCTACATGATTCGCAGTATGTCCAATAAACATGTTCTTAATCTCCTTGTTACAGGGGACCTTTAACGATATCAAGTCATACAACTCCTCATGTATGGAACTGTAATGCCATCAAGTCAAAGGACCATATACACGATTGTCACTGTGAGAATCGCTTATGACACTCACGTAACGATCCATGTAGTATTCTCATGGTGGGTCAATCCAATACAACATTACTCTAATGTGTACCTATGTGAAGACTTGATATCTCATATCTATGACCCATGAGAAATGGTCATCAGTCTACGAACATAATAGTCTCAATGTATTACAGTTGTCCTAATTCACAATATACTCGACTAGGGATATTTAAGAATAGTATTCCGAAAGTAACCAATAGGATCTCACAACCAAGTCATGCACTTGATATCCCATGGCATTGTACTTACTATTCTAAGGACTTTATAATGTATATTTAAATAAAATAAATAAGACAATAATTAAATGCCTCAAATATATATAAATGATAAGATACAAGGTATCCAAGAAGGTCTGTATACAATTGGCCTCTAGGGCATATACCAACAATCTCCCACTTGCACTAGAGCTAGTCAGACACATATCTAATGCCTAAAGACCTAGTGTGACCCTCATGCTTACGCTTAGCAACAGGCTTTGTCAGTGGGTCAGCGATATTATCCTCTGTTAGTACTCTTCATATCTTCATATCTCCTCTGTGGACAATCTCTCAAATGAGATGGAAGTGCCAAAGTATATGCTTGGATTGCTTGTGAGATCTAGGTTCCTTAGCTTGTGCAATGGCCCCATTGTTGTCACAAAAAAGGTCTACTGGGTCCACAATGCTAGTAAATACGCCAAGTTCAGTGATAAACTTCTTGATCCAAACAGCCTCCTTTGCAGCACTGGAGGCAACAATATACTTGGCCTCTGCGGTAGAATCAGCTACTATCTCTTGCTTTGAACTTTTCCAGCTTACAGCCACACCATTTATGCAAAACACAAAACCTAATTGTGATCTGGAGTCATCCTTATCGGACTGGAAGCTAGCATTGGTGTAACCCTTTACAACGAGCTCTTCCTCGCCTCCATATACCAAGAACAAATCCTTTATCCTGCTGAAGTACTTAAGGATGTTCTTGGCAACTATCCAATGACTCTCACCGGGATTTGATTGGTACCTGCTCGTCATGCTCAAGGCATACAAGACATTTGGGCGAGTACACAACATGGCATACATGATAGATCCAATTGTAGATGCATATGGAATTTTGCTCATGCACTCCCTCTCATCTTGAGTGGAAGGGCATTGAGCCTTCGAAAGGCTTACACCATGCAATAGAGGCAAAAACCCCTTTTTGGATTCTTGCATATTTAAATGTTTTTATACTTTGTCTATGTATGTACTCTGATTTAAGCCAAGAAATCTCCTTGTTCTATCTCTATAGATCTTGATGCCTAACACATAGGTAGCTTCGCCCAAGTCTTTCATGGAAAAGCACTTCCCTATCCAAGTCTTTACAGACTGCAAACTAAGAATGTCATTTCCAATTATTAGTATGTCATCTATATACAACACCAGAAAACAATTGCTCTCCCACTAACCTTCTTGTACACACAAGGTTCATCTTCATTCTTGATGAAGCCAAACTATTTGAGGCACTGCTTCATCAAAACAAGCACAACAAACTAGTGGTGCCTCTATAGTATCTACACGAACGGATGCAATGGACTCCCTCTTCGGGATAGTGCTAGCCACAATGGGAGGCGGTTTTCTCTCTAACTCTTCTTTATTCGGAAATTGTTTCCTACTCTCAGTTGTGCGTGTGTAGTATCTTGCGGTACAAGAGACTAAGAGATGTATATATAGGCCCCTACACATATCTGACCTAGGTCAAACTCATGTGTGGGCCTATTCAATTGGGTTGGCTCATTTAGTCTTACTAAAGGTTCAAATAGCCCCATACAACTCCATTCCAATCCATTCTATGTGTGTGACTCTGTAGGTTCCTATTACGTTGTGATAACATTAAATCCTATTTAATATTACAAATTGTGAGCAATATCTAGCAATACATCTGATAACTCTATGAAAAAAGAGTTACTAGACTTTGTTTCATGTATCAAAGTAGATAAATCCTTTAGTAGAAATGTTAGTTTGGTTAGTTTTATGTTTATGTTGCTTATGTTCTTTTCATTTATGGCATTTATAGGTTTTAATTGTTTTTAATATAATTTTGTGTTAGTTTCTTGATTTTCATCTTATTAGTGCTCTTACTTTTGCTTTGAAATTGGTTTTGAAGGTGGAAGCCCCTAAAGAGGTCCAAAGTTTGATGAAAATTGGATTCATGCACAAAGGGATTCAATCTTATTACAACCCAATAGCCCAAATAAAAAGGAGAAAACGGAAAGGGATAAGAGACCCATGTTAGAGAAAAGGCCCACGCCTCACTCTAAAATCCTACTTAACTAATTTAAATACCTGAGCAAGAGAGGAGAAGGAGGGAGCAACAAAGAGAGACATAAGAGGAGGCAGTTAGGCAAACATATAAAAAGAAAGAAGAACAAAAAAAAAAAAAAAAGAGGCTAGGGAAGAAACAAACAAGGGGGGTAGAAAGGAGGCAGTGGCATCAAGCTAGAAAAAAAAAAGGGGGGGGGGGATTCAAAGAGAGCAGGGGATTTTTTGGAAAAGAGATATGTGAAGAAAGCCTGGGAAAGAACACTTGGGGGGATTAATTCCTAGCAAGAAAGCAAAGTCTGTGCTGATGGGATTAAACACTTGGACCCCCGGGTGAAGGTAAGGATTGTTAATACATACTACCGATTCCATTTTCTTCCTGCCTACGATGTATGTGTTTGAATCTGCTTGAGTTTGCATGTTGAATAATATCTCTTGCCACGAATCGAGCTCAACAACCCTTTCCCAAAATCCCAAGTGAATAGCCCTTTGCATCTGGTGGGGTGGGTCTATGTATTTAGAATTGGAGGATTTTAATTATTGACATTTTAAGGGAAATATTACATGCATGTGGTGCAGTTAGATTTGTTCGATATTGGCTTAGCTATTGTTGTTTGTGAGTATATTATGAGAAAGCGAGAATCTAAAGGGGGTGGTTTTGCTAATTCATAGTCTTGATGCTTGAGGACCTTATTTAATTTCTTGTGTCGTAGCCATATATTACTTGAGATTATGCTTGAATTTAAAAGAGATAATTAACTTGAGAAGAAATAAGAATGATGATAGTTCGTGAAATAAAGTGTGCCATATTTCGTCTCTTACTGGGCTGATCAGGGTAAAATGAAAGTAAAGACTAAAAATTAAATGAATGAAACATTATCAAAGGGTGATGTAAAGTGAAGTGGACGTTTGTAATCGAATGAACAAGAAACGTATGCAATAATAAAATAATCGAAGAAATGTCATGATTTGCATTTGTTGAATTACACGATTGCTCTGGACATTTTTCTTTCTTTCTTTTTCTTCTTGATATTATTTGATTGATTTCTCTTCTTGTTTAACAAACCTTTTAAGGTAAAATAATAAAACTTAGTTAAATTGTATAGAATAAATTAATATATGCTTGATGGGCTTGAGGAGTTAAGTACTTCCTAACTTTTCTTTCGTGGTTGCTTTGTGGCGCAGTACCATAACCAATCTTATTTAGCACTTGCTTTAAACATAAAATACATTAATACGTGGTTAGAGGACTTGAGGAGTCAAGTACTTCCTAACCTATTTTGGGTTGCTTTGTGACACGGTGCTATGACCAATTCTATTTATGAATCACTCCAAAAATAAAATAAATTAATATACGCTTAGTGGGCTTAAGGAGTCAAATATCTCCTAACCTATTTTAGGGTTCCTCTGTGCCCGGTACTATGACCCAATCCTATTTAGGAATCGCTTAGAAATGAAATATATTAATATCTGTTTAGAAAGCTTGAGGAGTCATGTACTCACTAGCCTATTTGGGAGTTGCTCTGTAGCCTAGTGTCATGACTAATCCGAGGTAGGATTTTAAGTTAAAAATAAATTATTAATGTGTTTAGAGGGCTTGAGGAGTGAAGTACTCACTAGCCTATTTTTATGTTACTATGTGACCCTGTGTCATAACCAATTCTACTTAGAACATGTTAACTTTCAATTTATTCAAATTAAGTGATTCATTTTAATTTTAATTAATCACTTTGAATCCATTTTTTAATTTAATTTTAATTGAAAGTTAACCAACACAATCATTATTTTAAAGAACTATATGACTTTGACTTGCTCATTGCACTTGGGGGATACGTAGGCACTTACGACAAATTAAATTTTTAATTGTTTTTAATTATTTTTTATGTTTATTTTCCTTCAGGTTTGTCAATTGTGTAATTTGGTTTTTATTTAAATTTGTGAATATATGTAATTTAATTATTTTTCTTGACTTTATCTTTATTTAAGGGTAAGTCAAATATTGTTTAGGTTATTAAATTTGCACAACTAGCTTATAGTAACCGTTTTATGACGAATGCATCAGGGGTGCTGTGGGGTTCAGTTTTCACCTTTCCCTATGCATAATTGACTCCTGAGCCTTGCATGGTTCGTAAACCATTATCTTTTTTATTTTAATATTTTTAAAGGACTTTGTCAATCATTTTTTCTACCAAATAAAACATTTGTGGTGACTCCAATTTTAATGAATTTCCATACCATCCTATTGCGATCATGATCGTGACACTCCTCCTGCATCACCTGAGTGTGGTTAGCCATTGCAAGACCCTCCCTAGCCTGTTTCATGGCTGCCAAGAGTAATGGCCACAGGACCATGAAAATCCACACATGCATATGCCCATGACCATACCTCCCACATTGAAAACAAATCAAATGTAATCCTTCATACTCAAGCTTGAGTTCATGATTCAACACATTGATCTCGGGTAAAAGTTTATTCCTCAAATCAATTTCCACGCAAATACGTACAAAGTTGCCACAGGAATGCAAGGAAGTTAAGTTATCAATCTTAAGCATAGTTCCTAGACGAAACCCTATCCTCCATAAGAACTTAAGGTGATAGAGTTCGATAAGAAGTTCAAGAACACAAACCCAAACTGCAAGTTTCTTAATACCACACTCATCCATCATAAAGAAAGGTCTCCACTATTGAACAATAAGATAATGATCCATGATCAACCAAGGTCCTTCGTAGAAGGCGTGTTCGTAGTCTTCTTCATGAGTAAAGAGCACCAAGAAGAATTCATCCCCTAGGTCAATGATAAGGATATGACCTTTTTTCACTCATAGTCTCACCAAACGAAGTTCTAAGGCCTTAAGTCCTATCTTCTTTCCCATAAGCTTCACCACCAAGGAGGCTTTCCATAGTTTACACCACTCATCAAACTCTTCCTTTGTCATGGGGATGAAGGATCAAAACTCTCTTCTCTTCCTACTTCAGCATCCTCAATAGCTTCGTGATACCATCAATGTTTTGGTAAATCGTCTGAATTCTCTAGCATGGCAGTATCCACACCAGCGAGGTTGATATTCATTAGGGAGTTCAAGTAGGTCCCTTTAGGACATTGAACCCCTTCATGCTTTTCACCCCTCATTTCAGCAGGTTATCCATCCTTCAAAACTTTTGTTGCAACAACTCCTTCTTGTGTTTCCACCACCATTGAGACATTCTCAAGATCGTTGTCTCCTTCGACCCTTTCAACCATCTCACCATCTCGTGCTTCACTTCCATCCCAAATGTAATCATTTAATACATAGTATTAGACAATAAAATAAATACACGAGTATTTCATTGTTTTTCTTTTGTTTTTGGTGTATAGTGATATCAACAAAAAAATTTATATACTTTAAAAAGTAATATCCTTACTGATAAAAATTGTTTTAAATATTAGAAAATTAATTTATGGGTAAATTATAATTTACACCTTATTGTCTAACTTAAAATTACTATGCTCCTTGTGAATTAAAAAATGATACTTTGCCACCATGTGATTTTTTAAAGGAAAACATGTTAAGAGTTATGAAAAAAACTACATAAATAATTTAAAAACGTTTACTAAGAACTTGAAACATTCAATTACCAAAAAATAGAGGAAAAAATCCTATCTTACATAGAAAAGAGAATAAACAAATTATCAATGATCTTTGTTTTATAAAACAATAATGCTTCACTTTTATTATTAAAGAAATGAGTGATATATACAATTACACTTGAAATTTTGCTAGTAACAAATTTTTAAATTCTAACATGTGTTTAATGAATAAAAAAAAAGCCCAATGTTGTTAAGTGTTAATTAAGTGATGGCAGTGCAAACAAGAAGAAGGAAAAGTTATTTTTTTAAACCACAGAACAAAATAATTTTAAATTACACCACAATAATTTACCCCTAATTTATCGACACAAATTCATCAATTTCAGCCCCTCAGCCCTTGGATGCAACAAGAAAGTTTAAAGGTCAAGACTTCACGGCATATGAGGAAAACAAAATTTCTTTGCATCCAAGGGCTGGGGTCATTTCCCAATAATTTATCCTATATAGAAAGCGCATATGCTTAAATTGCAACACTACCATTAGCTGTGTCTCAAGTTTGCAGTTCCATAACCACTTAATATAGTTTCCATGAAAAGGCTGTTTAATTACACAGAATCAGCTCTATCTCTAGAATAACAGATGTATAATAAAAGAAGAATTTCTGAATAAAACATTAAGTCCCTGAGACCAACCAAATGCTCCAAGTTCCTCAGAGCTGAGGAAATAGGGAATACAGGTATTTCAAGAAGGCAAAAAAGACCAGGATTCCATCTCCATCCTAAAATCCTCCAGTACCATAATGATATATGTTTATATTTCTGGTATAATACGACTAACTGGAAAACAAAAACAAAAGGAGAATAGAAAATGCTGGAAGGCAGAATTTCCTTCCTCAATCTTCAGGTTGTCTAGAAATTTTAATTCATAAAATCATATGGTTCTGCAGCTTCTGCCCATGAATACTGCCAAGCTGGGTGCAAGTTTTACCTTCACCTGTCAGAATGATTCAAATATATAAACTCCAGTTATAGTATAAAGACAGCTTCTGCACAGTCGTTTGCTTATAGCATTGTAAGTGATGCCAATTTGCTCAGTATTTGCAGTAAAAGCCAAACAATATTATTGCACAACACTGCTGGTTTTGTTAACGAAATGCATACTAGCTAATTCACAGATATTAGAGTAAAATGTAACAGCTACATTCATCGACTTGGCACAAAAAGCATGACCAAAGGTGAACTCATTTATGTTGACAAGATTGCCCTAGTCAGCATCACCAAGCCCATCACTCCCATCACCCTTCTTGGATATGGGAGTGAAATGTGAATTTGATTTCTTTTTCTGAGAAGCAATTTCAGCATTCTTTCGCAAAACAGCTCCAGGTGATGGATATGGTCGTTGTTGAAAGAGAGGACCCTGAGATTGAACAAGAAACAGAACTTGTAAGTGATGTTGAGTCTCGAGGAAGGTCAGAAACTGAAACCAAAACTATTAAGTATAATTATGAGACGCATATTTCAGTTCACTATGCATTCCACTGTTTCTGCATAATAGGCATCACTGCTAGCTAGTGGCGCTTGATACCAACAACACTAGAGCCTAGCTTTGCATAAAATGGAAGCCCCACATCCCCTAATTCTACCCTTAATCTTTCATTCACACAATAGTTTAGCCAACTTTCTGATTATTATACACTGGACTTTTCATGGATAACTTCAGGGAACTACAAAATTCTTTTCACAGTACCGAGAAATCCAAGGATACCAGGTTGAAGGAATTCTTTTCGTTAAAAATGAAAAAAAAAAAAAAAACAGATCAATTTCACGAATTAGAAAAGAAACTAAGGAGTAGATAGGAGGAACAAAAGAACTTGTAGGAAAAAAGAATGTACATACTGTTGCGGTTGTGTCAGCTGCTCGTGGCTGCACACCTTTCAGACCCACAACCCTGAAATTAATCATCATTTAAAGTTGATATTTACCACTCAGGCTTTAGCATCAAAAAACCAAGTTTATCACCATCAGCAATTCCGTATCATACAAGGATTTTAAATGGGCTCAATTTTATATTTATCAGTTCAAAAATTGATATTATATATATATAATCTGTGAATGTAGATATTGTAAATAGAAAAATGAATGAAGGAAATAAACTTCAAAAATAAATTAAAATTAAATAATAAACTGCAAAACATACCAGCCACCACGAGGAGCATCTGAATAAGAGCTGGGGTCCATGGGATCCAACTCATCATCCTCTGCATAAGCACGCTTCTTGCCCCCTTTTCTGCTTCCTTTATCAAATGGAGGTTTCCAATTGGACCTGGGCAGACAAACTGGGATCAATACTTCCTTTATGGCTTTGGAAAACACTAACTTCTAGAGTATATTATTAGAACTGGTTAGAGCAGATATAGAACAATTACTGAATCTTGATTTGTATTGAAGGGTTACCAGGTAACAATGTGTTACTCTGATAGAAGAAGAATCTAGAATTACAGAAATGGAAATCCTCTCCCTAACCACCTTTCCACAAAATAACCGAATGAGTTTCCCTCTCCTCAACTAACTAGTTATACTTTCCTAAGTACATTCAGCTGTTATTCTCGCTGTTTCCTAACCCTTTTAGTTTGGGTCTGGACTTGGTCATCCCTCACAGGCCTATACTTGCCATGAGTCTTACTCTTGTCCGTGTTAGGATTTCAGGTGAGAACAGGGATGAGAAAGGGCTTTATTCGTCCCTGCGTTTATTGAATATCAGAAAACAAAGGTACACAAAGGAGACTACTCCTTTCACACTGGAATCTGTCCAGTCAATACAATCAAAAAATGAAAAGACTCCCCCTCTGCATAGACAGAGGTCCTATTTATATAAAGTCGAAAACAGAATCCTAACTAATAGGTCAAAGGGTCACATTCTGTTTTTTTCCCTTGTCCTATAATACACTTTCAAATTCCCCGTTGTACCCTTATCCAATTCCTCATGTCTAACAAACTCCCTAACTTGTGGTCTGCTAACAATACTCCCCCCCCCCCCCAAAGAGTGCCACCTTGTCCTCAAGGGGAAATGTGGGAAACTGCAACTGAATAGAATCAGCCGATTTCCACGTGGCCTCAAAATCTGGGAGATCCTTCCACTGAATCAAAACTTCAGCATGCCCAGCAGGGTGGTTGCGGATGGCTTTCACAACAAGGGGTTCCACTGCAAATTCAAGATCTTCAACCAACATTGGAGGTAAGGTTTGAGACTAAGCCGCAGGGGAGATGGCCTTCTTCAACAGAGAGACATGGAAGACCAGGTGAATTTTACTTTCAGGGGGAAGATCCAGCTGATAAGCTACCTTACCCACAACCTTGGTGATTTGAGGTATACCCAATCACCCACTGTTAAGAGTGACTTCTCTTTGGTGTTTGTGGGCATATTGACTCATCTGATTCTGGGCCTTCACCAAATTACTCTTAAGATCATTAAGGAGCATGTCCCTAGAGTTGGTCAACAGGTTAACTTCCTCGACAACCGAAGGGATTGTAGTACCTTTCAATAGTTGAGGGGGGTCACGGCCATACAAGGCCTTAAAAGGGGTCAATTTGGTGGAGCTGTTGTAGTTGGTATTGAACCAAAATTCAGCCCAACTGAGCCAATTAGGCCATTGTTTAGGTTTGGTTCCAGTTAAACACCTCAGATAAGTCTCTAAGCAACAGTTGACCACTTCGGTTTGCCCATCTGTTTGAGGATGATAGGCTGAACTAAATTTGAGTCTAGTGCTGACTGCCCAGAACAACTCAGTCCAAAAGTGGCTGATAAAGATCTTGTCCCGATCAGAAACTATGGTGGAAGGGAAACCATGCAATCGGACAATCTCTTTAAGTAACACTTCAGCTATTTCCTTTGCAGTAAAAGGGTGGCTAAGGGAAATAAAATGTGCATACTTGGTGAGTCTATCCACCACCACCAGCAGTATAGCATTTTTTCCCTGAGCTTTAGGAAGACCTTCAACAAAATCCATGGATATGTCGGACCAGACTTGAGTAGGAATGGGAAGGGGCTGCAGAAGCCCTGCTGGGGACAAAGCCTGGTACTTGTTCTGCTGACAGATAACACAAGAGGCTACAAACTTCTGAATATCATGTTTCATGCCCTCCCAATAGACTAGAGCAGCCAGTCTTTTATATGTTCTGGAAAAACCAGAGTGACCCCGAATGGCTGAATTGTGATGTTCAGCCAGTAGTCCTGGGATCTTTGAGGACCCTCGGGGTAACACTAGCTTCCCTTTATACCACAGCTTCCTATTTTTAAAACTGTACCCTGGGTGTGCATCAACATTGGTCAGCAAATCTTGTATAATAGTCCTAATTTGGTATCAGCTTGCACCTCATCTTCCCAAGCCTCCAAATCAGAAAACTGAACCGTGGAAATAGCGGCATAAGTCATCTTCCTGGATAATGCGTCTGCGGCCCTATTATCTCCCCATGGCTTATATAAAATCTCGAAATCCATGCCCATGAGTTTGGAGGTCCACTTGAACTGTTCCTCCCTTAAAATCCTCTGATCATTCAAAAACTTTTAAGCTTCTTTGATCTGTATAGATGAAAAATTTCCTGCCCATCAAATAATGTTTCCACTTCTGAACGGCCAAGACAATGGCCATTAATTCTCTTTCATACACTGATTTTTGCTGGGCTCGGTCGGATAAACATTGGCTTAAGAAAGCTACTGGTCTTCCTTCTTGCAAAAGAACTGCTCCTAACCCCTTATTTGAGGCATTTGTCTCAATACTGAAAGGTTTGGAAAAATCAGGAACCGTGAGGGTAGGTAGGTCAACCATGGCTTGTTTAAGAGACTCAAAAGCATCCTGGCCCACCTCACTCCATACAAAATTGTCCTTCTTGAGCAGCTGTGTTAGTGGCCTTGCAATTTTTCCGTAGTCTCCCACAAACTTTCTGTAATAACCTGTGAGCCCAAGAAAGCCCCTTAGTGCCTTGATGTTCTTTGGAGTTGGCCAGTTCTGCATCCCTTCAACCTTCCTTGGATCAGCTGCCACCCTCGGCCTGAAATGATACGACCAAGGTATTCCAACTGAGTTTGCCCAAAGCTGCACTTCTTTTTATTAGCAAACAATTGGTGTTCCTTTAGCAAGGACAGCACTGCTATTAGGTGTCTACCATGATCTTCTACAGTCTTGCTGTATACCAGTATATCATCAAAGAAAACAAGAGCAAACCTCCTCAAATAGGGCTTTAGCATTTCATTCATGAAGGCTTGGAATGTTGATGGGGCATTAGTAAGCCTAAATGGCATTACTACAAATTCGTAGTGACCCTCGTGTGCGAAATGCAGTTTTTTGTATTTCTTCCTCCCTCATCCTTATTTGATGATAACCTGACTTTAAATCTAACTTGGAAAAAATAGTTGCTCCCCCCAACTCATCCAACAAATCATCGATAATTAGGATGGGAAACTTATCTAGTTAGTGCAGATATAGAACAATTACTGAATCTTGATTTGTATTGAAGGGTTACCAGGTAACAAGGTGTTACTCTGATAGAAGAAGAATCTAGAATTACAAAAATGGAGACACCTGATAGGACTTTGAGAGCCTATCCTCTCCCTAACCACCTTTCCACTAAATAACCGAATGAGTTTCCCTCTCCTCAACTAACTAGTTATACTTTCCTAAGTACGTTCAGCTGTTATTCTAGCTGTTTCCTAACCCTTTTAGTTTGGGTCTGGACCTGGCCCATCCCTCACGGGCCTATACTTGCCATGAGTCTTACTCTTGTACGTCTCCCTAACTTGTGGTCTGCTAGCATATATCTAGAGCAGATTTCATGGAAAAACCTCATTAGATAACTCAAGATCAAGATGAGATCCTTTCTCACCCAATAAATCTTATAGAAAATCCAAAGCTAAAACAAAAAAAATCCAAAAAATCCTTAATTTTTGGTCATTTCTGGCATGCCAATTCAGTCAATAGTTCAGATTTACAAAGATGTAATGTAATTGCAATCAATTCAGTCAATAGTTCAGATTTACAATGATGTAATGTAATTGCAGTCCAATTTCGACGGCATAGATTGCATTTGATTTCTGAATTATCCATTTTCATTGACAAACTTACTGGATAATAATACATGCCAGCAATGTTACTCTTAGTTTTGTCTTCAAAAGTTCACTTCGCTGTTCTTTAATTTCATCCATCCTTTTCCAGAGCAATGCACTTTCCACTATTGAACTCTACCCAGTCTTTTCTCAGTATGGAGGAGAACTAAAATGAAAAGTATAATTGCAATACAAGATAATTTTTTTTGGTAAATAAAAAGTTTAGGGGGAGGCTATGCAATACAAGACTTTTAATCACAAGCAGATAAGTGTTTTCAAGCTAATACAATGTAGAGAAAGAGATTTTCTAAATGATGGACAATTACAGTTGATATTTAATTATGTTATAGAGGTCATGCCCAAAAGGATAGCAACAATAAAATAAATTTGTTACAAAACAGTCAATTAAACAGCACCTTTTTTGGTAACACTTAAACAGCACTTCAGATCTACATACAAAAGTATACCTTTGTTTGCTAGCATTTTTATCACAACTTTCAGAGGGATGTGCAGTACTGCTTTGCTGATTATTCAAACTTGAGGACAAATACTGACATTGTGGAAGATTCAGAACTCTGCATTTGTTTGTTTTAGGATAAATAAAAGCAAAAGAAATATCAGAAATAAGCATTTGCAGCTAAGTTTAAGAAAATAAAAAAATATTAGGGTGCAGGCAATATATAGTCGTTAATGGAGAAGTAAAATTTTTAACATTAATTTTTGTAGTTATTCATTTACATCTAAAACTGAAGGTCTCTAGAGGTTGAAACAAGTAATTGCCCCAACTTGCACTAAGAAGGTCTTGATGGATCAGCTAGCTATGAAGACCAAATGGGCTAGTTTTTGGATCAATTTAAATACCAATATAATATGAGAGGTATGTGCCATTTAATTTATCAGTGTTTTTAAGCTGTAGTGTCATTTTTTAGTGTCTCTAAGTATACTCTTTAGTCAGAAACGAGATAGGGGTCTACTCTTGAAACTTGCTAGTCAACAACTATCATTTAATGTTTTAAATGTATTCAGAACATTTCCCTATGCCTCATGTTGTTCTAAGGCTGATATATATTGTCATATCACATGAATGAAAAAACACTTGAAGTGTGTGATAGAGTCCCACATTGACTAAATACCAGTGTGTAGAGTGATATTTAAGTCATTGGGCTCCTTCACTTTAATAGCTAGCTTTTGGAGTGTGGTTCTCCCTTGGGCTTAAGTATCCTATCATTGGTATCAGAGCAATTCGCCGACCACCACAAAAAGGGCTACTTGTCTGAGGCTAACCAGGGGCTGAGGAGAGGACCCGCCCGGCAGATCTGGGCGGAGTGCAGCCGCCAAGGACCTCGGCTCTTCTAGGATGGTGCTATGATAGAGTCCCACATTGGCTAAATATCAGTGTGTGGAGTGGTATTTAAGACCTTGAGCTCTCCCACCTTAATATAGATAACACTATTAAACTTCAATATTGGACTTCTGCTGATGTGGTTAAATTGGCAACTATAGTATAAAAACAACAAAAAGAAATCCAAAATTGAGGAATTTTCAAACCAGCCATTGGGAGAAACTCTTCTAACCAGGGCAATACCACTTCTTCTAAACCACCTATGGGTGCAAAATCCCCAAAATTCTAGTTCAAGGAGGTGCTCAAATGCCATGGTTATGGACATATTGTTTCTGATTGTACCAATGTTAAAATCGAAGTAGATAGTTAATCGGCGAGACTTTCGGTTCAGGTTCAACTAACTGGTCAAACAGAATAATGTCATAAAAATAATCCACATACAATAGTATAAAATATATAAAAACATTTATGAGATATTGAGTATTTTGTAAAAAAAATTCCAGCAGTTCAACCAGATTTGACTAGTTTTGACCATGGTTGCCAAACTCGTGAGTTTACGTAACTTCGTGGAGGCTCTACAAACTTGACTCGTAAACTAGGAAGAGTTTACTTATTTCAATAATAATATTTTTTTAAAATAATTATAGGCATAAATATAATAAAATAGCATATTTATAATCAACATTTAATAAACAAAATTAATAAGGTATGATAATACAAGTTAAAATTATACATATGAGTAAATCAAAAGTTTTAAAAGTAGTAATTTTGTTGCTTGGCAGTTCCAAACATTCTATAACGACAAGACCAAAACAAAATAAAATAATAAAGACCCAATCACACAAAGTCAAATGCCCAGCAAAATGGAGAAAGGAAAAAGCAAGAGAAGAATAAATCGCAAGGAAGGGAAGAATCAAATACGCCCAACACGCAATTGAACAATAAGCGGAGAGAAGACGCAGAAGCAGCTCAGTAGTACCACCGACATGCAGACCACCACCACGCGGTAGAACAACAGTTGCGCTTGAGTAGCAGAAGCGGAAAGAAGAACAGTCAGACACATGCGGCTAAATGCAACGAAGGAAGGTTGAAGTGCAACAACCAAATTTGTTTTCGAACAGGGGAAGAACTGCAATTTCGAACCTAGAGGATGGAAATACATGGCATTTTCATCTTCCAGTTGCTGTGAGTTTTGGTCATTTTTAAGACATTCAAACTCGCTAACTCAAAACTGAACTTGCGATTTTACAGAGTTCGTGCGAGTTCACCTGGGAGCGAGTTTTGAAGCGATCTGGCTCGACTTTGGGAGTGAGCTTGTAAACTCGTACAAGTTACAAGTTTACGAGTTAAAACTCAAGTTTGATAACCATGGTTTTGACCGGTCCAATGTGGTCTAACCATGAATTTAGTTATAGAACTGAACCATAATCATCTAAGTGCCCGGTTCACAGCTAGACCGGTCGAACCATTTGGTCCAGTCTGGTTCTAACAACACTGGATTGTACTAATTGTAAACTTATCTCAATTGGATGAGGATTCTAAAATAGAAGATGGAGTCTCTCATCCCTTCTAAGAATAATGATGGAGATATCACACATGCAAATCAAGGTGATTTTCTTGTAATTTGCAAGATAGAAATGCATTCTAAGGCTTTCACCTAACATCTTAAGCTTTTAGAAAAGTTGGTCTTTTGACATGAAATCAGAGCCTCTATGACAAAGTAGTAATACCCTGCTTAATGTGTTTTGATGGTCCCATATTTCCTTTTATTTCGACTAAACAAAAAGTATCAAAACACAATAAAAGGTACCCAAAAACTAATATTAGAAACAAAAGAAGCGTAAAAGGGTAAAACAACTCAAGATACCATTGTTCAATATTCCTAAATTGCAACAACACCTTTGCGAGGCTCTCCCTCTTCTTTCCAATTCTCTGTGTGCCACTTCCTGTTGCAGTCAAGATGTTATGACCAATGCCCGTGATTGGAGCAATGGTTCCACCGGTGGTTTTCTTGTCCAGCATCCAATGGAAGAGTGGCGGGGGTACGCCCCATGTATAGCTCTGCTGTACAGCATGCCTTCTCCCTCATCCATTATCTCTTATTTCTCTCTCATTCGCTCCCTATATATATACCTTGGTTCATTTTCTCTACCACAACATACCACACCCAATAGGTTCTAACTCAAATATTTTGGAAATATATATTTTTATGATGAGTATGTTTAAGTTTATTGATAGTATTGATTTTGTGAACTTACGAAGTATTATGCAAATCATGAGAAATTCGAGACTGGCAATTTAAATATGAGCAGATTCTACTGAGATTGTTGTCAGGCGTGGTGTGGCCTCTAGCTTGTGTTTTATGTGGCTGAAACCGAGAGGAGGTGAGGGCTCGGTTGCTTTGGTGAGAACTCAGGATCAGGAAGAGATAAGGCTCCCATAGTGGTGAGGTTCCTGTGAGATTGTTCTTCAGGTTATTTTGTCATTGGCTGTAACTTTTGAATGATATGTTTTCTTATGAATGTATTTTGTAAATTACAAAATGAATCTATTTATAAATCACAAGAATCATTTTCTTATGATTTGTTTCTTTCGAGGAAAGAACTATTCGTGCATATTTTCTTGTTTCCCTTCTCATTCATTATGTATTTTACGCCCTCATTGAGTCTGTGTGCCTCATCTTGTTATATATATATATATTTATACCAAACTCACAGGAACCTGATTTGAGACTTTATTAGTAGCAAGTAATGGCTCTTGACATTTTGGTGGAAATTTGATTATATTTTGGAATTTTTACAGCTACTGTATTTTATGAAAGTTGAGTTTTCAAGGGAAACTTTGATGAATTTTTTTGTAGAATTTTTTTGAATTTATATACATATGTTAACAACGATTTTTTTTTATAAAAATATGCTATTGTGTTATTTTCTTGATGTTAGGCTTGCCAGGTTAATGCAGTCTTTATATATTTAGCCTATATGTTGTCACAACTTCTAGGGCAAGTCATGACACAAGTGGTTAGGAGATCAATCCTTGCAACCCCCCATAATTCATAGATAAATTAAATTTCAGTACAAAGTAAAGTGGGTCTGTGCATATACATCAAGTTCAAAAGGATCTTGTGTGAGGGGACGTGTTACAAATATAAAATCATTCCTAAGCTTGCACCTAACAGCTTAAGCTTTAGGAAAGTTGGTCCTTTAACATTTTTCAAAGGAGATTAGGTACTGCCTATGAAGATGATCATGACTGGAGTGGGTAAAATATTTTCAAATTAGATGCACCTTCAAACTCTAGGGTAAGGATTGAAGAGGAAGAGGAAGAAGACGTGGACGATACAAACACTCAAGAGGAAGAGGAAGAGGCCTACAAGACTAGTAGTGATGAAAGCAAAGATGATGAAGAGAACTTGGAGGACCAAGATGATCACTTTGAATGAGGTTAATTGCTTTCTTGTTGAATGCTTAGCTTGTCCCTTAGAGGCTTAGACTTGTTTAAGATTTCGTAATGTACTTTGTAGTTGATTATGCTTGTTAGACTAATTGTTATTTGTGTTTTTAAGTTTTTTTTTTTTTTCTAGTTGACAATGAGTAAGATGAATGATGAATGCGTCCTTGAGTTGAGTACTTTGAATTTGAGTATCAATTATGTATGTATTACAAAATTATGAGTCTTTTACATTATATCCACTATCTTTGGTATAGTGGCTGCTTCACGATCCACTATACCAAAATAGCGTTTTTAGGGGTGGCTGCTACACGCCGCGTTCTGCCATTGACTACTTTGGTTACTCCAAAAGAAATACATAATGACTTTCCACCTATGAGAGTGTTAGGAACCTAGTTTTAGTGATAGGAAAATGGAAGCTAGCTCCCTACAACAGAGAATGATTGTCTGCAAATTAACAAACAAAAACAAAAAAATCATAGAAAAGTAGAAGAGCAGAGACTGCCCAAGTCTCCTGTACCCAGCTATTATGTGGAGCCACCCTGCCAGTCCTAACCATTCATTCAATTCTTGCTTGCCCAACTCCAAGCCTCCCCTTGACATTTATCCCCACGTCCCCCTAACAGAAACCATGTTATTCTCCTCTCTCTCCTTGTCACGTAAGCATTCTGTTATTAGAGTAAATTATATTCCCACTAACCCCCTCAAGGCATACATGCTTTAGACCAATGTTTTAATAACCGAACCGGAGATTGAACCAGCGAGACTTCCGGGTCATGGTTCGATTGGTTCAACCGGTCAAACCGGTGGTCGAACCGGTGGTCGAACCGGATGACGTAATAATTATAATTATATACATAATTATATATATATAGAAGTAAATATAATAACAAGAATAATAAAAATTGACTACATATAATAATATTTATTATTGTATTCAATTAAAATAGCCTATTTTGAGAGTAACAGAGATTTAAGGGGAAAAATTAGGATTTAATCCTTATTTAAAAATATTATTATTATTATTTCTTTTAAAAATACTCATAAAAAATAATTATTATTTTTAATTAAAAATCAGTTGGTTCAACTTCATTCGTTCATTTTTCATCGCATAGATCTTAAAAAGCTATGTGAAATCGATATAAAATGTATCTAAATTGGACGAACAAGTAAAAAGTTATGACTTTTGATATATAAATATGAAAAAAAATCATAAAAAACTAATTTAAAAATATGAAAAAGTAAAAAAAAAAGAAAAGAAAAGAAAAGAGAATTGGCCAATTTTCGAAAACCTGATTCGGTTCATCTGGGTCGCCGGTTCAACAACCTGGTTCTATCCAGTTCAACAGCTAAAACGATTTTTTGGACCAATCGGATTGGCCAGGCACCGGGGTCACGGTCGGACTGACCGGTTCGGTCCAGTTTTAAAAACCATGCTTTAGACCTCTATTGTCCCTCCTTTTCCTCCTAGTGTACACTTGGGTAATGGGGGGACTAACAATACTCCCTGCGAGCAGTATCACCTTGTCCACAAGGTGAAATGTAGGGAGCTGTTGTTGGAAGTCAAAGAGCAGCTGTTCAAGCTCTTCTGTCCACTCCAACCCACGTACTACATCTGCTCCTCCTAGATCAAATTCAAATAAGTTCTATTCTACCACCGAACTTGGATCAAGCGAAATGAGAGATGCCAATAATGCTTTTTCAACTGTAGTGGAAGGATTTTGAATAGTTGAACCACCCTTTTCCAATGTCCATGAAGATACGTCCCTTATTGATAGTAGAACAGCAATACTAACAAGCACATAATTTGAGTTCTTCATAAGTCATCATAATTTTTCAATCTCCATCATAAAGCTCGGCTATTGCACAGGCACGTTTCTCTATAATTACTTTTTCCTCCTTAACAACTAGAAACAACAATCACACTAGTATACTTGCATCTAGCTTGAGATCAACACCAACACTTTCAAGCAACCAAGTAATTGATAGACCTAGGTATTATTAATGGAGCAAATAGTAGGTGATCCAAAGGGTAAACCCAATGATAGTGATAGAATAAGATATGCAGAAACAAATTTAGAACAGGAAAACAAGGAAATAATCAAAGAAGCAAGTTGCTATCTCTGCCCAATGGCCTAAGCCACCCCGCACTACCACGATAACTAAATACCCCCTTCACTACCCACTGCCCCCTTCATATTCACATTCCTCTCTATGATTCCACTTGCTGCTAGGTGTCCATTCTATTAGACCCTTCTACTGTCTGCCCAACAGAATCCTCCACTACCTCTTCCAGCTCATTCCCATTTCTGCCCTTGAGCTTCCCTCTTCCTTCTCTCATAAACCTTCATTGTCCCTCCCTTGGGCCCATAATCTTGCAGTCCAACTCCTTGATTCCTTGCTCCTCTCTGGTATACATGGGTTAGAGGCCCATCAGTAATAAAATTGGCAACATCCAATTTTAATGCTTGACCATATTTTGTTAGTTGTCTAAGTTGGGCATTCAGATCCTTTAATGCTTAACCATATTCTCAGGTCTCAGATAAGATAGTCCCTGCACTGATTACACCAACATTTTCAAGTCTCCATAAGTCTTATCATACCTTCAGCCTTGCTTCTTGCCTCTCAGCCTTTGAAACTAATATCAATAAATCAGATATTATTTTCATTCTCTCTGTGTCTTGACGAATTTTGTCTGCATTGTCTCCAAGGTAGTCAATAGCGGCCATAGCGACACGGAACAAGCCTCGGCCGCCACAGAACATTGGTTGCGGAGCATTTCAGTGTCGCGTGGTATAGTAGCGAAATAGCAGCCAAAGATGCCGCTATTCTGAACAGAGCTCAAATCTCTGTTTTACCCCAACTGAAATGCCTTTTTTTCCACTGTTTGGGGTATTTTTTCATGTCTTTTCCCTCTTTCGCACACTAGGAATACATTTTAGGGTTGCCCATGCCCCATCGGCCCCATCCCTCTTTCCCTCTTTCTTTCGCACACCAGAAGCACGTTCACCTGCACGTTGCAACGTGCTTTGCACTCAGTTCGCACTTCGCACCTGCCCACCTTGTTCGCACACTGGTATCTGCTCCGTCCCCAATTCTCAGCTGTCCATCCTTCTCAGTTGCTGGTCTGTGTTGCGCACAGCCCCCTGTCTCCCTCTGTTTTTTTCACTTTTATTCCTTGCAGCATGGCATCATCACATTCACAGTCCATGCAGAGCAGTTCATCTTTTTTTCCTATGACAAAGCCTACGGATGATAATATTGATATAGGATTACAGTGGAATAGCTTGAAGAGAACTTGGAGGACCAAGATGATGACTTTGATTAATGTTTATTGCTTTCTTGTTGAATGCTTCGCTTATGCCCTAGAGGCTTAGACTTGTTTAAGATTTGGTAATGTACTTTGTATTTGATTATGCTTGTTAGACTTATTGTTATTGGTGCTTTTAAGTTTTTTTTTTCCTAATTGACAATGACTAAGATGAATGATGAATGTGTTCTTGAGTTGAGTACCTTGAGTTTGAGTATCAATTATGTATGTATTACAAATTTATGAGTTTTTTACATTATATCCGCTATCTTCGATGTAGCGGCCGCTTCGTAATCCGCTATACTGGAATAGCATTTTTGAGGTGGCCGCTACGCTACTTTCCGCCATTGACTACCTTGATTGCCTCCTTGCTCCATTTGGACAATGGCTTGCTACAACTCCATCTTCTTTTCCTCCGATACCAACACCCAAAGATCCAACTGCCTATTCTGACCCATACACCCCTTTTTCAAATGATCAAGTCCATGTTTCAAACAATTTTTTAGTTCCACCTCCCTAAGCCGTTTGAACTCATTGCCTCGTCGGAGTCCCCCAATGATTCCAGCCATGCTTCCTTCTCCTATCACAGGTGGCCCTATTCGAGGCCCAACAGCTAAGGGTTGAGTTTGAATGGCTTGGGTAGCCTCTGTTCCTTGCCCTAGTTGTGCGTGAGTTCCCCAAATTTTGAAAATCACCCGACCCAACCATCTCGGTTATCAAACTGGGCCGAGTTGGTCCACCATTGCCAGTTGTTCCCCCCAATTCCTGCTGTATCACCATTGTTTGTGGTCATTCCATCTTCTCCGATGGTTGAAGACTCCATTCTAGAGCTGATAGAAGCCAATGGGTGAAATTGGGCTCCTTGGTTGGACTCTCTCCCAGGCCCAAACTAAATAGAGGGGTTTACTGGACTTAACCTATGAGTGCTTAGGGATGGGCGGTTTGGGCTTTACCTAACTCGTATGGTAGACAGCCCAATACCTCTACCCAACATCTGGTGTCCCTCCTCTCTTCTCTGCACCAAATCAGTTTTAGATCGGTGGGTTTTTTTAATCTTCTTTTATCATATTGGGGTTTCCTCTTCCACCTCTACCTTTGCCCTTCCTCTATCTTCTGCACTTGGCATTTCCTCTTTCCATTCATCTTCCCTCTGCTGCAACCACGTCTTTCTTTCGAATTCATCTCTAGTGTCCTTCCTCAGATGGAACCTTTGCATCAACGCCTCACTAAAATTGTTCCATGTGAATTGCTTGGTTCTGGATCAGCACTCATAGAGCCCATCCAGGGCTCTTCCTTCCAAGCCATGGATTGCAACCGATAGCGTCTCATCATTTGGAATGTTGTCGATGATGCAGTACCTCTCCACCTTGTGGAATGTTGTTGATGATGCAGTACCTCTCCACCTTGTAGATCCAACTATATGGATACTCCCCAGTGAAGCAAGGGATTTCTATCTCATCCATTTCTTTGTCTGGAACAACCAGGGCTCCCTATGATCGAGAGCCCTAATACCAATTGTTAGGAACCTAGTTTTATTGATAGGAAAATGGAGGCTAGCTCCTTGCAACAGAGAATGATTCTCTAGAAATTAACAAGAAAAAGTAGAAAAAACACTGAAAAGTAGAAGAGCAGAGATCGCTCAAGTCTCCCGAACCCACCCTCCTAGTCCCAATCATTCTCTTAATTCTTGCTTGCCCAACTCCAAGCCTCCCCTTCACATTTATCCCCACGTCCCCTTAACCTAAACCATGCTATTCTCCTCTCTCTCCTTGCCACATAGGCATTCATTGCTCATCGTAGTAATTGATATTCCCACTAACCCCCTCAAGGCACACGTGCTTTCTACTGTCCCTCGTTTTCCTCCTAGTGTACTCTTGGGTAATGGGAGGGGTCTAACATAGAGATATTCAGCAGTATTGATTTTATCTATGGTGTTGTTCTTCCTAACATAGCTGCGTAGAGAACGGAGTTGAAGAGCATGAAGAGATGCAAAGGCAAGTGGACGAGCTGATTGGTAAGGGGATGGTTAGAGATAGCATAAGCACTTGTACAGCAGTACTTACCTTTCTTTACCAAAGAAGGATGGATCTTGGAGGATCTTCATAAATAACAGAGCTGTCAACAAGATCACCGTCAATTATCATTTCCCTATTCCACACCTTGATGATCTTCTAGACCAGCTCCATGGTGCTACTACTTTCTACAAGATTGATCTTCAAAATGGATACCATCATCTTCGAATGAGGGTAGGTGGTGAATGGAAAACTGCTTTTAAAACCATACATCGTCTTTATGAGTAGCTGGTTATGCCATTTGGCTTATCTAAAGCACTTCTACACTCTTGATGAAGCATGTGTTTAAGCCTTTTAATGGAAAGTTTGTTGTCTATTTTGATGATATTGGCCCATAGCAAGAATAAGGAAGAGCATTTGGCTCATCCACAACAAGTGCAACATAGTTTGAGAGATCAATGGTTATTTTAACTAATAGCCTTGTCTTTCTAATTTGAGATATTCCTATGGGACGTGGAGAGAGTGATAGATCTGTGGCCCATGTTTATACTAGGAGAAATAAGAATGGGCTGGGTAACAATGCGCTGGATGGACTGAAGGTGTATGAGAGGAAAAATAAGAAGGAACGAATTGGAGAAATTCGAGGAATGGCTATAACAGGAGAGAAAGAGACAAAAGAATATTCTGTTAGTAGAATAAGGGGAGACCAACAGAAGGGACAACTGGCAGTAGGGGAGTGGAGGAAAAGATTTGGGAATTAGAAGAGAGGAAGAGCGACGTGCATGCAATGAGGAGGGAAGGTTGAGGAGAGAGGGCATTCGGGAATTGAGTGATTTGGAGGAGGGATATTCTGGAAAGGCGTTTCTGTGTTGCTGCAGAAGTGTATTAAGAGACATTGTAAGGCTTCACAGTTTTCTAGGCGCTATTATTTCTTATTGTGACATAATTTTTTAGAGTCTATTTTGGGGTGAACTTTTCAAGTTGGCTAAGACTAAACTAAGATTCAGTTCGGCTTATCATCTGCAAACGGATGGCCAAACCGAGGTCACTAATAGAACCCTTGAAACGTACCTAAGGTGCTTCTCTAATGCACTTCCTCATCAATGGACCAAATAGATTCCATGGGCAAAATTTTGGTTCAACACATCTTATAATGCTTCAATTAAGATGTCCCCATTTAAGGCCCTTTATGGAAGAGACCCTCCTTGTATTGTTTGGTTCAACAAGGGTACAACTGTGATTGAAGCAGTGGATCAATTATTGATTATGCGGGATGCAATACTAGATGATTTGAAGAACAATCTAACCAGAGCACAGATGAGGATGAAAGAACAAGCGGATAGAAATCGAAGGGAAATTGAGTTCCAACCAGGAGATCTAGTGTATCTGAAGTTGCAGCCATATCGTTTAAAATCGTTGGAAAAGAGTGAATCAAAAGCTTAGCGCTCGCTTTTATGATCCCTATAAGGTAATTAGATGCGTGGGGGAAGTTGGCTATAAGCTGGCACTACTAGATTATTCTCGGGTTCATCCTGTATTCCACGTTTCTCAACTCAAGAAGGCTGTTAATGCCAACATCCCCAGCTAGCAATTGCCCACTTTTCTCACAGATGAGCTAGAAATGCAGGCCCAACCAGCAGCTGTCATCGTTGTCAGAAAGCTCCTTGATGGTTCTTGAGAGGTGCTAATTCAGCGGAACCATCTTCCTGATCATGAAAAGTCATGGGAAGATTATGACACCATTAATCAGCAGTTTCCTCAATTCCACCTTGAGGACAAGGTGGGTCTCATTTGAGGGGGGGTATTGATAGATCCGCTCCCCCCCCATGTTTATACTAGGAGAAATAAGAGTGGGTAAGGTAACAATGGGCTGGACGGACCAAAGGTGTATGAGAGGAAAAATAAGGAACGAATTAGAGAAATTGGAGGAATGGCTGTAACAGGAAAGAAAGAGACAAAAGAGCATCTGTTAGTAGAATAAGGAGGGACCAACAGAAGGGACAGCTGGCAGTAGGGGAGTGGAGGAAAAGATTTGGGAATCAGAAGAGAGGGAGAGACATGCATGAAATGAGGAGGGAAGGCTGAGGAGAGAGGGCATTCGGGAATTGAGTGATTTGGAGGAGGAGGGATATTCTGGAAGGGCGTTTCTGTGTTGCTGCAGAACACCCATTATCTTTTCTGTTTTCTAGTTAATTCCACTGCTATTTTCTAGTATATTTTCCTTGTATTAGAGGATTACCTTCGTTGTAAGGAGATCAGTCTCCATTTTTATATCCTAGTAAAGTCAGAACCTATTAGAGAGCATGAAGGTGGAATTGAGAACATTGCATCCAAAATCAAGTAGGGAAGGAGACAATATTTAGTTATTTAATAAGCATGCACTTGTTTACCCTTAGTTAAACTGTAAGGGACTCATACACAAACTTTATGCATTTACAATCACAAGTAAAAAATTAGAAATCTTTCAAATATTAAATAAATGCTCAGAATTTATGAACCCGTATAAAAAAAAAGCACCGCTTCTCATGAAAGTGAGAGGAATTTGGAAAAGCCAGGGGGGAAGGTAAGTATTACCCCTTGCAAACATATACTAGAGTCTAAAGCATGGCACACTTTGAGTCTGGTCAACTAGTTCTGATTATCCTGAAATTTTACTTGTTTTCCTACTTTTCCTTGATGTAGGGAAAGAAGATATGAAAAGATTGAACCTATTAGAGAGCATGAAGGTGGAATTGAGAACATTGCATCCAAAATCAAGTAGGGAAGGAGACAATATTTAGTTATTTAATAAGCATGCACTTGTTTACCCTTAGTTAAACTGTAAGGGACTCATACACAAACTTTATGCATTTACAATCACAAGTAAAAATTAGAAATCTTTCAAATATTAAATAAATGCTCAGAATTTATGAACCCGTATAAAAAAAAAGCACCGCTTCTCATGAAAGTGAGAGGAATTTGGAAAAGCCAGGGGGGAAGGTAAGTATTACCCCCTTGCAAACATATACTAGAGTCTAAAGCATGGCACACTTTGAGTCTGGTCAACTAGTTCTGATTATCCTGAAATTTTACTTGTTTTCCTACTTTTCCTTGATGTAGGGAAAGAAGATATGAAAAGATTGAACCTATTAGAGAGCATGAAGGTGGAATTGAGAACATTGCATCCAAAATCAAGTAGGGAAGGAGACAATATTTAGTTATTTAATAAGCATGCACTTGTTTACCCTTAGTTAAACTGTAAGGGACTCATACACAAACTTTATGCATTTACAATCACAAGTAAAAAATTAGAAATCTTTCAAATATTAAATAAATGCTCAGAATTTATGAACCCGTATAAAAAAAAAGCACCGCTTCTCATGAAAGTGAGAGGAATTTGGAAAAGCCAGGGGGGAAGGTAAGTATTACCCCCTTGCAAACATATACTAGAGTCTAAAGCATGGCACACTTTGAGTCTGGTCAACTAGTTCTGATTATCCTGAAATTTTACTTGTTTTCCTACTTTTCCTTGATGTAGGGAAAGAAGATATGAAAAGATTGAACCTATTAGAGAGCATGAAGGTGGAATTGAGAACATTGCATCCAAAATCAAGTAGGGAAGGAGACAATATTTAGTTATTTAATAAGCATGCACTTGTTTACCCTTAGTTAAACTGTAAGGGACTCATACACAAACTTTATGCATTTACAATCACAAGTAAAAAATTAGAAATCTTTCAAATATTAAATAAATGCTCAGAATTCTACTTTTCCTACAAAATTAGGTCGCAACTAGTAAGATAGACTATCTCAATACATCTAATATTACAAATCATCAATCAACCTACCCCATCATTTTTGTCAAGGACCAAGTCTCCTAAAAGCTTAAGCTATTAGGTGGAGGCCTAAGAATGGATTTTATATTTGTAACACGCCCCCTCACACAAGAGCCAATAGAGCTTGAAGCATGGAAATTCAACTTTATTAGAAGAATGGAGGCAACAAGTATCGAACTCCAAAGAGGCTCTAATACCATGTCAAAGACAAACTCTCCTCAAAGCTTAATCTGTAGGTAGAGGCCTAAGAATGGTTTTATATCTCCTAACAATTCTCTATTGCTTCTGTTAGGACTTGTTAGGAATCTTTCTTCTGGAAGATGATGATCCTAACAATAGTAATAACACCCAGGAAAAATAGAAGACGAACTAGAGAGAAAGAATGTAATTCTGTATTAAGAGAGAAGAAAGAGAAAAGAATTGTACACTAGGTACCCAAAGGAGCACTCCCCTTTCACACTGGAAATTGTCCAGTCCAACTCAATTCTACCTTCCCAACCCCTTGATTACATCTTAGCCGAATTATTTAGGCTTCTACAAAACAATTGCCTAACCATAGGCTACCGATTATTAACAGAAATATAACGAACTACAAGTTGTTATTATTTCCAACTGTTTTCCCCTTCTTCCTATAATAGACTCTCAAGACTCTATTTCCTGCATGTGGCTCAACAACCTCATGCCTAACAGGACTTGAGTCCCACATCGGAATTATGAGACTCATGTGTGGGGTTTATATGGCCTTGGGCTCTCCTACCTTAATAACTAGCTTTCAAGGTGTGGTTCTCCCAATGTTCGTTTCACTATCTATGTATAATACCATGTTTTAATTCTTGTTTAACATACAACAACCAATTACCAATGCATGATCAAGGTACCGTTAGTATAAACAAACCAGTTCGTGCAGCCATAACAATGTATACATATCAAAGGCAGAAGCAGTGTAGGAAGAAGAATTCTCCAAAATTAAGTGCTAAATGAGTAAGAGTCACCACTCTACCTTGTGCAATGATTGCAGTAACCCCATGCCTGCACAAGGCCGACTCCCCAACCACCGCAGCCCATGCACCTCTGTAAATTAGATGATTGGTCATCGCCACCACCATTATCTCCATATGTTAAACCAGACAAGTCTGAGTGATCAGACACAACCTCCCGAGCAGAATTAGGACGCTCCCATTGTGATACATGAGTTTTTGTATTATAGTAATACCTATGGCCTTTTACATAAAGAAATAGTTAAATCAGATACCTTTTAAAATTCATATAAAGGGGGCGAAAAGAGATAAGACAATTTGACTTTTTACTATGCTTCTAATATCCATGAATGGTTAGTGAGACAACTAAAATCAAGTCATGGGTCAACTGACCCAATAAACATCCACTCCGAAGATTATTGTATGTGTGTTTGAAGATTCTATTTCTCTGAGTACAAAAAGGAATATGTACTAAACCTGATGGAAAATAATAAATGGTCTCTAAGAATAAGTGCAAGGTTTTTGCAAAGTGACTTTGCTTGAGGGAACAAGTGGGTTTACTAATTTCAAAGCACAAAAACATGCAAAAGAGCCAAATGAATAAATAGTCAAACATCTGAACATTTAAGATTAGTGTTGTTTTATCCATAAATTTAAGTATAGTTGAGACAGGCAATATCAGATTTCAAAGACTCTTTTTTGGTCTTGTCGTTTCGGCACTAAAAAATTTCATGAATTAGCTTTCTGTCTTCTAGCTTGACTATTTTTTTAGCAGGACTATGTCTCCTTTTCTAAGGGCCTTGCATGCTTTAAAATATATAAAATGTAGGTTCTTTTTCTTTAATAGAGAAAAAATCGGGTCCATATCAACCATGTATTAATGTAGTTTTACTGATTACCAACACTATGTACCAATACAGCTGATCCCCAGCCAAGATTAAGGGCTTGAAGTAACTGACAACTTGTGTAACACTATAAGATTTCATGTACATTTATTTTAACATCTCGCTATTGCTCTTCAGCCATCCTTTAAACTTGTCCAAAGGAACTTTTCAAAGGCTGACGTATTGGACATAGCAAAATTTATCACTAACATTGAGGAACACCTTTTCCCTCCAAATATTATTTCCAAAACCATCCCTCCACAACAAGTAGTCAGTCCTTGGCAATGTTATTGTTTCTTTGTATATACTCATCCAACTTGCAGTCATCGTGACTTTAGTGGTTATAAGACTAGTTGTACAAATTTTACACTGCTGCGCTGCCAACATTAGAAGAAAGCTTTTCAGAATTTTCAGTGCATCTTGGTTTTATCCTGCATATATGCAGCAGCTTTTAATGATTAACTTTTGACGTTTTGGTAGTAGTAAGGAGCGAAAGGTGTTCCAGTATGGTGTTTATTTGCAGCCATCTGGTGTCCTTGACCAAAGCAGAGTGTCAAAATTGTCAACAATCTTTCCTTTCTTTAATTTGGAATCATTAATTTGCAGCCATCTGCCGCACTGCTAACATTAGAAGAAAGCTTTTCAGAATTTTCAGTGCATCTTGGTTTTATCCTGCATATATGCAGCAGCTTTTAATGATTAACTTTTGACATTTTGGTAGTAGTAAGGAGCGAAAGGTGTTCTGGTATGGTGTTTATTTGCAGCCATCTGGTGTACTTGACCAAAGCAGAATGTCAAAATTGTCAACAATCTTTCCTTTCTTTAATTTGGAATCTTTATGATGTTTAGACAATGGTCACTTTCTGGGGGGTTTCCTTACCAAATATAGAGCGGGATTGGAGGGTGTTGCTGCATCAATTAGCTTTTTCTTCAACCTTATTAATCTTTGCTTTCTTTTAGTTTTGTTTAAGAGGATGCCTTATCCTATTTATTTTTGTAATTTTCTCCTATCTCTGGTCAATACAATTTCTTCTAGGATCAAGACTTCCCACCAAAAATAAAAAAGGAGAATAAAGGAGAGAAGGAAGAAAAAAAGAGGACAAGCCTTCTCAAGAATCAAAACACTAAATTTCCCACTACCAAGGGCAGATTTCTTTCAAGTGTAACTAAACGGTAAACACACATGCCTTGGACTTCCTTTTCCTTCTAGGATCAAGATCCCCAGATGATGGTTTTACATTGCAGTTGCAGAAATGGCAGAAAAGCGTGGGAAGAAACAATTGATGCAGACTGCAATTGGAACAAAATGTGGCAGCGGTGGCAACCAAAACAGCCATGACGCATTCACAATTGCAGTTGTGGAGCAGAATTTAGAGCCATGACTTAAGAAGTATAAA
Source organism: Styphnolobium japonicum (assembly GCA_023212625.1). NCBI lineage: Eukaryota > Viridiplantae > Streptophyta > Magnoliopsida > Fabales > Fabaceae > Styphnolobium > Styphnolobium japonicum. The sequence goes on from JALBWW010000079.1 coordinate 599,218, forward strand.
TGTCTATACTTGGCAAAAGAATGATGGAAAACTGTGACAACTCTAGGTGAAAGGAACTCCTACCAAACTATTAACCCTATGTTTGGATGGAGGAGTTTGGAGGAGAAGGGAAGGGGGTGGTAATTTTTCATTTTAAGTAAACATTCTCTTTATTTGAGATTTTTTTAAAATTAGATATTATCATGTAACCTTCCAATCATCCCTTATTCACTTTTATAAACATTTTATAGTTCTCTTAATTTAGAAATAAAAAATTACCCCTCCCCTTTCTTCCCCTCCAAACTCCTCCATCCCAAACATACCCTAAAGAAAATATTTAATTAAAGTACTACTCTTAATAGAAAGTCCGTTCCAGACTCCAGTTCCCCTGCCAATAAGTACACTTGTAACATCCCCTCCTCCCGCCTCAGAAAGAAGAAAAGTTTTTCAATAGAAAATGGATGCAAACCTATTTACTCCTTTTGATGTTAGAAATATAAAATAATGAAAATCATAAAATGACTAAACGCAACCACGCAATATTTTATATGTGCTGAACCTGTTGTTTCATCCAATGCCTCCACCCAATTTTCTAGGAGATGTAAAGATGATTGTGATTGCACAATTAAAGATGCTTCATGAGGTTTTTCCCATTGACTCTTCCCAGTAATTTCATTATAATAATAAGATGCACCAGTTCCAGGATCTTTTGTCTCCACCTACATGGAAAGTTAGTAATTAATATAAGCTAGTAAGCTACTAACAAAATTAAAAATCCTAAAGAAAAAAGGAAGTGATGGAAGT